>JAQQZY010000023.1:12930094-12942435 GCA_030068375.1 Ostorhinchus rueppellii
CCCTCAGACTCCCAGGCCTCTGGTAGAGGACCCGAGTCTGGAGGAGACACCGCCCAGGTGGGCGAGAGGAAGATTTTATTTTTGACATCTGTGGCCCAAGTAAATGTTACTCTGGAGGAGTCGACATGTTGTGTGTTATTCTCTCTCTACTTGCCACAGCATGTGAGTTTTCATTCAGTTCATGTCAGTACTCTCATGAAAATCATGGAGCACAAGGTAGCAATGAATGGCTCAGCAGACCTGGGTGGGGTTGGTGTGGGTCCAAACAATGACGCTTTATTTGTGGGGCGGGTCAAATAATTCCACAAAAGCGAGTTGAAAAAAAACCAAAACACCCACACTTCACTAGCGCAAGGACAGTGAAAAAAGAAGATGACTTAGAGTCAGAACTAAACTGCCTGTGATCTAGAAAAACTCTGGTCTCAGTAATGTTCTGTGAACCATGGAACACCAGTACTGAACAATACTGTGGACATACAGTGTGTTTGGATTATTCTGTTCAGTTAGTTAATGAAGACAATGCACTCTTTTTGTCTAACTGTGTGTGTTGTCTGCTGACATTTAACCTTTTTCCACTTTATGTTCTCTTGAATTTAAAAGAAAATTCAAGGTGTTAGCCTATGTTTTATTTTGATTAAATGTCTGAGAAGGACCGTTGATAATTGTGTCTGTACAGTTTTTTATTCTGCTTTTAACTGTACGTTATTAATGCATCAGTGAACATTAGTTCTAGTTGTTCATTGTTGAACAGCTGTGTGTCTGTGGTGTTCCTCTGCTGTCAATGTGATGATGTCATCACATGACGAGTTGACTCAACTTTGACTTTATTGACAAGTAAGTCAGTCTGAAAAATCTAAAGTCACTAATGCCCTAGTTTCACCAGACATGCCGGCTGAGAGGTTATTCAACTGACAATTACTGTGGAATTTTCCCCAAGGGTCACCTCTCCAAGCATAAGAACTACCACATCTAGAACCGGTGGTTCCCTAAGGGTCAATGCACTAGTTCAGTATATCTCTAATTTGCACATGTTTTTGATTGCACACGATATTTTTTAATATTTGTCTGCAACTTCTATGTTGTTATTTAGATGCAAGTGCACTGCCACTGACAGAGACCACCTGCAATTTTGTGGCAAAACTTTGTAACGACAATAAAGTCTATTCCATTCTATTCTATTCCATTCTATTCCATTCTATTCTTCTCAGATGGGTGTGGTCTCTTGAAAGAACAGAAGGTGAGAGACTGCTGGGTCACACAGATAAAGAGAGTCAAAGCTGACATTTATGGGATGGTGTCATGGATTATTACTTAAAGACGGAGGCTGTGACTGATGGTTTATGACAACGTTAAAGGAATACAAGGTGATTCACGCCACTGCACCTCTGAGTAACACATAACTGTCAACATACCAGTGACGCTCACAGGAAGTGACAATGTTATCCTTGGGCTGTATCTGCACGAAGGCTCAGACGAACCTCCAGACTCCTGACTAGAACTGGCTCATTCAGACAAAACCAGCATTTGACTGGCTTTTACGTTTTCTAGACGACATTTTATTTTGGGAGACAGTAACCCATAATAAAAACAGACATAAATGGAACGACTCCATGTTTTGACTGTGTGTTTGTTTATTTATATGTAGTGATACTTACTCACTGCACACATTCATACTAATTTCTCATATCGTTGTCTTCATAGCATAATTGTCCAAGACATAGACAAATGGACAAAAGTATGTGGACACATTGAATTCAGGTGTTTCTTTTCCAACAGGGGTCTGGGATAGAAAACCATAATGATAAATGTCATAGTATTGTTTTGTATTGAGATAAATATCATATTGGTTATTCATATTGAAGTCAAATCCTCATGAACAGGACATCTTACAGCTGTAAACATATGTTCCAACATTTATGTCCGTATAGTTTAGAAACATCAATATTTCCTAAACGTTTAATGGGAGATTTTTCTTCCACAGTGAGGTGTACATTATTATTTAGTCAGAGCACAAAAAACACATTAGAATTTTAATATCAGAGGCACGGATAATCAGATAACCAGACTAACCAATGCAATGATATTTATCCTAATATAAAACGATATGACATTTGTCATTATTGTTTCGTATCCCAGACACCTGAATTCAACGTGTCCCAATACTTTTGTCTACATAATGCATGAGTTAGCTAATTATGCTATGATGCTAATGACATTATACCCCAGGAAACTAAAAGCAAATTAGAATGATTATTTCATGGTTGACCTTTGACCTCCAGTGTCTCATCAGGCCATTCTTTCCGTCCTAGTACATGTGCCAAATCTGAAGAAATTCCCTGGAGGCTTTGCTGATCTTTGGATGGACAACCCCAAAACACAGCACACCTCTGGCCACAGCTGTCACTTACAAAGAGGAAAAGAAATATCTATACCCTAATAAATATAACCAAATACTAACATATAACAAAATTATTCAGACTTATTTTAAACAACTTCATCATTATCATAGTTTAAATTATCTACCAGTTGTGTCAATTAACATCTGACATATGTTTTATGAATATATTGTTGCAGGGGTTGTAGTTTATCTATCATTAGCTATTTTTAGCTATTTTTCTTCTGCCATCTAATGCAACATCTAGAAAGCACAGAGGTACTGCCACATTCTATTAAAACCTGTTTTAATTCAATTAAAACTTGCTTAATTATTTTTTTTCCTGTTAATTCAAAGTTATGATGTATTTACATTAGGGGATGTAAAATGTGTTTTGTTTTCTGCTTCGTCACTTTAATTTCATCAAGATAATAATGTTCCCAGTTCCTCTCATTATAATCCAAATCCCATAGACTTTATGAATGCCAACATATAGTGACTGGACACTTAGTATAATTACTTACACTTAAAGTATCACAGACATATAGGTTTGTATACGGTGGTAATTCTTTTCTATTGTTTTCAGGTTACATAAATAGACTCCTTATACTTAAAGTGAACCAAAAGAAAAAACACTTTTAGTTTCTAAAATAATTAATTGATTGTGAAATGAAGGGGTAGGGTGAAAATGCCACAAAAATGTAAACAAGTTTTTCATATTTATATTATTTTTTTTATGGACACTGTGTGTACAGGACTGGCTTTTGCTACATTCCTTTGTCAAAGCATTGTATTCCCCCACTACAGTCAATCCATCAAAGTTGTCATCATGTCTATGCGTGTGCTGACGTCAGTGTAGGCATATTTCAGTCATTATGAGAAAATGCCCTGTGATGAACTGGCAACATGTCCAGGGGGTACCCCGCCTTCGCCCATATTTAGCTGGGATAGGCTCCAGTGATCCCCATGACCCCAGTGAGGATAAAGTGGGTTCAGATAATGAATGAATGAATGAATGAATGAATTAATGAGTAAATGGAGAAAAAAAAAAAGATTTTAAAAATTCATAAAAATTTGAACTTTGACCTGGTTTTCCAAAATAAAATCAGATCTATTCTGGAGCAATGGAAATCTATAAACCCAATTTGGTATGAATTCAATCAATAGCTCTGTTGCTAAAGTGTTAACAAACAAAGTTTACAAGCCAAAAACAATACCCATTGCCCAGAGCCTTATAAAGAGAGTTACGACACGCTTTGATGTCACCGCTCTGGTGATCACATGGTTCATGTAAGCGTGAATAATCCCAAATGAACCAAGCGCTGTCATATTCTTCTATGGGACAGACAGCAGTGAGTATACAAATATTGTGTCACTACTGTATGTACTGTTGAGGCAGTTATGCTTTTGAGTAGTGGGTTTGACCACTGAAAGGATTTTATTTATTACTTAAATTTTGGGGGGAAATGGTTGGTGTTAGCTTGGGTTGGCTACTTCCATGATCCATGAGAGGTACTAACTTTATAAGTTCATTCATTCTGCAATTATGATGTACTCATAAAGAGACAATTTATCATTTTAAGTCTTACTATTATAGGACTGAGGTACAAGCAGAAACAGAGGTTAGCTGTGTGAACACTATGTGTCTGCCAAACTCTGCTCTCCTGATAACACACGCAATAATGACATTAACCAGCAGATAGTACAGCAGCTAATGTAGCATGCTAGCATTAGCAAAAACACTAAACTCATTACAAATTCAACATTAGTAAACTCAAAACTCAACAGCATTCTTATAGGATGAATTAGATCTTACAAACACTAAATTACATAAGTTTTGTTTCCTTTAACTCCTAATTAGCACATGATCTCAGCTGACAATCGTAACCCAACACCTCCAGGGTCAGCAAAACAACTAAAATAAAACCCACTGATAACAACATTTCAACATTCTAACTTTACCTTATCTTAAAAGCGCCATATGTTGTGTTTATAGTGGTTAAATCTCAACAGCTGGCCAAGTCAAGCTAGCTAACTATAGGGCTACAGCTGAAAACCCAACATAACGGTTGTTTAAGATAGAAATTTATACAAATGCTAGCACTTACCAAAGAACGCAGAATTTACAACATAAATGCCTGCTACTGTGCATGCACCATTTATGCTAAGTCAGTATATAGACTAACTCAAAGGTAACACAGGAGTCACCTAACACATTACAATTCTGAGACAATAATATTGCAAGGTAAGGAATGACTTTAAAAACAAGTAATCTGTAATGGATGACAGTTTGGAAGGAACTAGCACAACACTGTTGGTTAGTGTGAGTTGGTGGTCTGGCCTACCTGTCGGCTGGGCCACCTGGTCTGACATAGGTGACGACTAAGGGGCGGGACTTGTGCCAGTCCTCATGGGTACCACCTATGGGAAGACGAAAAAAACTCATCAGCACTGGAGTCACATTAAATGCCTGCACAAAACCATAATGGATTCAGTGTATTTTCACTTCCCACTAAAAGCTATGAAATCTTTACAAATAACTGCATTATTAAAATAAATGTAGTGTTGTATGTAGGGAATGTGTGAAGATATCAAATACACGGGGATTCTAACTGTACTATGAGCCATGTAACATGAAACGTATTAAAGAAGTGACAACAAAACTAGAAAAAAAACCCATGTTACTCTTGCCTTTTGTGCTCTTTATATTTCACAGCATTAAGTTATTTTCCCTAAACACAAAGAAATGATGCAAAATCCATTTTATAATCAGAGCTACATTCTAATGAGCTCACTGATGGTTACCTCTCATGACGAAACCAAAGCTGTTCCCCTCTTTGTGCAAACAGATGTCGATTGTCTTTGATATAACCCCTGAGGTGCTGTCTGGTGCTTTAGCAAGAAAAGGGAGAATGAGAGAGAGACACAGGGAAAGGGATGGAGGATACTTGTATTATTAAAAGAGATACAAAGGGATTTTAAACACAAGCTGCCTTTTTATAATAAGAGCTTTTTATATCCGTACATGACGCTGTATACCCATGCCAGGTAGGCTACATGTTGTGGATGCTATGAATAAAATCCCTCAGGTTACAGATATCAGAAATTAAAGCACACTGCATCTCGTTATATTTGACAATGAATAAAGTATAGAGCACCTTTCTCTTAAAAGTGTACATGTGCTGCCCAAAAAAGCCACATTTCATGTAATAAATTGAGGTTTTAACAGCCCACGGTGTAAAATTGGTTTGTACCTGTAGGGGGTAGTTCATACTCCACCTCCAGCAGAACTCTTTCTCCTACGTTCTTCAGTAAACTGATGATCTCTTCATGCCTTAATTTGGTCAAATTGATCCCATTCACTGACTTGATATAGTCGCCAATATTTAGCTGGTCACTCCTGAAGGAAAAAGAAACATAAGACACACACAAAACTCCAATATCAATAGTCTAAAATTATTAGTTAATTTCAGTCACGTTGTTACTTCTGAACACATCCCTCCTATGACCCAGGGTACACAAAAAGCTCTAAATAATTGTTTTTACACTAATATTTTAGAAAAAAAACTCTATATAATATGACTTTCAGGAATTCATGGTTACAGATGAAATGGTATATTTGGTGAAACAGAGGTATGAAGATTAATTAGAAACAACTGAAAACCCACATCCAGTCCTATAGAAGCAGCAAAACTGTGAGGTTTGTTCATCCTAAGATTTTTTTATTCATTAATTTCTTTGTTTATCGACTTTTATTGGAAGCAATTTCACAGGCAAGAACATGACTGTGCAATGTGTCAGAGGGGACTTCCATTCTTTCATATTTTATTTTTATCCTTCCCACAATCTCAGTCCAACCTAAAGAGAACGATTCTCAATGTATATCCAATACTGACCTGAACAATACAGAATACAAACAACAAATACAAAAATAAGGAAAATATTTGAAATAAATAAGTAAATAAAAACTTGTTGCCAATAATCATCAGGCAGTGGAATTCCAAGCTCTTGCTCTGAAGAGTCCTTCGGATCGGATCCTGGGGTATCAATAATAGAATTGATAAGGCTATAAATACTACAAATTAGCCATTTTTGCTCAGGATCAAGAGCCAATAATAAATCAACCAGAGTTTCTGGGGGTTGACTAGGGAATTTGGGGGTCTGATTCAGCTCAGAGAAGGGCATAAAAGTCCCTTGGTTGTAAAGGTCCTTAAATTTATCCCTTTGTCAAACCAAATCAGAAAAGTCCAATCAGTGCAGAAGAGTATAAACAGGTGATTGTTTACTATGGGGGAAAGGTCAGGGGCCTTATGGAGGCCAAGGCTTTTCCTTATTTGAATATGTCATATGCTGGTGTTTATGTTAAGTTTGCTTAGGTTTTTTTTTTTTTTTGGTTTTGTCTTTTCCTGTTTTATTTTGGTGAAGGTGTTCCTCTTCCTGTCTTGTCTACATTCTGTCTGACTTGTCTATAATTCCCTCATTGCCTGCACCTGGGGTTCCACCTGGGTTTATCCACATCGGATTGTGATTCCTGCTCTCCCTATATATTGTCCTCTCTCCCTTTGTTATCAGTGCGTTGTTCTCATTACCCCTCTGAAGACCGAGTTCATGAAACTTGTCTATAGTTCTCATGTCACAATTTTATGGTAGAATATGATGCAGTCGAGCACTTTTTACTCCCTCCATTGTTTCTCCTGGTTTTGTATTTTTGTTGAAGCCTGACTATTAAAGTACCTTGAAAATCATCACTAACATTATTGTCTCATGCATTTGAGTCCATGGCAGTGTCATATTGTAACACAGAGCTAACTACCACTGAGTTTGTAGCAAAGTGTAAAGTTACAGGCAGTCAAAGGGAGTTGGGAGAAAACTCTTTGTCTGCTGTGTTGTTAATCCAGTATAAAAGTTTATGAGTATTTACAGGATCAGTAATACTGTAAGAACTTGGGCAATGCTAAAGCCACCAAGAGCTTTTGGGAGCTGTAGCACAGATTTACTGATGCATGGATTTTTATTGTCCCAGAGGAAGGAACTTATTAAATGGTCGCGCAATCTAAAAAAAATACTTTTTAATAAGAGCGTTTATATGTGAAAAAAGATACAGAAACTTGGGTTAAACAACCATTTTAACTAAACTAACACAACCTACTAGGGACTAGACCAGACCATCTGACAAAGTCTAGTTTATACATCTCAAGGAGAAGAGAGAAATTTTCTGAAGAAAAGTTGATGGATTGAATTTGTAATACACACCCCCAATTATTTAAATCTGCCTGTTGCATATTTGAAAAGGAAAATGATAGGGATATATTTTTGGATAGAGAATAGATGGGAAGAAGTTTGCTCATACACAGGTTAAGTTTATAGCCTGAATAGGACCCAAATTTGTCAAAAATACTGAGTAAAGAGAAAGAGGCACCTGGATTAGACATGTATAAACAGAAGTCATCAGCGTACAATGATAATTTGTGAACTTTCCCAGCTCTCGTGATGCCCTCAAACTAGAGGCTCAATAGTTATGGCAAATAAGAAGGTGGAAAGGGGGCAGCCCTGTCTGGTGCCATAATAAAGGGGAAACGGGGCAGACTGGAGTCCACTGGTGAGGACTGAGGCAACTGGGCTGGTGTAAAGCAATTTTATCCAAGATCTAAATTCTGGGTTGAAATCAAATTTCTGCAGAACAGAAAAAGGAATCTGCACTGACACCCTGTCGATCCTAAGATTTTTTATGAAGGAAATAAAGTAGCAGGTGTCAGTGAATGCACCTTAATGCTGAATAACACCTATGATTGAACTGAAAAATACATTTATAGACATACACTGTATTTATGTTTTGCTTAATTCATTCTACTGAAATACCTTCATGTATACTAACTAGTAGAGTTCATATGTTAGCTAAAAACATCATGTCACCATACACAGTAGCATGATGGCCTTCATCAGTCTGGTCAAACATGTGCCCATCCTCACCAAAGACGATAGAAGTTGATTTCTGAAAGGGCTCAAGACAACTATCATTTATAGTATATATGCCTTCCCATCATATGAATGTGTGCAAAGAAAGGTTGTTCATGTGAATGTGTCCTGTAAAGCTCAGGACACTTGTATTTGTGTCATATTTCAACTCCAAAGGAAATGCTGTTTATTTTCAGTATGTTTGTTAGATTATTTCTTAATTTTAGTCCTTTCTCTACCCTTTTTACAAACATAACCATGTTATTGTGTTTATGTAGAAAACCACACCACTGTCACAGTAGAAAAGATATAGTTAAGTTACTTTTTAAAATATTGATTTCTGTGGAATTTTGCAGTTGCAAATTTTGTGTATGTATGATGTTTGGAGACTCATTGGTTATTTATTTATTTGGCTATTATAAGGTGAGAGTGTCAACTGTAGGTTACTCAATATTAAAATATATTAAAGGTTTAGCTCATTGTTGAATTTACATGTCAGAAGTTGGCATGAAAATGACAACAATTAGTATTATTGGTGCTAGTAGTAGTAGTAGTAGTAGTAGTAGTAGTAGTAGTAGAGTTATAGCAGGTCAGTGTATTTGATAGTATTTATTCCACCTGGTTGTTCCTGTCCCGTCTCTTTATAACATTAAACCAACAGTGGTGTATTGTTGCTCTCCAGCCCCACCTGGCTGCCAGTCCTCCGGGCCTCAGGTTGGATACCCGTGGTTTCCCGTCCTTGTCGGTTCCTCCTGAGATGGTGAGGCCCAGCGTGCTGCCTTCTTTCTTCACCAGCTCCACCATAGTCACCCCCCGCAAAGCTTCTAACCAGAAATACACACACACATAAACACAGGTACACACACACGCCAACAACAAACAGAAGAATGCCATTGACACACGCACACACCCACACACACGGATGTTCACAAGACATTTACAAACACAGAATACACCACAGAGATAAGTGGTTAGTGACTGCCCTTCATCCATTTGGGTTTAGGGATTAATTTGAAGACTAAACAGTAAAAGCAGGAGGTGTCTACTGGTGGGTATGGTTGAATAACATATCGATCTGCTCTCACATTAGTTGCTTTTCCATAGACCCTCAAATCGCATAATAATAATTTGCGCATAAAAGTTTGCCTAATGGAAAAAAAAAAAAGTCGACAAAGCTCTCGTTTTTTGATGAAAAGTTTTTGTGCTTGTAAGAGGTGGTTTTTCGGGCATGGCTAAATTGGTAAATCGCACAAAACTGCAATGGAAAGACCGTTTTGTGCAAATAGAGTCATGTGAACAAAAAGAAAAAAAACATGTTGATGGATGTTACAACAAGCAAGGAAGAAGAGTCTTAAAACAAACATGGTGTAGTTTGTGAGGGCACACGAGGAAAAGGAATTATTTTTAAATTTAGTACAGGATAGAGGGGTAATGAGCATTCTAGATTCAAAACAACAGATATTTATGTTCATCACCGTGTTAATGGATCGCGTTCTTGTGACTTCTCGCGATGACAGGTAACCAAATTAGTGCATTTGTGATTTAATGGAAAAACTGATGTTCCACACTTCTATTTTTTTTTTTTACCTTTAATAAATATCAGTAAAGTTTTGCATATATATCCAATGGAAGAGCAACTATTGTAACACGTCTTCTCTTCAGAAGTTCCTGATAGGGATGTAAAGGTTTTTAAACACATCATAAGGAACACATGTACAACATATTTTTATGACAGTAAATTCTGTACCTCTTAAAAGTAGCTCGGTAACAGGCTGAGGTGGCTGTAGCCAGTGCCCAATTTAGGTCCAAGCTAAATAAGCTAAAGCTTAGAGCCTCACCATCTGCAGGGGCCTAAAAATATGTTGTCTTAAAATTAAAATTGTGAAAATTAATCATCTATAATTACGCTGACTAGATAGCTAAATTTTAGGTGATGTGTAATATTTACTATCGCTCTTCCTTGTGTCTGTCACCTATAGATGAAATAAATTAATTAATAAATGGCCAATGAGGGGGATGGCATACACATTTATATATTTTGTGTCCAAACAGAACAGCTTTGTCATTTTGCACAAAGCTTAAGATGTTCAGGGACTGAAGATCCAAAGCAATTAAGCCTTTCACATGTGTTTTTATACCATTCTTCATGCAAACAAGTCACAGCACAGTAGACAGTCTTCATCATTCATGCATTTTATTTTTCCAGATGTTCCACACACGCTCTGCTAGGGTCAAGTGGGGTCCATCAGGCCAGTCCAGCACCTGCAGCCCCTTCTTCTTCCTCAGTAAAGCCTTGGGAATGTGTACAGTGTGGTTTTAAACTGTCTTGTCCAAATATGTGCAGACATGTCAAACCCTGACCCCAACCTGGACCCTAACCAGTAGCGGCTGGTGGTCTTAAGAATAGGGGAAGCAGAAGTAGTATTTTTACAAATCACAAACTTATGATTTGGATGTGAACTCCACCCTCCTTTTCTTCTCTAAGAAAGTATTAATTACCCTATCATAAGAAAACTGACTCTTTTCCAGACTCTTCAGCAATTCCCTTTCAATGAATACGTTCAGTGGTTCTTAGAAGAGTTTCCCAGCAAACAGACCATGCTGCTGAATGATGGTGATCTAGCTATAGTAACGACAATGTCCAATCATGAGTGAAAGCCATGAGTCCTATCATTTTGTTGGTCGGGGAGTTTTCCAGACCCGCGCCGCTCTATTCATCCTTATCGATGACTCCACGAAAATACTTTTTTGTCCAATGACTGACTAGATTTTGACATCCAACCCTAACCCCTAATCCTAACCTGAAGGAAGCATGTGTTGATACAAAATGTCATTGTACTTCTCAGCATTAATGGGTACAGAAGTTACAATGACCTTTGCCCTTTGTACTGACACAGCCCCACACCCAGTGACTTTGTATCATTGCTGCCATACCATACATTTCATAACAAAAAAATCCTCACTGTCATATTAGACATACATATGGTGTGTGGTGTTATACAGGGTGAGATTTGTTGGGGGGGGGATTAACCCCCCCTCTGGTTTTTACATCCCTACTTCTGCTCAATGAATTTCATCCTCGGGGGACGACAACCAACCAACTGAAATTACAGGCAGCTTGTGACAGTTTTCTTACACCTCTATCCTACATTACTGGCACTAACGTTCGCCTGAACGGAACTGTCGGCAGTCTCAGAATTGGGGGGGGGTGACAAATTCCTGGAGCCCGGGATTTGTGTGTCCAGTGGACACAGTTTAGAAGTTGTGAAAATTTGGTGTAAGATCCACTGTGTAATATAGGAAAAGAACCTGGGAGTTGGACGTTGAAAGTATGTAAAGTTTTACTTTCATTTCATGCCAGCGTTAGTTACATTAGTTATGGACTGTATGGACTGCACCCCCACATATATGACTGCCCCCCCAGTAAAAACATATATAAAAATAATCCCCCTCTTTTTTTTGTTTTTGGACAAATTGTACCCTGCATGTGTAATCTGTAATAGGTCAGGACAAATGTCCTGCTCCCTCAAATGCAAGTTTAACAAGATTAAGGAGGTAGAGAAAAGGTAAATGAATGTGAAGTTTCACTTACATCCCCTCGATCCGTGTCATGCTCACGTACCATGGTGAGGTACGTAAGGCACAGACCGCACAGCCATCTACCCCCCTCCCCTCCATTATTATAAGGATGGCATTATAGGATGGACACTGGCCATGCCCCTGCATTATACACTGCAGCACCAACAGATCAGTTCCACTGGAAACACTACCCAGACCATAACAGAACCTGGCCTTTGGACTTGTGGTCCTTTAGATTTGCGGTCCATTTCTATAAATACTGATCACACAGATCTTTAATTCCACTCCGTAGAGTGCTCCTTTTCCAACTTCACCTTGAAATCTTGCTTTGTCTGAATGTGAGGATCTATATACATACAGTGCCTTGCGAAAGTATTCGCCCCCCTTGAACCTTGCAACCTTTCACCACATTTCAGGCTTCAAACATAAAGAT
>JAQQZY010000023.1:12951757-12962082 GCA_030068375.1 Ostorhinchus rueppellii
TTATGTACGTCCTAGCAAACCCCTAGGCTGGGACGTAACAGTGTTGAAATATATTGTATTATAAGTTATGCAGACTGTCAATTAAATATTTATTATGTGTAATATCAGTTTTTCTAATCTGTTTACTGTCTGTTATTTACATTATTAAGACTGTAAACAGATGTGACTTTATCATTAAGGAAGTGAAAGTAATGTGTTATGTTATAGACGGGGGTGGGATTAAATAAGTCGTCTTCTCCCTACTCATTTTCCTGAATTTATTTTATTATTAGTCTACATGGTAATCGCTGTCTTGATCACCTGTATTTATTAATGTATTTGCTCTGCTATTAATTCCTTGTACATGTAAAACGTTTTGTTTTTTCTTCTTTTTAAAACAAATAAATGAATGAAATAAAATGAATGAATATTATAGAAATTGTTCTTATTTTGGTTCCAAACTCCAGAACTTTAACAATATTCTGCCTGTTACCACATGTTTGTGTAACATTATTTGTCATGTAGATGCATAAATGATATGTTGTTGAAACTGCACCTATTTTTCTTACAAAATGTCAGTTTTTTTCAGTTTATACACCTTAATTTGAGAAAGTTAGCGAATGGAAATATTTCCATAATTTAATGCTTTTTATTGCACTAAAACAAAGAGGAAAAGTCAGCATTATTCATAGGTATTATGTGATTATTTTACTGGTCTGACCCACTGGAGATTGATTTGAGCTGAACGTGGCCCCTGAACTAAAATGACTTTGACACCCCGGCTTTAAACGATTGAAGCAGCTGCAACGTTTGTGCTCCATAAAACAGAATAAGTTAGTATGATGATGGATCCAATGGGCTGCCTCTGTTTTATCAGTTGTTTAAACAAGGTGTTGTTTGGAGTCTTTCATCACCTGAAATATTCTTACATTTTATGGAGGTGATTTTGCTAGACTCACTTGTCACTTTGCATTAGAAAATGGCAGCTGATGCCTTCCTGTGAACGAGATTTAGTCTTTAAAGATTCAATACATGAGGTGTAATAATAATAATAATAATAATAAAAATAATTTGTTTTCATTTCAATTCCATTTAAAATAATCAAACAAAGAAGAAGTTGCAACAGCTTGAGCAGGGGTGTCAAACTCATTTTAGTTCAGGGGCCACATCCTCTCAATATGATCGGACCAGTAAAATAAAAACATTAAATAAAAACAATAAAAACAAGTAAAATTCCTGTATGAAAATAGCTACAAGTACACACTATCCTAACTTTCAATATGAACAACCTGAAACATCTTAAGAAAAATAAGAGCAATTTTAACAATATTTTAGTTTGAAGTTTATCATTTCCACACTTACAGATCCCAGTGGATCTACAAATACACAAAACATTTAATAACTGGAAGAATAATGTTAAAACTCCACTCCTAAGCCATTTCTGGTTGTTCATATTTGTTTGAGTTATTCACAGTTTTTGTGAAAGGATAGTTTGTACATGAAAACATTATTACAAAATTTTTGTTTTTTTACACTAAAACAAAAGAAATATTTTAAGAGTTTATTATTTTTAAGTTATTATGCTATTATTTTAGTGCTCTGATCTACTTGAGATAGTTTTGGGCTCAATGTAGAACTCAAATTCCTCCCACGATCCAGACCGGACCCTTTTGAAGGCCGGCTTTGGCCTGTGGACCATATGTTTGACACTCATGGTTTAGAAGGTCTCTCATTTCAGTCAGTGTTTGTTTCCTTTATTTTTTAGAACAGGGGACACTTTGGTTCACTTAGTTTTGCTTTCATACTGGAATTTCAGAAGTGGAGTAATATTTCATCGACAGTGTGTATGCTGATGCCAAAGCGCTCGGTTTTTGTTGCATTTTGAACTTCTTCTGTAAATCATTTTTCTTTTGTTTTTTCCAACATCTATACTGTCGTTTAAAGCAACACTATGGAGTTTCTCACCCTTCACATTACATTTTCAGGGTCATTTTGGTGGTACAACAACTCACAATAGGTTCAATTACCCTTTCATCCCTGCTCCAGTGTGTCTGTATCTCCTACACTGGCACTGGTTTGGAGTTGTAACCCCTACACATAAAGAACTACAAAATTAAACTGCTTTATGGCATACGTCACATCCCCCCTCAACCTTCAAAAGATGAGGCAGGTAAATGAAGTTAAGAGTGAAGGAAAGCTACAAATAAGCGATTGGTCATGGCTGAAGCAGCAATAAAAAAAAAAAAAAAGCAAAGCTAAGGGTGTTGTCCGAAGAGACAAAGAAAAGAAAGTGTGACAGTGATAAAATAAGAGGATGGACTAGGGTGAATGTTGGCCCAACTTTCACTGGCTGAAAGAGGAGGAGGGATGCCCGACCCATGGAGACCTGGACCTGGTACTGTTGGATTAGACACAGACAAAGACAGTATGCGGTGTCAGTTATATCCAATAATATAAACTTAAATACAGTGATATTAAGCTGATATCTGATATTATAGCTTTAAAGGCTAAGGAGCAACAGACAGGACTAGAGATCAATTTAACCATCGAGTTAAACAGACAAATACACGGAGAGAAAAAGTCTGTGTGTGTGTGTGTGTGTGTGGGGGGGGGGGGGGGGGGATGACTTCATTCACAAAAAAAAAAAAAAATATATATATATATATAAAACCAGATCAATAATGTAATAACCAAGCAATAACATAATAAGTTATTACGTTACTGGTCAAAAATTACTACATTATCAGTTCAGAACTTTTATTACGTTATTGGCCTATTCCATTTTAAAAATGGCAAATTTCTTACGTTACAGGTTGTTATTACGTTATTGGCTTTTACGAGGCTTATTATGAACATACATGAAGTTACTCAACCAGTAGAAACCCGAGCTAACATGCTAAACATTTTTTTTTTTTCATTTCTGATATTTTAAACATTAAAACACTGCTGTTTGTATAAAATGCTGTGAGGCTACTTCACCGGGCCTGAAGACACGGTTGAACGCACATTAAAGGTCTTGCCTCAGGAAATGTGTTGGCATCAACAGTTTGTCAACAAATGGGTGAGTTTTACCGAGGTACAGATTTTATGACAGTTGATACAGCATGTGATTGCTATTAGGTTTTGCCAGAGTAAAGAGCAGCTGTTTGGTCTGGGGGAGGTTTCACACCCTCACATTTGGTTCAAATCAAACTGGAAGGTCTGGACCCAATGACAAACATGTGAAAGCCTCTAAGACAGACTACAGCAGATCTGAGATCAGATTAGAATAACTGCCCCAGGCACTACACTTATATGTAAGGTACAGATCAGATACGTAGCTGTGTTGTAGGAGTCACTAGTGGCTTTTCCATTGACTCTAAAATTGCGTGAATAAAACTTTGCACATAAAAATGGGTCAAATGGAAAAATGACAATTTCACCAAAACATAAAGTTTTTAGACTTGCAAGAGGTGAAATCGGTGCAATAGAAAGACCTTTTTGTGTGATTTAATGGAAAAACTGACATTACACACTTCTGTTTTTTCGACATTTCGTAAATATCTGTAAAGTTTTGTGCATATGTCCAATGGAATAGACACTAGTGACGGTCTGTTTAGTTCTGAGGACATGATGGATCTGAGAAGCAGGAAACCCATTTACTTATGACTTCATTCACAACCATGGAGGCTTCATTTGCGGAGTTCTCAGCCCTTCTAATAGAACCCTTTGAAATCAGTGTACATTTTTAAAGTCTCATCTATGATACATGAAGGATATTAAGCATTTTGCTGTGCGGCGTTGGTGAACTCACTTTGACAGCTGCAGTGACAGTCAGTTGTTGTTGTGGCTCTGAGGAGAGAGGATGTGTCCTACTTTACAACCTCTGCTCCATCACAGGGGTGGGACCACTTTAAACATTCATAAGCCACTTCTCATACACTTTATACATCATTCCAGAAGTGTTGTTAAAAAGCTGCATTATAATCAGATACAATTACGCCACAACTTAAACAGACATCGTTAGCGTCATAGCATAATTACCCAAGTCATACTCTATGTGGACAAAAGTATGTGGACACTTTGAATTCAGGGGTTTCTTTTCTAACAGGGGTCTGGGAAACAAAATAATGACAAATGTCATCATATAGTTTTAGACTGGGATAAATATCATTGCATTGGTTAGTTTGGTTTAAATTGTTATCTTTGTTTCCAAAATACCTTAGAGATTATTTAGACTGAATTTCTGTCAGCACTTTCTTCATTTATTTGACTCAACATTGTACAGTTACAGTAAGACTTATTACAGGACCTTCGTGGGTTTTTTTTTTTTTTCGATTTCACGCTGGTTTTTGCATTAAACAACTGTATCCTCTTGAAGTGAGTGATAAGCCTTTGCTGCTATAAAGGCACCTCCAAACAACCTCAGTATAAAATGAATTATTTTTCATACATGACACATTTTTCTGCCCTCAAACTGCTTTGAAATATGGAACACTTTTTTCCATTGCTAAAGCTTAGAAATCAGTGCTTTTCCCAGCAGTGTCAGAGGAAAGGAGGCCATTGTTGTTGTGTCTCAGAGTTTAGTGATCGTCACAGAGGTGTAATAAGTTTAATAATTCATAAGTTGTGTATTCAGTTTTCCTTTAAACTGCTTTCATAAGTGATGTGGCTGGCTGCCTTCCTGCAGTGCGGCTGTCACAAGCATAATGGACCCCAGAGGCTGCTCATCAGTACACACACACACACACACACACCCAAACGCACCTTCAGCCAAACAGGTACGCATGAGCCTCCGGCAGCAAAAAGTCCTGTTCACGTGCATGAGCTCAGACATACAAATGCACAACAGAAACTAAAAGTGCACATTTAAAAAATAGATTTAATATTTGTGCATTTTCATTGGGAATCACAAACTAACAATATCCTGATAATATTCTGACTGAATCATAAAGTTATTAGCCAAAACTAAATTAATTACAACCGCTTAAATCTAATCCAAGTGCATTCCATAAACATGATTTTATTTTTTCGAAAGAGTGTTTAATGTATGTTGGTAATGAGAGAATAGATTTATAACATCATTACCTCCGTCAAGGAGCTTAGGTTTGCATTTATCTGTTTGTTTGTTTGTTTGTTTGTTTGTTTGTTTGTTTGTCTGTTTGTGTTCAAAATAACTTGAAAAGTTCTGAACGTATTTAGATGACTTTTTCAGGAGTTGTTAGAAATGGGACGAGGAACAAGTGATCAAATGTTGGTGGTGATCTGGATCACTGTCTGGATCCAGGAATTTTTTAAAGGTTTCTTTATCATTAGGAGATAGGGTATGATAGCACTGATCTGCATAGGAGGTCATTCAGCGCCATCTGGTGGAGGAAAGTACAAAGACTACCTTGGCGGAGGTCTATGCTCTGAGTGCTTTTCTAGTTGATAAATTACATTAATTGGGGCTTCAGTCAATATTGTTTCCTCAAGAACCTCTAATATTTTAGTTCATATCCTTTTTTTTAATATCCCCTCGGTCTGACTGAACAGGCTGAATGTGCTTAACTTGCATCTTCAGCTAAACTGAGCCCCCACCCTCCCAAAAAACAGAATATTTCATTCAAATTAAAAGCAAAGATAACACTGAGGTTTGTTTCCTTTCCATTTCCATCCAAAAGTGTGTATTATTTAGAATCAATGATGACAGAAAGTTTTGTTCATCAGCTTCTATGAAGGACGTGGTAATAAAAAAAACATTTATTTGACGTGGTTTTGATGATCAAAGTGTCATTAAAAAATGAAAATGCTATTGGAAATTCATGTTGTATGCCCAGGGAGAAAACATCACTTTGATTTATGAGTTGAGGTGAAAACATCATCAGAAATCCTTCATTTGCATCAAACTCATTTTAGTTCAGGGGCAACATTCAGCCAAATTTAATATGAAGTGGGCCAGACCAGTGAAATAATAACAATATATAAATAATGTAATGTTTTAGAGGGAAAAAGAGCAACATTACATGATGAAAATGTTTACATCTACTAACTATCCGTTAAAACAATCTGAATAACACGAACAATCTGAAATTTCTTAATAAAAAGAAAAACAAAGTATAATAATTTGAACAATTATGCCTCAGTTTGTCATTTCCACATGTGCATTACAACTCGCAGATCATAGTGGATTCATATTTTTTACAGTTATTCACATTTTTTGTGAAATGATAATTTGGTTTAGTATAAATACAGTAAAATTATATGAAAATGTTTATATTTACTACAAAAAAGAAAAAAAAATATAGCATTTACAGATGTATCTTATCTCATCTCATCTCGTCTTACTGACCTGACCCAGTTGAGACTGAGCTAAAGCTGAACTAAAATGATCGTTAATATGTTCAGTGTAATTTTTGCATTTCACACCTATGAGTCAGACTGGGCCCTTTGATGGGATGGATTTGGCTGCATGTTTGACACCCGTGATTTAGAGTTTTATAGACCTTGGGAAAAGTTTTGTTCCATTTTTGTTTTTACATGAGAGCAGACATGCTTTTAATGGTTGTGTGTTGCCTTCAGATACAGTGTTAAAGTGTTTTTGGAGCGATACACCGCTGTGCATAAACAATGGGCTTTAAAGTAGACTTGAGGCGACGTCTCTGACTGGATTCAAGACAGACTGTCCTCGTCATAACTCTCTGTCTCCAGCTGTATGACTCCTCAGCTCTGCAGACATCGTGTCCGCGTGCTTCCTGACTGCAGCATCAGGATGCTGTTAACACCAGCCTTTTGGATACACAACCCACCATCTATTAGCGTTAATATTCCCTTTAATGGATACACACACTGACACGTTTCCTTTTTAGTCCTCTTCTCTGCTGTCTCCTCTCTGTTTCCCTACTCTACCTGATAAATTAGCTTCTCCTGGTGAATAATTTGAATGTGATTACGCTAATGACTGCTGGCGCTGTCGGCTTAGCAAACGGGTTGAGTTATAGATGAGGCATCACGCCAGATTGTCCCCCTGCAGTCGAAGCACCGTCTTAAAGTCTTAATGTTATTAGTGAGATGGTACACTGCTAACAAAAAAAAAAAAAAAAAAAAAGCCTGTACAAAAATAAGAAATTAAACTCATTATTGGGCTAAAATGTCTTATTTCAAGTAAAATTATCTGCCAGTGCAGTAAGAATATTGCACTTATGACGGTTTCTTAAAATAATTATCATCTAAGGATTATAGAATGTTAAAAGTCTTATTGTAAACAGAATATGCTTGTTTAACGATTTTTTTTTTTTTTTTAATCTATGGTATATACATATATGGTCTAATGTCGATGTAATGACTCAATAGATATGTAATTATAGGCAAACATAAAACAAGTAAACATTTTTTGAGGATAAACAGTTACTGTGTCTTCCATACTCATCTCCCAACAATGGAGCTTGTTTTGTTATAAATATTTCTTAAAATGAGTCATACTATGGATCCTTCTATGAAACTGGTCCCTAAAAACAGGACATGGGGCTAAAAATTCAAACCAGATGTAAACTAATGTTATGAACCATGTTTGGAAGCACTTTGGGTCTATTTAAAAAAAAAATAATTATTTTCTGAGATAAAAGAGAAAGCATTTTTCAGATAAAACACATTTTAAAAATGATATTACATTGTATTTAATACAAAAATATGCATGTAACACGGTCAAAAGAGCACAAAAACAATGCACTACTATTTTTTAAAATGTCTTTTACTCTCCCACAGGTACATTTTGGGACTCAAACTAATTATGCAAGAAAATGACCGCTGTTGCAAAAATCATTTGTGGTTTAAATGTGTTTAAATGGACAGGTTCTGCATGTAACTTAAGTGGACACTATAGGTTATGTACAAACCCTGGAATGAGACTGCAGATTCATGAAAAACCTTCATGTCTGGATTAAAAAAAAATGTTTTCCAGATCAAATGCACTGACTCCTCGGTAGCTTTTCATGTCCCAGTTTTGGTCCTAGTTTTGGTGCCGATATTTTATTAAAAATTCATTAATTTTGGGATGGCTCAGAGCAAGAGTTTAATTCTTTTGCATTCATTTGAGTTCATCATTAGGTACATCCTGGGGAGATATATGTCTAAATTTCTCTTTTATTATTGGGTCTAAAAAAGCTGGTAAAGTGCCAGGTTCCAAACTTAACCCAGTTTCACAGAAGCACCCATATCTAACCCTAACCTTAACATGAAAGTTCTTGGAACAAGTCAAATAATCTTAATATTAAGTCTCAATAGGCAAACACATCTAAAAAATATAGTCTTTCAAAATAAATATTCCAAATTGAAGTCAGTTAATCTAAGTCATATATTCCTGTTTTGCAGTGTACTGACACAGAGCAGGTTTCACAGACTACAGGAGGGATGTCATCATAAAGACCTACCTTTTATCAATAAGAAATAGAACATGTTTTTTATCCATTATTAATAGGAATCATGCTATTTTACACTTTTACTCTTTCATTTTGAAAAATATTAAATCATTACTCTATTTGCCTTGTTCTTAATACAAATAGGGCAGTTCTTACACTTTCACAGCTTTATGTTTTTAATATTGTAAACCTTCATAGTATTAATAATAATAATAATTATATTATTATTGTTATTATTATTATTATCATCATCATCATCATCATCATCATCATCATCATCATCATGTCATTATCATATATTGTTATGCCTGCTTGATACTTTTAATTGAAACACCAAGAACAATTCAATTATCTAAACCAATTCTTCAATATGAGGAACTTTAGACATTTCAATCTAAAAAAAAAGAAAGAAAATTAATTAAAAATAACAATAGGGACCATCCCGATGGGCTCGGTCCCTAATAAGAGCAAACAGCAAGAGTATTTTTAACATTATTCAGACCTCTAAAACATGTTACGGTGAGGTTATGTTTTATGTTTTACAGTCAAACTGCTGTTCATATGAGGTCAGTTCAGATATCTGAATACAATGACTCTCCTGTGCGAGAGAATTAGACAAAGTTCTGCAGATATGTACATCTTGACGTGTGTTAACACCTACAAGATGTGAAATAAAACTCCAGGTACACTGTCTTCTGTTTGTTACCCAGGGTTGGGACTGAAAAATTCCACCTGTCACATTAAAAACATCCTGTTTTATGCAGAAACACCTGCTAGGCCTATGTGTGTGTGTGTGTGTGTGTACATTCAGCTCTGTAGTATCTGGCAGGTTTCCCTTAAGCTTTCACTGAACCTTAACACAAGCGCACATCCACACAGACATTATGTGCAGGATAATCTCTCATACTATCTCTCTGTACTCCGTGTCTCGACTACCAGGGAAATACGGAGCACCTGAGATTTAAGGGAGTGTGACTGTTCTGGTTCATAGACTAGTCAGAGGGAGTTCAATGAGGCCACTATACACAGAGCTCATGGTTCCATCATTCAGAGTTCACAGTAAAAAACACAAATAAGCAGTATTGTTGCATATTGTTATCCTCATAACATAATTACCTCATGCACAAATGGACAAAAGTATGTGGACACATGGAATTTAGGTGTTTCTTTTCTATCAAAAAGGCATATTATGACAAATGTCATAATATGCCTTTAAATTGGAATAAATATTGCATTGTTTAGTTTGGTTTAAATTGTTATCTTTGTTTACAAAATGCCTCAGAGATGGTTTAAACTTCATTACTCTCAACAATGATTATTTTTTTATTTTTTGTATCTATGTCCCCGATTTTAAATGCTATGCCTCTAAATTTCTAAAATATTTTTCCTGCTCTGAGTAATAATTTTCTACCACAACTAACCATCTACGTCCTTCACATCTCACTGAGGAAGATAAGTCATTAAACTTTAAGGAAATATTGATGTTTCTAAACTATATGGACACAAATATTGGGACACATCATGTCTACAGCTGTAAGATGTCCTGTACATGATGATCTGACATAGAAACATCAATATTAATAATCAATATGATATTTATCCCAATATAAATCTATATTGTGACATTTGTCATTATTGTTTTGTATCCCAGAATAGCAGAATAAGCACTGTTAGCATGGCTATAGTCGAACTGGAGTGGTCAGAACTAAAAAAACTAAAATAAAATAAAATAACTGAATAAATAAATGGATGTTTCTAATCTAAAACAAAATTACATTACTATAATTTACATACAGCAAAAATCTGTACAAAGTATCCCTTAACAGGATCTCTGCAGGTTTCAACAAGCCAAATTTAAGACTTTTTAAGATTTTTTAGACCACAATGAATAAAGTTTAAGACCCATTTTACATTGATACTGGCAAAAAAGTAGAAACGACTTGAAAGAAATTAGAGGTCCAGAAATACTTG
>JAQQZY010000023.1:13100021-13118143 GCA_030068375.1 Ostorhinchus rueppellii
CACACACACACACACACACACACACACACACACACACACACACACACACACACACACACACTACTCCTGTGCTCGTTTTAAAACACCACAGCTACACCACAGCCCAGGTTAATAAAGTGGAATATGTTAAATGTGTTGCTTGCTGCTGTTGGTGCAAACATCAGTTGCCCCTTCATGAAAATAAGAAGTAAATGAAACTTTACATCATATTAATGACATAAATATGTGTTCTGTTCCTTTAGAATACCTTTAAGATGTCAGAAGGAAAGTCAAGTCTTCCTTTTTTGTTTTCAGTCCAACTTCACTCAAGGGCAATGGCTAAAATGGTCCCAAAACTGGTCCCCCCCCCCCACCACCACCACCACCACCACCACCTACTGTCAATGCAACATCAGTCTGAACAGTCACAACACCAGTCATGTGACTTTAACATCACACAGAACAAAATCTGCACTCCAAGTCCATCATGAAACACCCTCAAATAAATCAACCATCCTAAAGAATCAGTGAGGCTGCATTTTGTTTGGACACGTGTTGGGTCAAAGACAGTGTGACTGAAATGCCAGGGGACTGTTGTGGTGGGCAAGGTACACAAGACCAGGACAGATTCGACATCAACAGAGCAGTATACCAACTGCCCCACAAACCTATTTGGGAAAAAGTTCTAAAATTGTCTTCTACATTCATTTCAAGGCAGAACTTGCAAAGCACTTAACCATCCAAGAATCACCAGGTAAACCTTTTTTTTTTTTCCTTCACGCAACGTATTTCTCCAGTGACATATGTAATGGTGGTTTACAGGAAACTGGCACGCTTCTCATTTCACTGTTGACATTTAACAACGTGCATTTTTCTTTTTTTTCATGGTAATCACATCACTGAGATGTAAAAACTCATTATTTAGTATCAAAAAGTCCTGATGTGAAATGAGGTCCCTGTTTAATACTATATTTGATGCTTGCATTCAATTACTGAATGTGTTGATTGATTGATTTTTAAAATGGGACAGTTCGTATTAATGAACATTTACACGTAAATATGCGAGATTTACAGCCAGACAGCTAACTTCCATCTCAAGTCCCGTTGACAGGTAAAAAAAAATAATAATAATAATAATAATAACCGTATAAATAACATAATACCATAACTGACCTAAGGCTTACAAAAACAATAACAAGCAACAACACAGACAAAAGCTGGGGGACCAAAGCAGCCACAAAGCATGAATGGATTAAGGTTTGCACATGATTATATTGTACATATCCCTGAGTTGCAATTACACAAGATTCTACTACATATAACCCTCTGTCACTATTACACAGAATTACACATTTCCCATTGTCACTATTGTACATGATAATATTGCATATTTCTCTATTGCATCACCCTGTCTTCATCACACATACTAATCTGTATCATTACAGCCAAGTGGCCTCTGTGTGCGTGTGTGTGTGTGTGTGTGGGTGGGGGGGGGAGGCGGGATTTGCACAAAATTCAGGAAAAGCTGACTCCTGCAGTTTGTCTTACTTATGTATATTTGGTCAATGAAGAGACTAGTGAAAATGGCAAGTTGATAGAACCAATATTTTGGGAGATGTTTGGAATTTTGGAATACAATAGCCTAACAATCACGTTATGTAATGTCCCTGACTGAGAGATGGTGTGACTCTAAACTGATGGTTCCCTTTGCCTTTATTGAAACCTTGTGTAAGCATTTTAACTGTAGTGAACACACTTTAAGAGCTGGTGAAAAAACACAATAAAATACAATTACCCTAAAGTATGAAATACTATAACCTTTTTAGCCTTATTAAAAGAATAAGAGACTCAAATATGAAGTTAAATTAAATCAGTCTCAGTCACACCCAGAGTTAGAAAAGTGAAAAAAAAAAAAAGTTTAAAATCTGTCCAGGCATCGTCCTGCTTTGGGAGCAGTGCTTTTAGCTTTAGCACCATTGCTGTAAACCAATGGTGTCAGTTCGCATGTTCTCCAAAAAAAGTGACTGAAACATCTACCTTTTTTTCTAAATATATCTTGCAAACCGTGTGTTCAGAACGAGTACAAATCAAAATGCAAAATCGAACGAGGCTATTACCTGGGCAGATATTTACTTGGAACTATATTCAGCCTCATCACAGGCAAAGTACCGCTAGATAGGAGCAAGGTTCTCACATAGCACCTTTTACTGCCTCCACATATCCATGCCAGTGTAGTGACGGAAGTTGGGGGTTTTCAAGTGCTACGTGAGAACTTTGTGCCTATCTAGCGGTGCTTTACCTGTGATGAAGCTGAATATAGTTCCAAGTAAATATCTGCCCAGGTAATAGCCTCGTTCAATTTTACTTGTTCTGAACAAATGGCTCCCAAGATATATTTAGAAAAAAAATGTAGATGTCTCAGTCACTTTTGGAGGACATGCTAACTGACACCTGTGGTTTATAGAAACTGTGCAAAGCTAAAGCTAAAAGCGCTGCTCCCAAAGCAGGACAATGCCTGGACGGAGTTTAACTGTTTTTTGTTTTTTTTTCACTGTTCTAACTCTGGGCGTAGACCGAGACTGACTTAATTTCATGTTTGGGCATCTTATTCCTTTAACAGTCCATGAATTACCTTTTTATAAACCATTACCTTTTTAAAAATCATTTCTAATAGAAGTGCATATGAACATGTTTTAACCTTTACTTAACTGTACAATGAACTGTACATAAACTAACTCTTTCACAATTTTCTGTAATTACTTTGACAAAAAAAATGGTTATTATTACCTTAAGACATTACAACATTTACTAGTTTATGCAACTGTAAGTTCGCAAAGTATTACTCAGTTTATCAAAGAAAATAGCAACATCTGGTGGATAAAATAAATGCAGGCCACGTACACAAAATGTAAAATATATCCATAAAATACACAACAAATATAACAGTGACAAACACAAACCTGGTTCCCTCTTCAACCAGGTCATTTAACTTTCTTTATGACTGTGTTTTTGCTACACACATGCAGTACTGTTGTTAGCTTTAGCCACATTTTTTTCACTTCTGTTTCTGACAGGAAGAGGGTATGCTGCTGCACAATGTCCATCAAAATAAAAGCATGAACTTTGAACATAGTATAAACTTATCTAGCGAAAGAAATGCTTAGGTTATTTACCCAGAAGGCTTTGGTGGTGACTTCTGGACAAATGCAGCACAGCATGCACAAATACACGACAGCATAAAAAGTACAACACCGAGTACTCGTCACTTTAACACTATCACATATACTTTCTATATACTAGATCTTTCTTTCTTCTTTTTTTTTTTTTTTAATGTGCGTCAGTCTGGCTCATCTCTGCTCTGGATCAACACTTGCTGAGCCACACACACACACACACACACACACACACACACACACACACACACACACACACACACACACGGGAGGCACACAGAATACAAACATGGCTGACAGCTGTGATTCAGAAGGTGGAGACACAGTGACATGATCGAGCTGAGACGTACTTGAAGTGATTCTTCAGGAAAACTTGAAGACATGAATCTTAAATGGGCTCTACTTGAAACCATGTCAAAACCAAAAGCTTCTTGTTCTTGTTCTGTAGCCGTGAGTGGCTTCAGGACCAGCATTTGATGTTAGCCACATCTTTAAAAAAACAAAAAAAAATCATGTGAACAGCGTGAAGAGCGCTGACGACAATCTATCACAAAGAAACAGTTGGATAGTAATAGTAGTAATAGTTGGACTGAACGGATAGTACGGATCATACAGACTGATCTATAAAAAGATCTGTAAAAAGTAAAACATTGAATCAGCTTAAAAAAATGTCTTTAATAGGTCACACATTAAAAAAAAATAGTCACATTTAATTTAATTTGATTCACTCAACTACATTTTTTTTTATGTGTGACCAATTGAAGAACATTTTTTAAAAGTTGATTCAATGTTTTACTTTTTACAGTGTACTGCAACTTCAGTATAGGCTGTTTTAATGTATCTAGCTTTTACTAATACATTTTAAAAATCTGGTCTGTTTTGTTATGTTGTTGTCTGCGGTTTGTCATTTGAGTCTTGTCATATCTGAAGGTTTGATGCGTGTAAGCTTCACTGGGAGAAACTTCTTTGAAATATTGCAATTGATGATTTGTATTCAGCTGCACCGTTCAGCCATGTCCTCTGTTACACACTTTGTTCTCCTTAGAGACTAAACACCATTCATCTACACATCCACAACACAGAATGGTGAGCTATCTAATGATACATTTCAGGCCTGATGCACAAATAAGCCAAAGCACACATAACATTTGACACTAAGACCATATTCGAGATTCAAGAGTGTTTATTGTCATTATGTGCACACGACAACATTTTTTTAGAGGTAGTTCTCGGCTGGATAAAAATAATATAAATCAATATAAAACAAAAAAAAAAGAATTACTGTATCAAGACTATGTATGGGTCAAAACAGTAATGTCCCGTCAGAGAGCAAACTTAAATTGATTGCCATTCCAACATTTATTTCAATATAAAGTACTTCCTTTTTTGGGATAATCTAAACTAAAGCAAAATGAATTTAAACGTAAAAATGTGGGTCATTTAGCAACACTAATCTTTCACATTGACTCTAAAATGTCCCATCAGAGAGATTTTGAATACCGTGTTTTGAGTTATATAATGTTTATTGAAAGAAGTGTGAAATATAGTATGTACACACATGCATACACTCATTGCATCACCCAGTCTTGGCTGCATGAACACACTACACACACACACAAATACCCCATGCTATGAGCACTGGATTCATTTATAAAGGGAGTCACTGGGTACAGAGTGGGGGGGGGGGGTTAGTGATCCCAACAGCGCCTTGAGATTTGGAGATCAATCACAAACAAGTACACACACACACACAGACACACACACACACACACACACACACACAAGAACAGAACAAAATATGCATGAGGTCATGTGGTTGTGAAATATGGCACATTCGATGCCTTTGATTAAAAACTTTGCATCATCTTCTTATGTTTGACCATCGCAGTACTCACAAATAATCCACAAGTGGTGCCAGGCACAACAAACCCCACCCCTCGTATGAATCATAGGTTATTTTGCCATCGATGTGGCTGATGTCATCATGTCTTTCTGTGTGCTCATGCCAACGTAAACACAGAAGACACAGAAATATTTAAGCCATCGTAAATAAATGGGAAAATCCAAAAATCTAATCAAATTTTATTTATATGACGCCAAATCATAACAAAAGTTATCTCATGACACTTTACAAATAGAGCCAGTCCAAACCAAACTCTCAAGCCAATTTACACAAACCCAATAGAAACCTCCAGGGGGAAAATTCATAACATGTTTTAACTGTGACCTACTTTTCTCAAAAATGTAATCACATCTATTCTGGGTCACTGGCCATCTATAAACCCAGTTTAGTATGAATTCAACCAATAGTTTTGCTGCTAAAGTGTTGACAAACAAACAAGCAAGGAAAGAAACTCCACCAAACAATACCCCTAGGGGTCCGGGTGATAGTGTGCTCAAGAAAGTGCAAGAAACTAGAGAAACCCTTTACATTTTTGCATGCTACAAAAACACACTCTGCACTGGTTCAGCAATACAGAACCGTCAGCATAGTGTTTGTCCCTTACATTTAACTTAGCTGGTGCATCTGAGTGTCAGGATGGTCAGGAACCTATGGAAACATCTGCTTTGGCAGTATGCATTTGGTGTAAGGAGAGAACCGAGCATCGCTGTGGGCATATACTCCCAAAGTCACCTGATCAGACTAGTCCCTGTGTGTCTTTGGTGTCACACAGATGTTTGTTCAACAGACTTGCTCCAAAGGCATTTTCTTTGATCCTCAAAGACACACCGATGCCGAGTCCTACATAAATAAAGGCTTAGTTCTCTTGGGAACACATGCGACGTACATACGGTACACTCTCGGCAGTACCTGTGGCAGAACATCTGTCCAACATGTTCACTTTGTACTGACAAAGGCAGTGCTGTGTTTAGCTCTGGTGGGCGGAGCTTCGTGGATGTGCCATGTATGGTACGGCATATATTGCGCTGAATTATGGGCTAAGTTGCTGTCAAAATATGTGTGTGCATAAGATTTAAATACGTGCATATTAGTAAATAGTTGTATAAAAAATATATATGTATTTGTAAACTCTTGAGTTCAATCGTATGTAAAATGTATTGTGTGTATTTTATTTGTCAGAATACGAATGAATATGTTTTGACAAGCATTATAAAGACGAAATGCAACTTTACGATTGGGCTTTTGCCATCGATTGTGCCACGAACATGAATTCACCAACGTGACTCTACTGTTATAAATAGGTCACCACTCCACAGGCATTATTAATCAAACAGAAGATACATGGATTCCACAGACTGCACATAGTTCAGGTTGCTTCTAGATATTTCATTTTCTGATTTCGTCAGCCATTTTGCACAGTGATTCTGCAGGATCTTGGCTCAGAAAGGGAACCTGAACTCATGCACAGTATGTGGAATCTTCTGTTCGATAAATAATGCCTGTGAAGCGGTGACGTATTTCTGACAGTTGAGTCACGTTGGTGAATTCGTCTTCCTGATGGAGCCCAATCATAAATTTGCACTTCAGGTTTTGTAATTGCTCTCACAATGTTTTCATTCCTGTTTGAACATAAAATACACACAATCCATTTTATGTATGACTGAACTCATTCAAGAGTTTACAAATATTTATTTTAGACCAACTATAGGCTAATATGCATGTCTTATGCACATGAATATGGGGGAGCAACTTGTAACAGAACTATTGTTAAAAAAAAAAAAGAGGGTGAGATGTTTTTCATAGTGTCTATGTCAAACAAGGATGGAAAGTATAACTTATAATGACCACATTTCACCATCGTTATCGTTCATGATACCATTTAATCACATTTAGAATCTTTCACTATTATTTAGCCGATGTTATTTTTTAAGACAAAAATTATATATAAATATATATGAAGGACTTCTGTAGACCACTACATTAATACCTTTTGGGATACAGTAAGCTAAACCTACAGGACTGAAAGTATAAAACACATGGAATATACTTTTTGATCTGTTATTATTTCAATGCTCAGAAATATCTTGGTTTACACAATCAGATGTTTTATGAAAATAAAATAAGTGCTATTTTCATTGCATGGTCCTGAACATAAATCAGCATATTTACCGTATATTTCAAGAGTGTCATGCAGATTATTCTATAATTTATGGACAATAATCCATTTTAGTATTTTGGGGTTGTACAGGACTTGGTCTGATCCAGTAAGTCAAAGGGTTTTACTCAGCTATAAAGGATTTAATTTGAGTGTTGATCATATATAGAATTCATGACTTCCACAATAGTATCACACAGTTTTGTTTTGGTTTTTTGCCAATGTGTTTTAGCAGATGAATATCAAGTCTTGGGATTGGATTTAACATTTTGCAAATACTTTACAGCTTTTTGGTGTTTTTGTTTTGTTTTCATGTTTGATTTATATCATCTGCTTGTTTGACAGTTACTGAGTTATTACTGAGTGAAATATAAATTCCTTATTTCATGTCTGTCGTTAAATGTTCATTGATCACTCAGGCAACACTGAAATTCATGTCACAGGATTTTTTACCTGCAAGACATAAAACTTGTAAACTAGTTTACCACTTAGTTAAATGACTTAATTGTGACACTCTAAAGCAAAAAAGAAAAGAGAAGTTCCCTGTGTGATGAATAATAAAGAGGCTCATCTGCCCCATTTCACTAAATCAAGCAGATTTATTGAATAAAATAGAGTGATGTGCTTCACATGCTCCAGTCATAAAAGTTTATGAACTGGCTCTGATCCCATTATTTCAGCACAAAATGCCACAAACAAAGCAGGCATACAACTCTGGAAGAAGTGAATAAACCAGTCCAAATGTCCAGAACATGATCCCCATTGAAGGCGTCTGGAGGATGGCAGCTACCTGGGTCACCTGCTCTGTGCCCTGACCTTCAGTCTGTCTTTGTCTCATATGTCTTAAAAGTCAAGTAAATACAAAAATTCATTCATGATTTTATAACAAAAATTAAAAAAAATTAAAAAGAGAGATAAAGTGGCTAATAGTAATGTCAGAAACTGGAGGAGAGCATGACGCCACACAGAAGCTGTGACCGATAATCAAGGTTATGGAATTCACTCCTGTTCAAACCTTAACACTGTGTTTAAAAATGGATTTGCATTATCCAAGGTTGTGATCATCTTACCCAGTTGTCATCTTATCCTAAACTCCAAATACAGGAAATGTAGTTTGGATCATGTCTTTGCAGAAGTCTTGTCAGACCTGTGATTATGATAATAAACAGGGGGAAAAAAAGCTTTTTTTTCCCTTTTTTTTTTTTTTTTGCTCGAAAATAGTCCCGTAAGAAAATATTAGACCATCAAAAGTCATCAAAAACAATGGTTATGCAATCAAGTACTTACTCCTGTGTGTATCATGTGACTAAAACAGACAGAAAAGAAAACATGGAGTGTCTAAAAGCACTGTTTTCCGTCAGTACAATGTCGTAGATATTGATCTAAGAACTGAAGTGATTTTGTTTTTTGTTTTTTATGGATAGACATCAGCTCTGAAATTAAACTATGAGCTATTTTTGTTGTTATCAGTATATTTGTCCAAACAAATGTACCTTTAGTTGTGCCAGGCATTAAAATGAACAAAAAATAGAAGAAAACAAGAGTGGTGTAATTATTTTTTCTGTGACTGTACATTTGTATAAGCAGTAAAACCAGGGGTACAATCAACCCCCGGCTCCAAAATGCAACCAAAATACTATCTACTTAAAAGAAAAAAACTCAGGTCAATTTTTTTTTTTTTTTCCACAATTGGAAATCAATTCAGGCATTAAGGGGTTAATATGCTACTTGTTATGACATGCCTCTGAACTTCTGACAACTCTTCTGTTAGTCTCAGGACAGTTGTGACCTAATGACCCTCCCCATGGCCTTATTTTCAGTTTTTATTTCCACAATGGCAGAATTTATTACACAATGTCGTTTTCCCAGAACTGAATTTAATTTGACCAAGACTAAAAAATAGTATAGAAAAACACCAACAACGACATTATAAGATCGCCTCCTCACTTAAACTGTCTTTGAAACAGCCATTGTCAAAATCAAACCAACATGCTACTTGACAATTCCAACCACATGCTATTTTCAAAACCTGACACACTTCTTTCAGCCCACAAGAGACTACGAAATGGATCGGTGCAACATCAGCTGCTGCCTGAGCAGGATCTGAAGGAGACAGCTGTTATTAAAGACATGCTCTTGAAGATTACAAGTGCACTCACCCAGACAGACTAAACAAAAAAAACAAAAAAAAAAAAAAGTCAGTCTCAGGACAAAAACAGAAACAACCTTTTCACTTCTGAGATGTTTCACTTATCCAGAAAATCTAATTGTCTCTCACAGGAGAGGGTCGTAGTGTCACCTAAACACGTATCAGAGAGTTTGAGGTGTTCACTCTGTGGCAGAAGTGAAAACTGCAGAAGAAGAGCAAGAAGGAAAGAGCTGATGACAGATGAGAAGAAGAAGAAGGTAAGCATCACATGTTCTCCACTGAAGTCTAACATGGAACCCACAGATAAATAGAAACACACACAAATGGAAAAAAAACAAAAACAAAACATGCATGTATATTTTAAAGATAACACACAAGCCTTTAAATAAACTTCCAATCACACACACACACGCACACACACACACACACACACAGCGTAGTTCTAGTCATATAGTCTCACACACATACCCTTGATTCGCCGTCTGATGACCCCTAAGCGGCACTTGAGCGAAACGGAGAACATCCTTTCCCTCTTTCTCAATCTTCTTCTGGCTTTTTTCCTCTTTCTCTCTCTCCAGCTCCTCCTCTTCTACTTCTTCTTTCTCCTCTTCTTACTCCTCCTCCTCTTCAGTCAGACATAGTGTGAGCCGAACGAAGGATGGAGAGAGAGAGAGAGAGAGAGAGAGGGAGGGAGAAAGAAAGACAGGGAGCAGTACCGGAGCGTTGGCTGGTCACATGGCAAACAGGAAAGAGAGAGAGAGAGAGAGAGAGAGAGAGAGAGAGAGAGGACAGAGAGAAAGGAGAGGGAGACAGAGGGAGAGAGCAGCAAGTCTTTCCTCTGGAGGGAAGTGATTTCTCTCTCTCTTTCTCTGTGTGTGTGTGTGGGATGCAGTGTGAAATTAAGCTGCCTCCTCCTTTCTCTCCGTCTCTCTTGCTCTCTCTTGTTGTGGCTTACTCCATCACTCTCTCCTGTGTTTACCGTTTTGCAGCTTTCTCTTCCCTTCTTTCTTCGTTTTTTTTTTTTTTTTTTTTATTCCTGATCCTCTTTTCTTATTGTGCCGCTTTTCTTCTTTTTCTTTCCCCCCGGTCTTTATCCTTTTTCTTTCAGCTCTCTTACATTAGGTGACCATTTTGGGGGTTTTTGGGATTGTATTTCACTTCCAAAGGTTTCCCCTCATGCTTTATCAACATTCATGTCCCACTCCTTTTTGCAGTCGCACTAGTATATTTAAGGCAATGCCGGCCAACAGGTTAAAATTTAATACAGAGTGGACTGAATTCCAGCTCCAATCACTTTATCCTAATAATGGAATTGTCCACTGCTAAAACACAGTTTATCTCCAGCTCAACTGAAAAAAAAAGTGATTAAATATTCCAAATACTGTGTTTAGGATGTATATTTACACAACCAAAACAATAAAAAAAAAAAAACCCAAACAATAAATGTGAGCATTTTTACTTCTGCTGTGAATGGTCCAATGTTCCTGAAATATAACAACTTAACAACCTTTGTTTATCTTTTCAAACTGTCATTGTCTGGAGGCGTTCAACATTTCTTAAATCTTTTAAGGGCTCAAACAGAAATACAGCCTCAGCCACAGAGCAGTTTTGTTTTTCTGTCTCAGAGTTTCTGCTTTGTCTCATCACTTTACCCTAGTGACACAAGTAGAATCATTCAAACTGAAGAGAAAGGATCACATTTCCAAGTGTTTATTTGCTGATGCTAAAAATGGCCTTCTTAGTGGAAAATCAAATTATGATATAATCTGAATTTAATACAATATGCAAAATGCAATCTGATGCAAAGTCAACTGACTTGAAATGCTACAAAATACTAACTGTGGCTCTTGCAACATCATTTTCACAACATCCATTCTGCAGCTACAGTTAGCTAAACAAATTCCTATCAACCATATGGTACTAATATTTCCTAATGAGCAGACATTACAAAGTTAAACTAAAGTGCAAAATTATAACACAGTAAAACAGGGGTGTCCAATCCTGGTCCTTGAGGGATGGTATACTGCATGTTTTAGATGTTTCCCTCTTCCAACACACCTGATGGTCGTTATCAGGGCTTCTGCAGAGCTGGGTGATAGGCTGATCATTTGAATCAGGTGTGTTGGAAGAGGGAAACATCTAAAACATGCAGGATACCAGCCCTCAAAGACCAGGATTGGACACCTCTGCAGTATAACAATAGTAAGTGTAGTGCAATTTGTGTAAGCAAACACACACACACATACATATACATATTTTACACACTAAAAAAGACCCATGGAGATTAGGCGGCTGGTCATTTTTGCTCATTTTCAGGAATAAACAACAATTCATTGACCCATAAAGACCCAACCGGTGACCAAAAGCATCTGCTGATCTAACCTGTGCTATACCTGTTGAGCCACTAATCCTATCAATACATGCAAACAATTGGAGTAAAACAGTTTGTCATTTTTTCGTGGCCATCAGATATGACCCATTTGGACGTTCACAGGCTCTGTAGTGAACGTGGAAATCCCGTCACCAATACTGATTCACCCGTAAAACCCATGGAGTTGGATCCATGACAGTAGATGGACACACTGCGTTTAGTGTTCCGTTAATGATACGTTTTACCAAAAAGTCACTTTTTCCTCAAGTTTTCTCTGCCTCAAATGTAACCTCAGCATGATGGTTAAAGTAAATAAATGTCGGAAAATACCAGATTTTTACCAAAAAATTACAAAATGGAGAGGAGAATATGATAAATGGTGGTAAATTACTAAAAAAAGATTAGAGAGAAACGTTTTTTTTGTTTTTTTTTTGGATACAAAAGTAATCCTGGGTCTTTGTTGGTTAAAATGAACAGTTAAAACTCCTCCAACAGTTCCCTGGGCCAAGGAGCCCCCTAAGGTTCAGAGCTGAGTCCATGCCTGTTAAACCTATAGATGCTCCCCTTTGCAGCATAGTCCTCCACCTTAGTCTCCTCCTTCCATTGCGAGGCTGATTATATCCAGACCCACAGATTATTAGTCCATCTGCCCTGGAGCCCACTCCACGTTGACAAACTGACACAATGAAACCCATCTTCAGTGCACTATAGTACACGCTACCAAGTCCTCACTAAACTTCAGTTCATCCAGAACTGCTAATTCACTCCTGTGGTCACGTCACCTGTTCTCCATCACCTCCACTGGTCCTGGTTCAAAACCCCCTCCTCACTCAAACCCTCCACCAGCAGACCCACCTCCTGCCTCACTGACCTACTTCATCAAAACCTCCACTCATCAGGCTCCCACCACCTGTCTCCACCATCAGGGTTCCAGCACCAAAGGGATGACCATGTCTTTGTTGTGGCTGCCCCCCCCCCTCCCCCACCCCTGCAACTTCATCTGAAAGTGCTTCTGTTAAAAAACAGAATTCAATAACTGGGACTCGGGGGTCTGGACCTCTGACCTCCACTAAGACGATTAGTTACAGCGGTGTGTTTGCTTCTACCACCCAAAGAGATTAAAAAAACAAAAAAAAAAAGAAGAAGAATCTTGTATTTGAATCTTGTGTGTAATGGCCATTACATTGAGTCAAGATTACTTTTATGTTAATTGCCAAGACTCACTGAATTTTGGACTGATGTTCAAGTTGGGATTGGAACTTTTCCCTTAACATTAAAAAAAGGACAATGAACAGAAAGAGACAGTTGAGGATGAACACAGTAAGATAACAAACTTTAAACGCAAAAAGACAGTGTTCATGTCCTGTTTCCAAAGGATGGTGGTATTTTTTATTAAAGCATTTTCATCTTAAGCTTGTGTTTATTCCACCTATTTAATTACATTACACTACAACATAGAATAGAATAGAATAGAATAGAATAGAATAGAATAGAATAGAATAGAATAAATATTTATTGTCACTGTTACAAGAACAATGAAAATCCATTTATTAGCTCTGTTCTGTTTAGCAAAAAACATTTAAAGTGGTAAAAGACTGCATAAAAATATCACACAGAATACGTAAAATGATAGGCAATATATAAACAATGTTACAGACAATCACTACAGACCTCATGTCCTGCAACTCCACCAAAATATGATTTTTATTTTGTTTATATATTCAGGGATACATGTGGTACTGTTTATCTTTTAAAACAAAGTTTAACAAAAGTTTTGAGTTTGCACTTTATCAATCTCAGGGTTGAAGTTGATTTATCAAATATGTGCATACAATGTGCTATGCTGCATTTCTGTTTGCAGTATTTTATTCAAGGCAGAAGTTTTGCTTCCCAGAGGAGGTTCTTTATTTAGTTTTTTAAAATTTAATTCTGTACAAAGTGTAATTTCTATGTTAGAAAGAGAACAACTTTATAAAAATTTAGAATTTTGCTCACAGTCGGATGCAGTGCGTGTTCATGCAATGCATCCCTGTAAGTTGTGACACTGTTGAAGCCAGAGATAATGAAAAATGTTAGTGTTGTGCATTTTTCTTCAGATTCAGTAATGAAGGAATCCCTCTTTAATGTTTTCGAAAATGGAGCCTCTTTCAATGCGGATGTAAACAAATCTGTCTCACTGAAAACTACAAAGTGTATTTCCTGAAACAAAACAACAGCTGGTACTTTAATTCCAGGAGGGAAATAAGGGCCACTTTTGTTGAGTTTTCAATAAAATAGATGCAAAATTTGTTTTGAGTTGTCTCTGTCCTTTGTACTTTGAAAAGTAGGAAGAAAAGGAAATTGGGATTTTATTTTTAGGTCCTATCACCCAGCGCTAGTAGCTTAGATTAAAAAAACCCAGAAAAGCGAATGCACATTAGTTGTGATTATTGCACTGAGGTAGGGTGAGTATTTTAGTGTCCATTAAACTGGGGATTAGTGATGTGAGGATCGATACTGATATAGCGACATCTCTGATACCAGATCTTTACACTCTAGAATCGACTCACGTCAAAATATCGATACTTTTGATACTTAAGTCATTTGTGGTGGAACGTGGTAGAAAGTCGCTAAACTACTTGTGCAAATGATATGTGATTGGTGGGAACTACTTCTTCTTCCGCCTGGGTAAGTGTGTACCGCATCACGCTATCAACTCTGACTCAGTCTGTACTGAGCAAAAAAACAGAACAGACTAAAGGGGAAAACATGTAAATAAGCTATTATTTCTTAAGAAAAACTTGTGAATGAGGGAAAGTGTGATTTTTTTTGTTTTAACCTGTTCGAAATAAATAAATAAATAATAAATAAATAAATAAATAAGTGAAAATGTTGAATGCTTTGTTAGTGTTATAACTTCAGTATTTTCATGTTTCATGTTAACACGGTGATGTAACATGAAAAAATATGCAAATAATAGTTCTTAATAATTAAACAATAATTACTCTTGTATTCTTTATGAAGATTTGAAATAGGCCAACACAATTTTTTATTTTATTTTCCAGACATTAAGCATATTGGTAGTGGAACGGTATTGCCAATATCAGCCTGAATTTTACTTGTGGTATCAAACATCCCGATTGGGGATGGGGGTTATTCATATAAATACATTCAGCTAAATGTATTATAAATTCATTTAAATAAATAAAAGTAACGTTAATGAAAGCAGTATGAATAATAATTATCTACCTGTTAGGTTCTTTCGTTGCCACTTTCCTCACTCGTTTTAACCTCTCTTTCTCCAAATCGTCTTGTGCGGTGTTCCAAATTCACACCATCCACTACTCAGTCTCTCATTGTCAGCGTCATGGTAACGGTGCCAAGGGGGAAATAGGAGGCGGGAGTCGGGGTGGATTGTCAGGGGGGTCGAAGGGTTGGCTACAGTAAAATGACAGAAAGATCAAAGCCGTAACGGGCTGGGCTCAGCAGAGGAAGAGGAGAAAAGGGGGATGAGGAGGTGGAGAGGCGATTGAAAAGGTAGCAGAGAACAGAGGAAGTATGGGTGAGGCAGAGGAGAAAGGAGAGGGAGAAGGGAAAAGAGAATCCGTTGAGGGTTAGAGGAAGAAAAACGTGGACAAAAGATAAGAGAAGACATAAGGAGAGAACAAAGAGACGGCAGGAAGAAAAAAAAGTAGATGGAAGAGAGAGGAGAAAAGCAGTTTAGCAGTGTTTTGGTAAGAGTATAGTCGGAGATTACAGCCGACGGAGGAGAGGAAGATGGAAACAGGATGGAGAGAAGGAGCACTGAAAAAGAGGAGAGACCGAGAAGAAAAGGAAAGAAAAGAGAGGATGGGAAAGGAAAGAGAAAGAAATGAAAGGAGAGGAGAGGGGAGACGAGGGAAGGATGAAAAGGAAAGGAAAAAGAAGGAAAGGAAAAAGATCTTATTCGATGAATTTCCAGTTGCTGTCAGTATCTATTTTTCAAATACTAATCATAATTTCTGAGGAATTCCATTTGGTGTTTCAGGTTTCGGGGGTGGACCTACGACCACGGTGGGTTTTCTAGGCCTACTTATTTCCTACTGGGTTGTGTCGTATTTAGATGTTTGTGACAGCGGTAAAAATCAACCCCACAGTGCCGTCACTTTGTAACATCGATAGCAGAAAGAACGGGTTCAAAAGGGGGGGAAATAGAAAGACAGAAATAAAAATGCGAGTGTTTTTTTTTTTCTTCACTAAAAAAGTCAAATAGAAGGGTTGTTCATGCCGGTAATCCTCATGGAAGCTGGTTGATGTAAATGTTACGCGAGTATATTTGATAGAATGATAAAATGAAGCCAAACCTCACCAGGGAAATGAAAATATGGGTCAGACTGTGAAGGGGCTTAAACTGACCCGTGTTTACGGACAGTTGGTCCACGTCCGTCCTGTGACATGAGAGGATGGACACAGCAGAAAAACATTCTCTGTGACTCGACTTCATGTCCTATTTCTAACTGTCAACCATGAGTTTTCCACGACCCAAACCATTACCGAGTTGTTTCTTGTTCTCGTTTCACTTTATCTCCTCCCACTTGGGAAAATTCTTCAAATGAAAAAAATCAAGGCTCCCGGACAGCTTTACTAAACTGCCTTAAACTGGACTTCACAGACTGGATGGCTTTTAAATAATGATACAATGGAGGTCTTTGTGTTTGGACAGTCAGACCCTTGATGCCCGTCCTCTGGATCTGGATCTCTTGCATTCATTTGCTAAACCAGTTGTTACTAAGGATGGGAATTATCCGATACATATTGACACGTGTGCACGACGTCAGTGCATCGGTAGAGAAGATGCAAGTGAATGAAAAGTTTGGAAGGATGTTGCGATACATCGGTCACTGAACGTTTGTATCGATAAAATTCGACCTATTCAATAGAATATATTTCTACTTGAATTCAAAAGTGTTATTCTTTATTAGGGTAGTTTTTTTTTTCTAGACTCCTGTTAACATGTGCCGTGGATTTACAGATGTGTACACTGTATGCTAACAGTATGATGCACTGTTGGAACGAGCGCTGCAGCTGAATACTGTACCGTGTGTATGTGAATCTGACATCCACAGGAGCTTTCTGAACGTGTAGTTTTTACTATATCCACTGTATTGAATACTGCTGTACATACCACAGATACCTCCTTAAACACTGACATACATATCTGACAACACATCCCAGAATACCTTACACAGGTGTCTCTTAAAGTGACAGAGCTGTATTGCCTACATTACAAATATATTACATAACAAATATATTACATTACTAACTGATTCAGTGAAGGAGCCAGAAGTTGAGTGTTAGAAACATGCAGAGAAATGACTTTGGAAACAAAGTCCTCACTTTTTCACCGACTGTATGTGAGGCACGTGTTCTGAAACTGAACTAAAGCCACTTTTATTTCATAAATAAATATTCAAGCTGATTGAAATGCACTGCATGTATTTTATTTTATTTTTTTTTTTTTTTTTTTAACAGAATGAAGGTGTTGAATCAGAATATGCTTAATCTCTCTGTATTGAGATTTGGGTGTGAATCAGATCACATTGCATTGCATCCCAAGATGCCACACATGTATCTTTACCTCCGCCAAGGAGGTTATGTTTCACTTTGCGTTTGTTTGTTACTGACTTTGTTTGTTAGCAACATAACTCAAAAAGTTGTGAGTGGATTTTGATGAAATTTTCCGGAACTGTTGGAAATGGCACAAGGAAGAACTGATTAAATTTTGAGGTTGATCCGGAAGAAATCCTGCATTCTGGATCACTTTGAAATTTTCGTTAACATTGCAGTAAATGGAGCATAAAAGTTTGATCGTCAATATTTCAGGTGATTACTAATGGATGTTCATGAACTTAGAGACACTACTTAAGGGGATGGTCTCCTATGACACCACCAAGGTTGATCTGGACCGGATCCAGATTCCAGATTTTATCGCAATTTTTTTTTGTTAAACATTGGCATCACCCGGCAAATCGTCATGGTTTGGAATAGAATTTACAAGAGCCACTACTACTGTAATCAGATTACAGGTATTGTCAATAAATGATACATTTGATTGAACGACAGGGCATATGTAACATTAAAAAAGTAGCACTGTTGGATGGGAGTCACAATAAGTTTGGTGGAGGTCTGCGCTCTCTGAGTGCTTTTCTAGTTAATATTGGATTGGAGATGCTGTATCGGGCGACACGGTGGTGCAGTGGTTAGCACTCGTGCCTCACAGCAAGATTCGGGAATCCTGGGTTCAATTCCCGGGCGGGACCTTGAGACCTTTCTGTGTGGAGTTTGCATGTTCTCCCCGTCTGCGTGGGTTTCTCCGGGTACTCCGGTTTCCTCCCACAATCCAAAGACATGCACTGATAGGTTAATGGGCTAAT
>JAQQZY010000023.1:13162830-13174561 GCA_030068375.1 Ostorhinchus rueppellii
TTATACAATTAAATCAAACTGGGCCCCCCCCCCCCCCCCTTTTTTTTTTTTTTTTAATTAATTTTTTTAATGTTTTTAGAGCCTATGGGTGGGTGGAGTTTGGTGTATTTGTGACATTTTGCCTTGGACTGGGTTATAGGTCCTGTGGTAATGTATGTATATGTTTATTTAAAAATAAAAAAAATAAAGGGGTAAAAGGAAAAAAAAAAACAAAACAAAATTATAACTATTTATGAACTATTAATGTATGTGTTTGCATTAACTCTTTAATGTCAAATATCCACTTTTACTGTATATGCACAATATATAACATTCGTGCTCCAGAGCAATTGCTTTTCGATTCCCATCCCTGTTTACCACATTCTTCATGCATGTGTCAGTGTGCGGAGCGGTGAAACCTGCGTATTTCCTCTCAATTTCACATGCAGCTTTCTACGGCAGCCTTCCCATTGCTTTCAAGCACCGTGCCTGAGGTGTGTTTGAATCTTTTGCTGCAGGGCGCATCTGCTCCGCTCATTCAAATTTAGAATAGGATGACGGCTGGCATTTCTGTCGTTCATTTGTTGCACTGAGCCAATCTGGTGAAAGAAAATCATGTTTTGGGACAGATATGATGGTCCAACCTTGTTATAAAGGCAGGCTTCATATCTTTCAGCGTCCCATAATTTTCGGTATTTTCCTCCATCTAGTAATTTTCCTCTCACATTCTCATCATATACATACGTTCCATTGTTCAGGCATAAGAGAGAAGGTGCTTAATGCGGTTCTCCTCTCACACTGGTGCAGGTTGTGCCTATTATCATCTGTCAGTGACTACACTTTTAGGGGAAGAACACTGCCTTCAGACGTACAGTTAAGGGAGACCATCCAATTGGCACGTCAAATACGTGCATTTCTGATTGACGAGAAAAAGTGACAGATATTTAAGGGTCTAGACTTTCAGACTTTTCATTGTAATCTGCAGCAAACTTTCAGATGTGATGCCTCCAAGAGCCCAGAATCTGGACCAAACAGCTAAACTATGGTCCATAAAAAAAAATCAGCTGATCTCGATCCAGACCAAATAGGCTACATTCAGACAGCAATTTTTAATGCACAATTCAGATTTTTTTTTTTTTTTGGTGAAATCTGATTTGTGTGTGTGTGTGTGTACTGAATGCGACCCTGAAGTGACCCCTGCCGCTCCTTCTCCTCCTGGGATGCAGAACTGTCGCATTTCAATGACATAAAAGTCAGATAAATGCGACGCGGCCGTTCAGACTGAAGTCGCATTGCAGAATATCCGATCTGTATCCAATTCATAACCACATATGAAAGTGGCTAGGGTTGGATTTGTGCTGTTCAAACTGTCTTTAACAGATTGGATACAGGTCTGTAGAAGCCAATAATGTAATAACAGCCGATAACGTAATAATGGCTGATAATGTAATAAATTTGCTATTTTTTAAATGTAATAGGCCAGTAATGTAATATCTGGCCAATAACGAAATAGAAGTCCTGAACTTGTTATATAATAAATTATTACGTTACTGGCCTATTACATTTGTAGAAGTCAATAATTAATAACTGGCCAATAACGAAACAAAAGTCCTGAACCAATAACATAATAACTTTTGTCCAGTAATGTAATAACGAGGTAATAATGTAATAAGCTATTACGTTATTGGCCAAAAGTTATTACATTGTCAGTTCAGGACTTTTATTACGTTATCGGCCTATTACATTTTAAAAATGGCAAATTTATTATGTTATTGGCCATTAGTACGCTATCGGCTGTTATTACATTATTGACTTCTATAAGGTCATATATGTGGAAAAAAATCAGATTTGGGCCACATTTGCCTCCAGTCTGAATACAGCCATAGTCTTAACCAAACTTAATCTATTATACAGGATGCATGAAGGGATCTGGGGGCATCTCATTTGCTCAGTATTCTCCTTCTTTCCACTATGGATATGTCTCTCTGTTCACTTTTTGAAAGAATAATAACCATCAAGCTGCAGGAACATACTGAATGGCAATTTTTGACAAACATCTTTTCATGTGGAAATGTAGTCATCTTATTACCACGGCTCATTTCTCCAAATGCAAATGCCCCTCATTCAATACCCCAGGTTCCTAATAAATCAAATGGGAAAAAATATATAGAAATGCCTTTTAATCTGTTTCTCAGATGAGGGGATATGGAGAGCAATGCCACCTGTAATACCAGTAGAAATTCCTCATTAAAATATGTAACGCTAACAGTTAAATTAATAAGAAAGTCAATCACTGCCAAATAAAGGAGAGGTACAACCCATGCAAGGTATGATAATGAGACATACTTGTGTTATGTAAAGTTTTTCACTGTGACCAAAAACAGATCAAATATATTCAATGTGTTCAACAAAGCCTTGACCTCATCACGTAGAATGACTCATGACTTTTCCCCCAGCATTCCACATCTCAAATTCCAATAAGACAATTCTCTCACTGAACAAAGTCTGTCATATCGGTTTGAAATCCATTGCTCTTGCATTTCCAGGCTGTTGTACAAAAAACAAAAAAAAAAAAACCTTGATGTTTGACCATAGACACAAGTCAAGGTCTATATCAGGGGTGTCGAACTTGTTTTAGTTCAGGGGCCACATATAGCCCATTATGATCTAAAGCGAGCCCAAACCAGTAGAATAATAACCAATAAATAATGTCAACTCCAAAGTTTTCTCTATATTTCGATTGACAAATGTAAAATTACATGATAACAATGTTTATATCTACAAACTATCCTTTAAAAATGTGAGCAACAAGAACAACCACAAAAAAAAAACTACAACTTCTTCAGAAAAAACATTATTATGTCTCAGCTTCTCATTTACACATTACAACTTACAGATTACACCGGATCTACAAATAAATGTGTTTAGTAACAGGCTGAATATCGTTCATATTCATTCAGGTTATTCACATTGTTTGTAAATGTTAAGATTTTTATGTAATTTCATTTATTTATTTTTTTTTACACGAAAACAAAGACAGACCAATCCAAATGTGTCAGTATGTGGCCCCTGAACTAAAATGATTTGAACGTCCTTGATTGTTAGTATCTTAAGTGTAATTTCTTTGTTTCACAAATTCATCCTGCTGGGCCAGATTGGACCCTTTGGAGGGCCGGTTTTGGCCCAGGGGGCACATGTCTGACACCTGGGGTTTAGATGCATGCAACACTGTTTTTCCTGCTTTCTTACAGTAGTCATTTGTCCTTCATTCATGTAAAGACTATGAATGTGGGTGTACATCTATAGAAATGGTTCTCCACCTGCTCCTCTCCTATGCTTGTGTTTCTTTAGTTTATACACCTGCTACTAAAAGTGGATAGACTATGTACTTTGAGGCCAAAAGGGCAAAAAAAGAACTAGAAAAGCACTCGGAGAGCACAGACTTCTGCCAAGGTAGTGTTTGTACTTTCCTCCATTTGATGGCACTGAATGACCTCATAGGCAGCTCTATGCCGCCATGTGCTATCTCACAATGATACAGAATCCTTTAGACAGTTCCCAGATCCAGATGGTGGTCCGGATCGCCTCCAAAATAAAATCAGCTCTTCCTTGACCCAGAGTGGACATATCCTAAAAATTTCATCAAAATCTATCTCTAATTTTTTTTTTAGTTATGTGCTAACAAACAAATAAACAAACAAACAAACAAACCCTGGCAAAAACATAACCTCCTTGGAGGAGGTAATAATATGTTGAAAAATCAGCAGTGTCGCCTCATAGCAAGAAGGTCCTGGGTTTGATTCCTTTCTGTGTGGAGTTTGCACGTTCTCCCTGTGTTTGCATGAGTTCTCTGACTTCCTCCCGACATCCACAGACATACACTCGTAGGTTAATTGGTCAAGCTAAATCACCCGTAGGTGTGAATGTTAATGTGACTGGTTTTCTATATATCAGCCCTGTGATGAACTGGTGACACGTCCAGGATGAACCCCTCCTTCGCCCATAGATAGCTGGGATAGGCTCCAGCACCCCCATGACCCACTTGAGGACAAAGCAGTTCAGAAGATGAATGAATGGATGTTGAAAAATTACAACTGTGTATTAAATGGACGCATAACCACCTCCCAAAAGCATACTTTCAATTTAGCCATGGCCACAGTGCAGGTCATTGAGACTGGGGCTGCACTAACAAATCAAATACATGCCCACTACTCTGTCCCTCAGGGTGATTTCTGTCCTTTTCTATAAACTTTACCAGGCTCATTTGTGTGGAAGTCTCACTAAATTACATTTTCTAATTTTTACCTTAATTGACCATTTTAATTCAACTCCTTGTTGGTTTTGCATAAGCTGATGTGCTTACCATATATTTGAATTTATTTATTAGATATTCTTAATGGTTGTATGTTTTTACTGTTTCCTCTTGTAAATAAAGCCATTAACTCAATATATTCTGAGATTAAATGGGGGGTGAATGAATAAAAATAGATGATTGACAGCTGTAATGACTGGCTGCTGTCAAGACTGTCAGATACACGTCGCCACATTTCTACCCCCATAATGATGACATTTTGGATTCACTTTTCAATGACTGCATTAAATGAAGCAGTGTCCATACAGTCTATAAAGAGAAGTTGGAGGAAGTCAAAAAAGTTGGACTTAGACATCTTAAAAAGATGACTGAAGTTGTTTTGGTCAGAACCATCCCATAGCCCCCCTCAATCTAGTCCCCAACATCCTCAAAGGAAAACAAAACCCTAAAGTAAGCCCGAAAAACTAAATAAATAACAACAAGTGGTGCCAGGCACAACAAACCCCACCCCACAGATTATTGTAGTTTATTTTGGCATTGATCCAGCTGATGTTATCATGTCTATTAGAAATGTCCCAATCCAATCTACATATTGGAATTGGCTGCCGGTCTGGCATTTTTTAGAGGGTCCAATCAGATTGAATTTTGGCACAAGATCTCAGGGAGGTAAAAATATGTCCTGTTCCCTCAAATGAAAGTTTCCGAAGGTATGGAAAAGAAAAGGATCTGCACAACTAGGGAGGCTTACAGGAATTAGTTAATGATGGGCGGTAGTGATGCGCAAGTTGGATGCTCGGGGCTTTTGCGGAATTATTTGACCCAACTCAAGTAACCTGCTGATGTGTGCATCACTAACATATGGTGCAGAACACACCCCCGTATAATACCTGGACAGATCTGTCCATAGACCAGCTACAGCAGTGGCAAATATACGGCCCTCGGGCCAGAACCAGCCCACCAATGGTTCTGATTTGTCCAACAGTATGAATTTGGAAAGTAGAAAAAGTATACGGAAGTTATTAACCCTATAACAGACGCCCTTGACTCCAAATTTAAATCAAAATTTAATTACAAAAGTCGTTATCAGATCGGTATCTGCAAAACTAATCAGAAAAAATCAGATCAGAAACAAAAAAAATCCAAACTGGGACATCACTAATAGACGTTAGTGTGTGTGTTGATGTCAGCATATCAATTGAGCCAAATCAGAAGTAAACTGAAACAAAATTAATGTATTTACAGACATGTAAAATTTCCCCCATTATAAGAAAATGGGAGAATTTTTTTTTTTTTTTTTTTAATTCATAAAAAATTTAATTTTGACCTACTTTTCCCAAAAGGTAATGACATCTATTCTGGGTCACTGACAATATGAAAACCAAATGTGGTATGAATTCAACCAATAGTTTTGCTGCTAGAGTGTTAACAAACAAACAAACTGAATCCTAAAACAAGACCCCTTGCCTGTGCTTCGGGTGGGGTCATAAAATCACATAACATTATGTAAACAACCCACAATAAAGTTGTCTGTCATATCTACTAAATTCACAGTTTCACTACATTTTTGTTCCAATATATTTCCATTTCCTGGTGTGAAACCCCTTATTTAACTTCCTCTAAGTCACTATGGCCCTCTGAAAAAATATTTTAAAATATCTGTCTAGTGCTGAAAAAAAAAAAGCCGATGTGAATGCCTGACAGCAAATTTAGATTTTACCTTTCAGACTTAGAGTTCGCAAATATTTCTCAACTAACATAATTCACATAATTCTTCTACAGTATGTATACTGTAGAAGAATTATGTGTGCAGTAAATAATGTACATGATTTGGCAAGAAAAACAACGATTGTGGATCTTAGATGTTAGTGTTGATATGCTTCTATTCCCACTTGTTTCTGGAGTGACCGTTCCCTGCCTGCGGTGTAATGTTGGTTTTCTGATGGTTGTTTGATGCTGTTTGATGTCTGGCTGCTGCAGTTTTTGCTGAGTGATTAGAAAAATTGTTTGATGAAAGGATATATGGGAGGGGGAGAGCAAATAGGCACACTCCAACCCCCCCACCTCCACCCCTTCTCTCTTACAACGTCCATTTACTACTGTGTATATATATATTCTACCTTACTTGCCTTTCTCTCTTCACTGAGCTGTTTACAAGCGATCAAAGCAAATTAAAAACTCCCCCAAAATTTCTGAACTTTGGGTGAAATGCGTTCCAAAGTCTTTGAAGAACATGAGGTATCTAACAAAGTGTATCTCTAACACTAACCAGCTCTGAGCTAATTAAATAGTAGCACTAACTCATTAAAGGCATCTGAACAGCAATGCAACAAACACAGGCACACAGACAACAAAACAGTGTCACAGGGAAACCAAGAGCCAAGATTTTCTGTCCCTGCAGGAGGCCCTGTAAGTGTTATTTTCCCTCCTCCATAAAATATATGAAGATGGAACACGTCTGCATCCCCAAACAGATTTTGCCACTACAAAAAACAAGTCTATAAGTCTAAACATAGTCCATAATTGATGACGTTGAGGTTGTATGTCAGTCTGACTAACATATTTAAATTATGAAGAAATCTCCAGCAATTCTTTATAACAGTTGTCCCATGACATCACACTCACATAGTAATGCACACACAGATGGTAAAACAAGGCTTTAACCCGCTACACTGTCTGGAGAAGACATGAACCTCAGTTATTTTCCTACAGACGCCAAAAATTTGTCACCTGAGTTAACAGCGTTTTGCACAATGTGATTAAAGTTATTAACTCCATTAAAGTCAGTCATCTTCTGAACTGTCCTCCAGAGGGTCGCAGGGGGTGCTGGAGCCTATCCCAGCTATCTGTGGGCGAAGACAAGCAGTACACCTTGAACGTGTTGCCAGTTCATTACAGGGCTGACATATAGAGACAAACTCTCACATTCATCCCTATGGGCAAATGAAATGAACTGATTATCCTATTAGTGCATGTGTTTGGACGGTGGGAGGAACCCAGAGTACCCAGGGAAAACATGCAACCTCCACACTGAAAGATCCCACCTCTGTCAACTGGTGCTGGAATTGAACCTTCTTGGCGTAAGGCACATGTGCTACCTCTGCCCCCCCACATCAAAGCACAGGCCCATAATTCTGGTCTGTATGAGCAGCTCTGTGAGGAGATGGATGCACAGCACAGACACCTTCTCTTGTAAGTGAAACGGCTTTCAAGAGGTTTTTAAATTACGGGAGTCACTGCAGAGATTTGTGTGGCCACTATTTCAGTATTTCCGTAGCACCGACTGGCTGTTGAACTTGCTTACTTGTGTGACATTTTTAACCTGCTCAAACGAACTCGGTCTCTCACTTGAGGGAAAAATGCCAACTGTGTTCAAGTTGTCAGATAAGGTTGCTGCATTCAAAGCCAAACTGGAATTATGGAGACAGAGAGTGAATGCAGAGAGTACAAATTTTTGACACGTTTCACACAGTGGCAGGGATTATAGAAGAGACTGAGCTCCAACCTTCATTCTTTCATTTGGTGCATGATCACCTGTCACAGCTTTCAAAAGACTTTGAGCAGTACTTCCCAACCACAAAAGACCCCAGGATGGAGAAGGAATAGGTCCACAACTCATTTGTGAACAAGCCAGGTGAATCAACCTCAACCCTACCAGAAGAGGAACAACTGGTTGAGTAGAAATGATGGTGGCCTTTAATCTACGTTTGAGAAAACTTCAAACCTCTTTATGTTCTGGATTAAAGTTGAAGCAGAATATCCTGACATCATCACAAAAGCACTGAAGATGCTGCTTCCATTTCCAACATCGTATCTTTGTGAGGTGTGGTTTTCAGCAGTGACAGCCACCAAGACAAGACCACAGAGTAGACTGGATATAAGGAACACAATTTGACTGTCACAGTTTCTCCATAAGAATGCAATTATGCAATCCCATAATCAAGCAAATAGCGCACATCATGCCGGGGTCTGCACATTTTCAGAAAGGGCACGTTCACTCTCGTAATAGCATATTTCTGTGCAAAATATGCAGGGTTCGCATGATATGATGATCCCCTGCATTTTTCTGCATAAATTAAAAAGAAATATCTCATTGTAACTTGATGCTGTAAGCCCCTCCCCCATTCCAAAGCACTCACAGGTGGTCAGTTTTACCGTAGCTTCATGCAGAGGTCCAAGCAGGAGACCCATCACTCCATGTCCACACCGTGAATGAATAGAACGTGTACAAAGCCACTACTGATCTCACTCCAACTTACAGAGTTGGATGTAAATGTAAATGATTTCTAAACAGTACCATGAAAAGAAATCACCGCATTTGAGGAGAGGGATCTGAAAAAAAAAAACAATGAACCTGAATTGGGCCCAGTTATTATTTGTCACATTGTCATTGACAGTGACTCTTTTTGGGAACGTTGTAGATTATTACTGTTGTGAAGTTAAAACCGTTCATACAAAAAAAAAAAAAAAAAAAACGTTTAAAACGGTACACCTGTGGCAAATAATGTTTAAGTATTACTGTGTTGTTGTTGGCCAAAGTTAAGAAGAAGAAAAAAAAAACAACTCGGCTGTGTTTCTTTTGGGTCATTTTCCTGGCCTCAGTCCCAGAAGAAGGCACAATTCCACCTCATGTAACAGACTTTGGATTAAATTTGATATTCTAACATTTCACAATACAGGAAAAAAAATGATTCATGTAATGAAAGCATTAGTCATGAAGTTATTTTGAGAAGGGATGTGATGAAGTGTATGCTTACTTCTTGTATGTTTGGTTATCATATGATATAATTAGCCATCTTTTATTTAGTAGAAGCCTACGTAGAGCAGGGTGTGGGTGAAGAATCCGTTCTTTTCATCAAAACACGTTTTTCCAGCTTCTGCATATTTTTGCAACTTTGCACTTTTTTTTGCAAATTCCCACAATTTCACAGCATTAAATCACATAAAAACTTAATATATTCCATCGCATAATCAAGGATTTTTGGCCACATAATCAAAGATTTTTCTGGAGGGACTGCCTAGATGAGACTGTCTAGTTTCAGAGAAGCAGGCCCAGGAGTCCCACTGATTCTGCGTTATGGTGACTTGAAATGATAGTCTAATACTTATTGTAAGTGGCTCATATAAAGTGTAATTCTTGTAGTCAGATAATATACTATGCACTGACTGAGGTGCATGTACTCAGTCCAAGGGAACATTTTCCTGCATGAAACTTGTGCCTGATGCAAAAAGGCTGGGGGGGTGGGTGTCACAAAATTAAAGGGTAGTACCACCCAAACTCTAACCAGACTTAGGGTGCTTTCCCACAGTGTATTCAAGTCCGTACCATACGAGGATACGTTCACACCTTCCCTGCAGATGTTGCGCTCACCAGTGTGTACCGCGGCCCATGCTCGAGTATGAATGGGTGTTACAGGGCCGAAACAGTAGGTGGCGGTGTGGAAGGAATTCTGTCACTATCCTACAAATGCAGAAGAAGACAAACCCTTACCTATCTGTTAGTCTGTTTGAAGCAAAGAGAAGCAGAGCGAACTTCGTTGTCCCTGATATGTCACTGAGTGGTTTGGTTGATAAGGCGAGCCTGTGCCACGCAGAAGCGTCGTCTATGTCTGTGGTCTCGTAGTGATTAACCCACTTCCATTGTTGAAATGGTGATTAAGTCACTTCCGGTCTCAGGCCCAGATCACAATCGCACAGTAACACAGCATGCTGCAGGACAGGCAGTCCAGACCCAGGACCACCTTCTCAGCTGGACTTGGGCATGGCACTTGAGCACAGAACAGTTGGATTCACATGGATAAAATTAAACAGACTTTGAGGTCCTGCGTATTCGGATACAGACCCAAGTACGCTGCGTGAAAACACCCTCAGTGATAGTGAATACACTTGTCTGGAAGTTGAATATTTAACTTCAGCTTTTTCTTATTCTTTGAAAGATGTACCGGACTTTTGCTGAATCAGATGACTCCAGATTAAGCAGTAAAGATGAATACATTCCAAACCATGAGGATGAAAGTCAAGACAAGGATGAAAGTGCAGACTGTGACTGCAGCAGTGAACTGGACCCGGGAAATAAAAAACGAAGTCTAGCCAGAGCAGAAGCAAGTCTTGGAGGCAGAGTAGAAAATATGAAAGAACTAATGATCTCAAACATGGATTTTCAGATAGCAAAGATGATGTGACTGAAGAGTGTAATCCAAACCTATACTGACAAGGAGGTTCGTGTTTTAGTGTGAATTCTGTTTCAATGTCAAAAGATGAATCAACCATATACAACAACAAACATTACTGCTTCTATTGTAGAAGAGTCATTCAGAACATGTCAAGACACTTGTTCCATAGACACCAAGACAAGGTTGAAGTAGCAAAAACATTTTCTTTGCCAAAGAATTCAAAGGAAAGGCGGCTGCAGTTAAACTACATCTGAAGCATGGGACTGTTGAGGATAACACCGACGTCATGGAGCGCATTAAAGGCAAACTCATCCAATGAAAGCAACCAAAGAAAAAACTGGAGGGCAAAGATTCTCACCATGTGTTCACTGTTATGGACTGTTAACAGAACGAGCCATGTGGAGACATTTGAAGGGGTGCAAATTCAAGCTCCTAAATTCTTCTTAACAGTGTAAAACACTTGCATTATGTGCTTTTGCTGAACCTGCTCCAGTTGGATTTAAGAATGCAGACGGGAAATTCTTCAGGGATATAAATGATAATTAAATTCAATCAATCAAATTTTATGCATATTGCACGTAATCATAACAAAAGTTATCTCGTGTCACTTTACTCTTAAAGGGGTCACATTTTTCTAAACCCACTTCTAATTAGTCTTTGGTTCATTTATTTGTGTATTTGGACCCTAATTGTTCCAAAAGTTAAAATTAGGACCCTCCAGATGCTGCAAAGCTATCTTTATCTTCATTCCGGGAAAAATTGAGTGGATATCTACAACCTGTTTCAATTCCTGATTAATTTGTTACATTTTATAAGTTACATTTGCACATATAAGGTAAAGACTTCCGACAAACATTTCTCCAAGTACAACATAATTGTATGTCCAAACTTCAAGCTGATTGCGTAAAATGTTCAGTTGTTGGTTGTATTAACAAACACAAGTGGCTGAATGGGAAAGGACACATGGTCAGCAATGAGGAGGGGGTGGGGCATGAAGTGGCTCGTTTGCATTTAAAGGGAAAGCACTCAAAAGGACCTTTCTGGTGTCATTACTCAGAAATAGGGTTGAAGTCGGACCTGTGGAGTTGAATTTATGAAGAATTCAGACCCAAGCAGAACATTTACAGTTTATGTAGACCACAAAAACCCCCATACTGCCAGGCGTTTTAGAGTGTTTTGACTGATTTTCAAGACACAGAATATCCAGTTCTAGGACTACATAAACATGGCACCCATCAAAATAACGTGTAAAGTCTCTTCTTTCATGTGG
>JAQQZY010000023.1:13229749-13241104 GCA_030068375.1 Ostorhinchus rueppellii
CAGACAGACAGACAGACAGACAGACAGACAGACAGACAGACAGACAGATAGATAGATAGATAGATAGATAGATAGATTTCATTGATCCCAACCAGGGAAATTCTGGAAATATTTTATATATTCAGATCTATCTTCTGAAAATCTAAGCATAATCATACATATTTAATGAGATAATGCCTCATTTGCATAATTAAACATACACATTTGAAAAACTCCTAATGCATTTTTTTTCATACTAGTGTAAGTAATCGGCTGAGGAAGTTTCATGGTGATATGTATTATTTGAAACCGTTCCCCTATGCACCTGTAGTGTGTCTCCTCGGTTCCTCACCCGTCTGTGTGTGTGTGTGTGTGTGTGTGTGTTGTATTCCCCGTAGGTTGGCTTGAGGCAGATTGAATGTGAGCTCTTTCAGATTCCCCAGAGACAAACAGACAAACTGTTCCACTGGCCTGTTCAGCTGCTGTGGGCTCATACTGTATCTCTATTCCCCGTCTGTGATGTACAGTGTAGCCCTGGGCTGTGACAGATCCACAGTGTTTTATTGAAGTAGGTACTAGGCCAGGTTAAACAACAGCAGCACGCATCGCCTTCAGCTTTCCTTCATCCTCTCATTTTTCTTCCCCCCCTTTCTCTTCTTTTGTCTCTCTTCTCCGCTTCAAGACCTGCAGCAGCTTTTGCTCTTTTTCTTCATCCATCCTCTCTCTCTTCCTGAACATATAAGCTGAAGCTCTTTTTTTTCTTTTTCATTTCTTTTCTTCTTAAACTTCCTTCTACTGATATCCCACGCTCCTTTACTCCTATTTCCTCTGTATTTTTTTTCTTCCATCCTCTTATTCTTTGCTTCCTCTTTACCTTTCGTTTATCCTCCACCTCCTTCCTTTTCTTTTTGTTTGTTTGTCTCCCACACACACACACACACACACACACACATACACACATTAACATACAACATGCAGCTAAATCTAACCTTACTCTTTGTGTACTTTGCTTTTTTCCCCCCGTCTTAGTTTATAGACCATGCAACCCAAAGGGATTTGTGTGTACACTGTGTGCATTTTTTCTTTGCATCTCTTTCCATCCACCTCTCCTTCCCTCCTTTTCTCCATCTGCACTAAAACATACCACAGCCCCAGGCCATCTGTATCAGCATGGAAACAACTGCAAATTGTGCTTTTAATAATGCAACAGATAAACACTGCAACGAGCTTACGCTGACTGTGTCAAACATGATTTTCTACATTGTGGCGACCTCACATTTAACATCCATGTCCAAACCCATTCTGTGAATTATCCAACAACAATGTGTTACCTTCTGACTTCAGGATAACAACTGGCTGATTGATAGACTGGTAACATAAGCCCCACTTCCACAGGAACTTTCACTTTACCAGGAAGTTTGAAGAACAAAATTACCTAGACTGAAAAAACCCCCCAAAAAAAACAACTTTCCTTCAACCCCACACTTTGCCTGACAAAAAGGCTGGGTTCAGAAAGCAGGTCTGAATAAACAATTTGGATTTTGTGGTGAAATTTTTTTGTGTGCTCGTTCATATTAAAGATTAATTTTGAGTATGAACTGAAAATGACCCTGAAATGACCCACATGATCAAAAGAGCTCCTGACATAATCCGTGACCACGCAGGTACACACTGTGTTTGCAGAAGTAAATCTGTTTTTCCCACGGTTCCCCCTCCTGGGATGCAGGATTGTGGTGTTTGTTGCATTTGAATGATGTAAAGGTTGAGTAAATGCGACCTGGCTGTTCAGACAGAAGTCGCATTGCAACAAAATCAGATACGGATCAGATTTAGGACCACATATAAAAGTGGTCTGGGTTGGATTTGAAAAAAAAATCAGATTTGTCCTGCTCAAACTGTCTTTAACAGATTGGATAGAGGTCACATATGGGCAAAAAAAAAATCGGATTTGAGCCACATTTGTCTGCAGTCTGAGTGTAACCAGAGTTCCTGGTATGGAGCAGGACCTTCAGAGGAGAGGCTGTGTCATGAAGAATGCTGATTCGAGGAACTCACTTCCACACTCCCCACTTATGTTCCCCCACTACAGCCAGTGTGCAGCTGCAAGCTTGTTTATAATTTCTACAGGCTTCATTTTGCTTTTGCTTTGACTATTTGGAAAATAGAGCAAAAGAAGAGAAGCTGTAAGAAGCAGGATGATGAGGTCCACCTGCTGAATATACCATTCAACTCAAACCCTCCCATGACTGGACTGTAATAATCTGTCTGTGCATAATAAGCCTGGACCTCATCAAATGTATTTGCTGAATACTATCATTTTGCTTCATTTTCCAAATGAATATGGTTGTTTGAGCTAAGCCAAGCTGAGCCCAGTGAGGTAATCACACAGATTAGATGACCTTTTACCCAGGTAAATAAAATAATGATAAAAAAATAAAATAGTAGCTTGGAATCTGGTGGAAAAGGGCCTATGCATCATACATCGTACATATGTAAAACTACTAATGGAATACAACACACACCGACTGAACTTAGAGCTTACTCTGATTATCCTCATGTTTAAAACAATCTATAAAATACAAACTATCCAAACAGACAGTGGATGTGGTGCCAGAACAAGGGTCTTGTGTTGCTCCAAAACAGAGCCCATGTTTAAATGGTAGACCGTGGTTCAAGGCGAAAGATCTCAAAATAAAGAACTGAAAACTGTCAGCACCGTTTAGAGCGAGCCACCAGTGACATTTTTGCATTTCTTCTAATTTACTTATTTTTTTTTAAAGTTGTCATGTACTCACTATGTACCCACATCCCCAAAATAAAAGCCTTACATTTTTTTCATTTACATACCATCTGTTGTTCTTCGTCCAAAACACAGATGAGAGTTGGAACAAACTTCCAGCTCAGCTTCTGCCTGAACTACAGCAAAATCCAGAAAAAACACAAAGAAACACAACTGGGACAGGCGTACTCATCTGCCATTAATTATTCATTGACTTTATATCAACGCACAGATTGCCTGAGGGCTCCGACACAAACTGTAACACCTTCTGTCTTTCAAACATTGGCATTCATGGAAGCGACAGCGCGTAGTGTTCATCACTCTGTGTATCCATAATTAACAGAACAATCTGTATGTTTACAAAACACCACTTGTTCATTCACATATGGGGGGGGGGTAGATTCCAGAGATATACACCAATTAAGGACACTTTGGAAACACATAGAGGAAGTTCACTTGGAAAACCCTTTATCTAAATTAGGACCAATATTATTAAATTAAAGTAGGATTATTGGATCTTTTACTGCTATAAATAATTTCAATAATATTCAGATTTTCCGAAACACAGAGAGACTTAGACACTACAGTATATGCAAAATGTTTTTGGGGAAGTTCTTGAGCTTATTTGTTGCCTAATTTAGTTCACTGTATTTTACTAATACATACTGCAAATGAGAATTGGTTCTCAATTGATCGACTGAATCAAATAAAATTAAATTAAAAAGAAAAAAAAAAAGCTAATGATTCATTTCTATATAGGCATAGATAGAAGTTACCACGACTACCTCATGACTCTCTGCAGGTCCCCTATTGTCAGGCATCGGGATGGATGATGCCATCATCTATCTGCTGCACCAGGACTCCCCCCAGGGCCACTGAAAGAGACATGTTCTCGGACTCCTCCACTGCTTTGAACACCATCCAGCTGTTACTGCAGTACTACACCACAGATGGAGGAGGCAGGCGTGGACCAACATCTGGCTGAATGGACCATCGGCTCCCTCACTGACAGTCCACAGTATGTGAGACTGCACGACTGCCTGTCAGATGTGCTGATCTGCAGCAAGGGGCCCCCCAGGGGACAGTGGACCCCCAGGGGACGGTGCTCTCATTGGTCTTATTCATATTTCATACCTCAGACTTCACATTCAACTCCACTCCCTGTCACCTGCAAAAGTGAATATGGTGGTGGTGATGGGGGGGGGGGTTCTTTTCATCAAAGCACTTCCATCTTAAAATACCACATTCATGCAACACATATGTTAGTCAGAGATTCTGCTAGCACTTCAGCTAATGTGTCACCCAGCTTCCAACAAACTTTTATATTCCCTTCTTTCTTGAGTTTGTTGACTCATGCAAAATAAAACCTGATAAATATAGGTTTTAAAACTTATTTCATCGTGATTCAATGCAATCCCCTTTATTTCTACAGCATATTTAAACAACGAGAACATCTCCAAACCACTGCACATCATAAAAACCATGAAAACAATTAAAAGAAAAAACTAAAAACAATGAATAAGTACATACAACTACAACAATGCTCTAAATAAAACAATAAAATCAAATATTAAAAGTACTAAAATCAATCAAAATGAATAAATAAATAAAAGACACAGATGACCACACAAGTCACATGGTGTTAAAAACCAGAGAATAAAAGTAGGTCTAAAGACGACACTTACTGTAAAACACTCCACCCCATTCACTGCCTATTGGATTGTGTACACATTCACACATTTCAGGAAGAAGTACCCAAAGAAAATGATGCTATTGTAGGTAAAACAATAAACATCTTTTCTTTATTCTGTGTCCTAGGTACAGACCACCCCCCAGATATTTCTTCTGATCATTTGATACTAATAAATAAATTTTGCTTTTCTGTTTCCTGCTGGAAGATGTATTTTGTTAAAATGGGTGTCAGAAGACCCCCCTACTACATCACAGTGGATAAATGGTGTATTGGAATTTCTGCCACGTGCAGCCTTTAGCGTTTATTTAAGAGGAACCTTTCAAATGTGATCATATCTGGAGGCCATTTATGGCTTACCTGGGCCTGGACTGCTTACAAACATTAAGAAAGGGGTTGTTTAGGTTGGCTTGGAGAGAATAGGTGGTATTGTCCATGGAATTATGTCCGTACGTTCCTTATTTCTATTGTACTGCTGAATTGTTTTGTACTTTGACTTCATTACATGTAAATCTGAATTCTGTCCATGTTCAATTAAAAAAAAAAAAAAAACAACCCAAAACACTCCACCTGTTCGAATGTGGGGGGGCAGGGCCTTCCAGAGTCCACAGAGAAAGCCCTGTCCCCCCTGGTTTTAAGTCTCTGGTCTTAGGCACCACGAGCTGGAGCTTATAATAATAATAATAATAATAATGGATTAGACTTTTATTGCGCTTTTCAAGTAACTCAAAGTGCCTTCCCAAAGCGCTTTACATTACTGACCCATTCACTCTCACATTCTCCCTCTAGTGGTGGCGGAAGCATGGCTGCTATTCCGCGCCTACGCCCTTCCGACCACCACCGAACATTTATACACCAGTATAAGTGGCACTGGAGGCAAGGAGGGTGAAGTGTCTTGCCCAAGGACACAACGGACTGACTTGGAGAGAGCGGGATTCGAACCGGATATTGGACAAACCGCTCTACCACCTTCGTGCGTGCACTGTGAATTTGCATGAGATCCATGATATACTGCGGGGCCAGTCCATTCAAGGCTTTAAAAACAAATAAAATCTTATAATCATTTCTAAAATGAACAGGGAGGCAGTGCAAAGACGCAACAATTGAAGTAATGCGCTCAAGCTTTTTGATTTGTCGTGTTGTGTAACCCACAGCAGCCCTGTGATTGCTCTGATTAGAAATGTTTAATCGTTTGGCGGCACTGGTAAGAACATGAGGCAGCTTTGTTAATAAAGTCAAACATTCACTCACACTGGATTTCATGTTCAGAGTGGCATCAGAGAGCTTTCAAGCAGCAGAGATGGAGGCAGAATACAGGAGCGTTTTCTCCCCCTGAATTTGATTTTAATTTTGGAAAAGCAGTTAATTTTCCGTGGTTTCTTTGCCAAAATGTTCTCTTTAATTTGACGGAGCGCTGTGGCCGAGCGACGAGCCTGTGTGGGTGATGATAGCCCACATCCCTCTCATTTGCTCCCCTTCCTTTTCTGTTATCGGTCTCCATGCTTCATGTGATTGCATTTTTTACTCAGTGAAGGGTGCAAAGAAGTAATGCCACTGCAGGAAGCATGAAAAATCTGTGGTGCAGAGGTGAAATGATTTATAACGCAAGTGTCCCGGGTAAAATGCAAACTCTACAGCTTACAAGAATGAAGGGGGTGAACAATATGCAGTTTAATATGTGATGAAAATACAACAAACTGCTTTTTTTTTTTTAAAGTTGAAATTTGAACAAGTTTACTTTGAAAAGGAAAGGGGAAATAATTTAAGTGCCTAATTGTTAAAACATTTATAATCAGCATATGTCATAATGTGATTAAATATATAATACACTGTGTTGAGCACTTTTAGTAAAATAGTAAAAACATGAATAGGAATGAGTTCAGTGAAAATGGATAGAATTCATAATTATTAATTCTGTTACAACAAATCAACAGCATTAAAGGAGTGATATTTTTCCTTTTTTTAAAAAAAAAATGAAATTATGCACTTTCAAACATTCCCTGTGGTCTACAGAAACTGTAAATGCTCTGTTTGGGTCTGAATTCTTCATTAATTCAACTCTATTTCTGAGAATTGACAGGGAAAGGCTGTTTTGAGCGCTGGCCCTTTAAATGCAAATGAGACACTTCACACCCCACCCCCTCCAGGTTGTTGGCTGTGCTGCTCTGTTCTGTTCGACCAACAACTGGACATTTAAGGTAATCGGCTTGAAGTTTGGACATATTTTCAGTTTTTACTACAACTGCTGCTGTGGATAAACAGTTATGTCGTACTGGAGAAGTGTTCATCAGACATCCGAAGTCTTTACCTTATATGGGCAAATGTTATGATGTAACTAGTTATAGATGTAAGAAATTAAGAAGGAATTAAAACGGGTTGTAGAAATCCACTGGATTTTTGCCAAAATGAATATAAAGATAACTGCAGCACCTGGAGGGTTCAAATTCAAACTTTATGAACTATCAGGATCCAAATACACAAATAAATGAACCACAGACTAATAAAAGTGCGTTTAAAAAAATATGAGCCTTTAACTAGACTTTGGTTGAACAAATTCTCAAACTCATATTGTGTGATTTTATTAAAAAAAAAAAAAAAAACAGGGTTCCTACATATTTGAAATTTCAAAATGTCATACTTTTTCCAGACATTTTATTCCAGATGTCTTGGTAAAAAAAAAAAAAAAAAAAAAAATCCAACTAGTCTTTATATTTGGGATTTCTGAGCCAGTGGTCAGGGAATTGACTTTCTGAGTTCTGCCAGCGATCATACAAGGCATGTTGAACACAGCTCACTCACTCACAGTGTGCGGACATCACCTGTCCATCAAAACAGCAGTGAAACTTGACGATACCTGGGTGGGCCTTGAGATGGGTTAGAGGAAGATAAGAGCAGATTGCTGGGCATTCAACGTTTCAAGCTGCCCAGATGTTTTCCAGGACATGTGGCACACATTTGTGCTCTCACTCAAACATTTTAGCGAGACTAACAAGTGCCTTAAAAAAAGAGATTGATCCGTTTCTTTTTTTTTTTTTTTTTTTTTTAGATATTCAGAATTTTATGTTTTAGAAAATACAACAGTGGTCTTGGAAATCTAATAGTTTTCCATATATTTGGTTCCATTTCCCATACCTTTTCCAGACCTGGAAATTAATAAAATCAAGTCAAGTTTGTGCAAGTACCTGTTTCTTTCTGATGATTTTAAATCCAAAATAATTTTCTGTCCAAGTTAGGGATGCACCAATACCACTTTTTTCCAGACCAAATAAAAGTACAAGTACTTACATTTGAGTACTTGCCAATACCGAGTACCGATACCAATACTTAAACAGTTTTTAGTTCCCTTTGAAAATGTGCTTTACTGTCATTGTCATTAATCTGACTGGAACAAACTCCTGTTACTGACATTCATAATGTGTCGGAATGAGCGGTTGTCAATCAATCCACCAGAGGGCGGCACTCTAAATGAACCATACTGGACAAATACCATGAAGAAAAGTAAAGTTTTTTGAGACAAAGAAGAAGAAGAAAGTCAGTTATAACAAACATGGAGCTGACAGAGGGAACACTAATGTGGATACTAATGTTGCGGCGTTTCCACTGGTAACATTTAAAAGTGAAGCTTCAGGAGGAAAAGAGAAATGAATTTCAAGTTTCATTTTCACTTTTGCAGGTGGGGGTCCACACCGCTCCTTACCCCGATAGTATAAGTAGGACGTAAACTGGCCCAGCCCTGGGTAGTTGTCATAAATATATCAGTATTTTGTCACTAAGTCACACAGTCGCTCTTTGAACAGATCCTCCACCTCCACAGTTCCCACTGGTATTCTTCATGCATGTATGCATCTGTGAGCACCTGGAGAACAGACGGAATCATGTATGCAGAGGATAGACAGAACGCCGCGTCCATATCCGTCTGTGTCCTTAACGTTACTTGCAGTCAGCATTACTTTTGTCACCATCATTTATTTTGAAAAAATAAATACCGTACTGTACCTGCTGCACTTAACTGTGAATGTCACGCTGCCGTAAATCGTATCGGTGTGGTTGTAACAGAATATTTTTACCAGTACTCATGCTCAGTATCGGACCCCATACTAAAACCAGTATCGGGTACTGGTGCATCCCCAGTCCAAATGTGACATGATTTATGTTGTTCAAATTATTTGCCAACTAATTGGTACAGTTGTTCAAGCTTCAAGCAGAGCAGACTTACTGCTGTTTGAAATTCAGTTTCATTAGCAAGGTTCTGGTTTTTTTTAACAGGTTTGCATTTCAATGAGGCTCTGAGCTCCTGGCTTCCTGCTTTCTCTGGTTTCAGTGTTGAAAGGATTATTGGCCAGGGAGAACATGCTAATATTTCTCGCTCTGCCTCTGACCCTCTATGCCTTTATCCCATCTCACAAATGTTCTTCTTTCTCTCATATCAGCACATCTGCTCATTGTTCACCATTTACTATTGACATTTATGCCACTTTCTCACAGTTTTGCATTTCCATACAAAAAAAACTGGTCGGTCCTTTTCCATTCATTTCCCCTGTCATCTTGTATTTCCATTTCCATTTTTTTCTTGGTTCATCCTTGCATACAGTTATTTTGAAGTGTCTTAAACCCTGCACTCGGCTTTTGTAACTTTCCAGGGTTTGCATTTCAATGATGGAAACCTCTTGACTTTTCTTTCATTTTCTTTATGCATGTTAATGAAGAACATGCTCTGGTTTGAAAGATGATTTCCTGTATCTTCCAGTTATTCCTGTCTTTCTCATCATGGTTCTAATTCTGCAGCCTTATTGAGGTTACATGTTTGGCGGTTTGCATTTTACTTAGGTTTACCTCAGCCTTCTTTTCTTTTTCTCTCTCACTCATTTTCTCTAGCTACAGTGATCAAAGACTTCTTTCCCAGGGATGCATTTGTCATACTCGCCTTCTTCACTACCTCAACAGAAGATAATATGCCAATTGGTGGAAGCTTTTATCCCCGAAGGAGCATACACTTTGTATGGAAGGAACCACAGGGACTTGCAGTCTTAGGCTACGTTCAGACTGCAGGCTAATGCAGGCCAAATCCAGTTTGGGTTTTTTTGCCCATATGTGCCCTGTATCCAATCTGTTACAGACAGTTTGAACAGCATAAATCCAATTTTTTCAAATCCATCCCAGGCCGCTTTCATATGTGGTCCTAAATCTGATATGTATCTGATATTTTGCAATGCGACTTCTGTCTGAACGGCCAGGTTGCATTTATCCAACCTTTACATCATTGAAATGGAATGATACTGGAATGATCACTCACATTCTTATTGGGTATTTGAAAGGACAAAATGTGAAAACCACCTGACAGCACAGTTTTATGTTCAACTAGAGAAGCACTCGGAGAGCGCAGGCCTCCGCCAAGGCAGTGTTTGTACTTTCATCCACTAGATGGCGCTGAATGCACAGGTGACCTCATGCCCTATCTCCCAACGATGAAGAAACCTTTAAAAAATTCCTGGATACAGACGGTGATCTAGATCACCACCAAAATCTAATCATTTCTAGGATACCCCATTTCTGACAATCTCTAAAAATTTCATGAAAATCCGTCCATAAGTTTTTGAGTTATCTTGCTAACAGACAAACAAACAGACAGACAGACAAACTAACGCCGATGAAAACATAACCTCCTCGCGGAGGTAAATATTACCTGCAACCATCCACACTAAGTGGTATACTAAATTCTGTACTTCAGAGGAATTATCATCAGATGTTTCTCAATAGAGTTCACTAAGTTTGGACTTACAAACTCTGAATTCAGTCCTGATAAGAATAGCTCCAGAGAACGGACTTCCTAAGAACGCAAGTCTCACTGTTATTGGAACAGATGATTGTGAACGTTCCTCCCTGGCTCGTCTGTATTCCCGCCATCAGCTCCATGTCGTTTATGAGGTTAATTTTATTGCTACAAATGTTATCAAATGTCATTAAGACCAGAGGTAATTCATCAATATTATTGATATTAAGCTCCCTACAAAGTAATATCAATGCATTGGGGTATGTTCAGGGTTTTTGTGCACATTTGTCATAACTGTGTTCAGTGACATTTCATTATCCTCATATCTTAATAATTCATGAACTCATAAACTACACGGACAAAAGTATATGGACACATTGAATGCAGGTGTTTCTTTTCTAACAGGGTCTGGGATTTAAAACAATAATGAAACATGTTATCATATGGTTTTATATTGGGATAAATAACATTTGATTATTAATATTGATGTTTATGTCAGGTCCTCATGAACAGGACATCTTACAGCTGCAGACATGAAGTGTCCCTATATTTATGTCCATATAGTTTAGAAACATAATCACCTTAATGTGAGATTTTTCTTCCTCAGTGAGATGTGAAGAAAGTAGATGGTTGATTGTGGGAGAAAATGATTATTTACAGTCAGAGGATGAAAAATATTTTATAAATTTAGTGGTAGAACATTTAAAATCATAATCATGGATTTAAAAAAAATCAGTGTTGAGAGAAATGAAGTCAAACTTTGGAAACAAAGATAACAATTTAAACCAGACTAATCAATGCAATTATATTTATCCCAAAATGAAATTGTATTATGGCATTTGTTATTGTTTTGGATCTCAGACCCGTTAGAAAAAAAACACCTGAATTTAACATGTCCACATACTTTTGTCCATATAGTGTATCGGTTAGACAGTCATGTCATGAGGATAATAATTTCCTTTGGTGTTGCTGTTTTATCAGAGTACGTGCCACTTACCAGTCATGCCGTTGTCATATAGACAGCGGCATCTGGCTGTTTTTCACATAACTTACAAACTTTCTTTTCAACATATTAAAATTGCTCTAAAGTGTGTAAAAGACATGTCTGCGACCTGCATTTGTCAAAATGGACTTTGG
>JAQQZY010000023.1:13288061-13301692 GCA_030068375.1 Ostorhinchus rueppellii
TAAGTAATGCTTGATGAGAACTTAAGTTAATTTAACTTAAAATATCAGTGCAATCCACACATTTTTTTTAAGTTAAAATAACTTAAGTTCTCATCAAGCATTACTTAATTTTTTTAAGGCAAACGGTTTCCTAAAATTTTTTAAGTAGACTCAACTTATCCGGGTTTACAGTGCAGTTTCAGAATCTGCCAGATTGTCTAGATGCTTTGCATGACCTTCAAGTACTTCCTTATCTTTGGCATCCTCGTGTTTGACCAGTTTTTGTCCCTGGATCCTGATCCTCGTCTCCTGTCCCAAGTTTGCTCCTGTTTTAACCACGTCTTCAGTCTGCGCCCCTGGAAACCGAACCGCCTTCGTCTGGACCTCCGCTTTTCTGCCTCTGCCCCGGCCACCAAACCGCCTTCAGTCTCTGGACCAACCCATCAGCCTGTCCTACATTGCCCTGGACGGTATCGGACCTCGGACCCCTTTTGACCAAGCCTCCAGCCTAGCCCCAGCCCTCACGGACCCCCGACCTTGGACTGACCTGGACACCCCGCTCTTTGAGCTTTCCCCGTTCTCCAGGCTCCTCATTGGATCCCCGGAACCCATTGACTCTGCGCTCCCTCTGGAGACAAAGATAACTCTGAACATTTATTATTCCATTGAACTGCCTTGTACTGATTACTTAAAAGCCTGTTCAGTAAAGACTTGTACTTTAAACTTTACTCTGTGGTCCTGCAATTGGGTTCTTTCCCTGATTGTTATAGTTTTAGATGGAAGAAGAAAGATTCGTTGTTTTCTTTGTCATTTGTCACTTTTCAGATTGAATTGAATAAAACTTTTCTAGTTTGTGAAATATGAAAAAATATCATTGTCATTTTATTTATTTATTTATTTATTTTTTACTTTTGGCGAAGTTTCATTAGTTTGTGCAGTTCTACTTTGTCACTTTTCAGTCCGAGCTTGAACAAGAGTAGACTGCCCTCTTTTTGTATAAATTCTGGCCACAGTGAGAATAATTTATTTTACTAGTATTTAGTATTCATTCTTTTATTTTTTAAGCTCATCCAGTGAAAATAAATATGCATGAAAGACTTCTAAAATCATTTAATTTTATATTAAAAAGTAAATGAACACAGATGAGCTGAATTTCCCACTGAGATCAATGAAGGGATTCTTATACTAAAATAAACCCCCAAAGTACTTCTTTTCAGTGTTGTCAGGACTACAGTTCCAGCCCACCATAATATGGCAGGCTTGAACCGGCCCTGGTACTGTATTTCATTCAACTTGGCAACTCAGAAAATAAAAAAATAAAAAAAAAACTTTAAAGGTGTCAAACATATGGCCCGTGAGCCAAAACCAGCCCACCAAAGAGTCCAATCTGGCCTCTGGGATGAATTTGTGAAACGTTAAATTACACAGGAGATTTTAACAATCATTTTAGTTCAGGGGTCACATTCAGACCAATGTGATCTAAAGTGGGTCAGTTCAGTAAAATACTACCACAATAACCTATAAATAATCCATATTTTTGTGTTGTTGTAAAAATGTTTACATATACTTTCACAAACAATGTAAAGTACCTGAACAAATATGACCAACGTGAAATGTTTCAGGAGTAAGTAATTGTACCAGTATTCTGCCTGTTATTAAATGTTTTGTGTATTTGTAGATCCACTGTGATCTGTACAGGCTTATTTATGCTCCCTTTACGTATGGAAATGTATACGTCTGTTTCAAACAATGTTACCGTCACTGTCCACATACTTCCATCCTTCACATCGGCATGGATGTTAACCAATCTATCCACCAGTCATTTTCAACATGGTCCCAGGACAAAGACAAACACTGATCCACCAAACATACAACATAAAACTAAACACCTGATGATCAACCAAAAGAACCATTTAAATAATGGCAGGTACAACAACAATGAACAGAATGTTGTATGGACCCTAGTCTTCCTTTTTTACATGACTCAGGAGTTAGAGTGGGTCGTCCAGTGGTTGGAATCCCACTGTCCTACTCATGTGCTGTTGTGTCCTTGGGCAAGACACTTCACCGTCCTTGCCTCCAGTGCTGCAACTCGCCCTAGTGTATGAGGCGTGAATTGGCAGCCACGTTTCTGTCAGTGTGCCCCAGGGCAGCTGTGTACATGTGTAGTTCACCACCACCACAGTGTGAATGTGTGAGTGAATGAATAATGGATCCACTGTGCACACTTTGAGTACACGTTCACAGAAAAGCGCTACATAAATCAAATCCATTCTTATTATCCTTCACGTTTTCTGTATTTCTCTCTGTTTCCTCACTGCCTTAAAACTTAAAGCTGCCCTGCCACATGTATTTCATTACTTTTGTTGTAATGTCTGAAGTTCTACTCTGGACTCGTGTTTTGTGGAAAAAATGCCTTGATTACCAAGTTTCAAGCCATTCTAACGTGGTAAAGAAAGCCTGCTGGAAGACTTAGCTTGATTTACACCCCTTCTCATGAATATTCAACATGCTAATCTGCTTGGCTCTGATTAGCTAATAGCTAGCCAATGAGAGCCTGGCTTGTCAATATCCTTTACCCTGTGCAACAAGCAGAGGAACTGGTGGAAACGAAACTGACACTTAACATGCTTTGAACGTCCTACTCCCAGCCTCTGTGCTTCTCTTGTACAGTGGACCTTACATGGAATTTTCACAACCTCTAACTTGTATCCGCTGGACCCCCTCCACTGCTCTACGGGCAACCTGGGAATGTGAGGCCCCATAAATTTGTCATGTTTACCCTCCACGAATGGTGCCCCAGCTTGCTGTGTATGAAAACTGTCACTGTACTGGACAAATTCTGTGGGTGTGGTCTCACCTGGGCGAGCTCATGAATAATAATGGCCTCAGGCTCTAACATGTCACACTGACCAGTTTTTCGAACTGACCTGATTTCTCCGCTTATTTCTTTTCAGTGGCAATAGCAGACAGAGGTAGTGGTTCATTTTCACATCCACTACATACAGAACCACAAACACCTATGGACCTAACATATCTCAAAAAGTCCAGTTTTATGTGGCAGGGCACCTTTAAATGTTAAGTGAACATAAATAATTATACAGAAAAAAGAAAAGAGCAGCAAATACTGATCTGTCTTCTTTGGTTACGTCTATGGTTCAGTAGACAGGTAAGCTGCCAGTGGAGGGAGACGGTGAACTGAACTGGAACAGACACACACACACACACACACACACACACACGTTTGCCTGCCCAGTGGCACAACTGAACACACTCTCACACATGAACAAGCAAATATAGACAGTTACAAACAGACACAGACACTGCCATTCCCTTCACTGTCTTATTCCTTCTCTCTAAAATACACAAGCCTATAAAAAGGGTTGACAGCAGCCTGACATCTTTGTCAGTGAAACTGAAGGAATCCAACAGGCCAGCAGATATTTACCTTCAAAGATTATTCATTCCCAGGGTTCATGTTTAGTCATTTAACTAAAAATCAAAAGCAATTAGTGTTAACAGTCAGTCTTTGCTGTCAGTCTCTGAGCTTAGAAATTCAAAAGTGCACCGCATTTGTCAGTGTGTAGTGTGTAACTGCCAATATGCATCATCCTGAAAAATGACTGTTTTTAATGTTTCACAGTCACTGTGACACTGACGATTAAAATTGCATTTAGACATGTCTGCATGTCAGCTGAACCTCCTGAACATGAACAGAACCCTAATATGCAAATGTGGAATCTTTCATCTCTTTCAATAAGGGTAAGACTACATATGCACACATAAAAATTTGATAATGGTGATGATTTAAAGTAAAAGACATAAAAATGTGTCATTTTAACTACAGATGTACAATAATTGTTTTTTTGCAACCAATACTGATGACCAATAACTTCCTGCTTCTCATAACCGATACCTTGAACAAACAACAATGGTTCCCATTCTTCAGATTCTTTTTATTATTATTTCAAGTCAGCAGTAAAACTCAGTTAATAGTCAGGTAAAGTCTTCTACAGAACCAAAGGCCTATCACTGCTAGAACTGGACAATCGACCAAATGTTTTCAGTTACTATTTTTGTACACACATAATTTGATGATGATCGACTGCAGTTTTCAGACATTGAGCTCCATTAAGCTTTTTCTCTATAATGTGCACCTATGAAGAGGAAAAGGTTTAACATGGACAATAGCCATAAAATTGGGGTTGTCATTGGGATTTTTGCAGAGGTGAAAATGGTCATAGCAAGAGATGTCCATACGAACTTTGATGATGATCGATCACTGTTCTGTGGCAATTAAGTTACGTTTTTTTTTTTACATTAATCATTTTAGAATGTCCCTCTTCTTCTGCTGCTACTACCAGACCAAAACAGCAGCCACAACCACTTGATCTTTCTCTTCATCTTGCAGCTGTAGCAGAGAATAAGTAAGAAACCCTTTAACTGAGAAACTGTAGATATTTTGTCTCTTGGGCTTTTTGACTTTCAACAATGAGACTATCATATGAAGAGGTGTCTCTTCACATGATAGTCTCTCAATAATAGAAACTTTTACTGGGAAGAAATTTAATATCCACAGCAATCACTGGCCAAAAATGGTCATCTGTCCTGGCTGTGTAACCTGCTCACTCACTGCACAGGGTAAATGTATCAGCCAAATGCAGAGAAAATATAAATGTCAGATGTGTTTAATGGTATAATATATTTTATTGTGACCTACCGGAGAATTCAATTTTCTTCTGCAGTTCAGAAGATCCTCTTAAGTGGTCCTTTAAAAGGTTTAAGAGCTGTGGCTGAGCATTTGAATGTCCTTTCCTCTGTGGGCTGAAGGCAGTTTACCTGACAGAGGAAGATGTGAGGCGGAGAAGAGAAACCTGACAGAGTGATGACAGGGAGGTCCGGCAGTAGGAGAGCAATTAAGTGAAATATAAAAAAAGAGGGGAAAAACTGTCATCTGATCAAGGGTGAGAGTCAAATTGTAGATGTCTTCACATACCATTATAAATAAAACATTGAGGCACAAGAGAAGTAAGATGACATAGGAAATAGAAATGACAAACTTAGGGTTGGAGTCCAGCAATGGGGTGCCAGCCTGTTTTTATTGGTTTGACCAAAGGTGGCGTAAAATAGTAAAGAATGCTATGATTAAGAGACAGACCGTTGTCCAACTGCCATTCCAGGGGGAAAAAATAAAGGCGTAAATTACCATTTAAATTAATAAGCAAACCCCCCCCCCAAAAAAAAAACCAACAAAAAAACCTGATAGCCTTTTAGAACAATTAATAGATAATCATCACCTTTTATTTATATTAGGTGTGAGGGCAGTTATTCAATAGTGGAACAGTAAGATTAAAAAACATAATGGAGATGATGGAGATTCATGATGTCGTTTTGTAACTTTGGGTCCGGTGAAGATGCCTTCCACTTTTGGGTTTGGAGTTCAGAAAAGGGTATCGACACATTTAATGTCTATGTTTGCCTTTGTTTAAAATGGAACATGGTGTTGAATTATGACCAGGAAAGTGCTTTTGCAGAGTGAAGCCAAATGTAAACATCCATCCATCCATCCATCTTCTGAACCCGCTCTATCCTCACTAGGGTCACAGGGGTCGCTTGGAGCCTATCCCTGCTCCTTAAGGGCGAAGGCGGGGTACACCCTGGACATGTCACCAGTTCATCACCGGGCTGAACATATAGACAAGCAATCACTCTCACACCTATGGGCAATTTAGATTAACCGATCGGTGATTGGTGCATATCTTTGGATTGTGGGAGTACCCGGAGAGAATTCACACTGACATGCGGAGAACATGCAAACTCCACACAGAAGAGTCCCACCAGTGACTGTTGTTAGAATCGAACCCAGGACTTTCTTGCTGTGAGGCATGAGTGTTATCCACTGCACCACCGTGTCGCCAAATGTAAACATCTTAATACAAATTTATAGGGAGAGACATGTGATACGATCATATTAGACCGTGAAGGTTTAGAATGTATTGATGATCCGACAAAGCAGAGATCGTGGAATCGTGCATAATATGATGTAGTCAGCGTATTCAACAGCTGGATGTAGTTTTATACTGATGCACAGAAGGTTCACATTTCACGTTGTGTCGTGGGAGTCATGGCTGACTGCGAAACATACTTCCATTGTATGAAATTGGTTTGGCTTCTCCCCAACGACAAAGCGTACACAACAGTAATTTGCAAAATTAGCATCGACACAGTCTACACGTTGGATGGCAACACTTGTTCAATCACCTGAAGAGACAGCATCCCAAACAATATGAGAGCCAAACTGCTAGAAGACCAGCCACACCGCAGCCACGGACAACAGGTAGCATTAAACAAAAGCAACTTTAACACAAGCATTTAGTAAAGGTGCTCTTTATGAGAAGAGAAGCAAACAGTGGAAAGCGGTAACAGGAACAATGACTTTATATCTGGCAAAATATATGCAAATTAATGTCAAAGATCAAAGTAAAGAATCGTGGTAAAATCAAGATTGTCATTTTTTTTTTTTTTTAAATTGTGATATATATTTTTCCCATATCGCCCCACCCCTATTAGTAAAAAAGTGCCTAAAGTGCCAGATTTGAAGGGCTATATCAGCTGAAGGTGTGTACATCACTCCTCCACCCATTGTTCTTCCTGCATCAAACTCCACTTTAAGCCCAGCTGAGCATATCAGACCAACCCCTGTAAAAAAACATGGAAATGAGTTCATCATGTACCTCCTCCCACTCACACATGACATCACAGACCAACTGAGCGTACCAGACTGTGAAGTGAAGAGTGGATGAGTATTCCACCCTGACACTGTGAATCCCACTGAAGCACAGAGAACAGATACAACACAGCAAATAAAGCAGAAGGCATAACCCTCCCATCTGCATCTCACTTTAAATACTCGTGTAGCATTAGGAACATTATCAGCATTATGTTGTTAGACTTGACACAGTTCCTACAAAAACACAATGAAGACAGTGCAAAGTCACATCAGCGAAGGATCTGAATCTGGGAAAACCAGTAACATTCAAGGGCTACTGACACCAACAACATATCTATTTTTTATCACAGTATTATTGATAAGAAAATCAAGAATATAAAGTAATGATGAACACTATTTATTTTGGGGCTCTGACAAAGCTGGAACCTGCAGTGCAATAAGATAAGATAAGACTTTATTGATCCCACTGTGGGGAAATTTCACAGTTAACTGCAGGAACATGGAATAAGCAAGTGCAAAGGAAAAGACAGAGAAGAATGTAATATATAGAGAAAAAATGGTATGAATATGTATAGAAATAGAATTAATATTATATTGTGGTTGCACATGATGTTTATTATTTCCACAAAGGGGAAAGGGGGGGGTTCATCATTATCAGTTATGGTTTATTGTCAGTACCCATGTATGGGATGCCGTTTGTAAAGTGACTCAATAACACAACACAACAAGAAGGGACTGAAGGTTTAACATTTGGCATTTAGATTCAACATTTAATCTTTATATTTATATGTAACATTTACATGTGATATTTAATATTTACATTTAACTATTTCATATATTTCTAAGGTGACAAATATTTTTTTAAATGTCGTAAAAGGTGACCAGAAAAAATTCTAGCCACTTTTTTTTTTTACATGTTTGTAACTAAATGTAAATATTGCTGTTATTGTTTTTTTTAGGATGAGTCACTTTACAAACGGTACCCCATTCGCATACTCGTATGAGGACAAACCTTTGGTCACCTGAAATGCACAATGGGCTCTGTGCACAGCCTTACTTCCTGAATCTCAGACAGCTCCTTTATTTCCTGTCTTTCATTATTGGACACACTGATTAATCCAGGTGTGTCTGTTACTTCTTGTTGTGACTACAGGTTAATTAGGCACACCTGGATTAATCAGTTTGTCCAACAATGAAAGACTGGAAATAAAGGAGCTGCCTTTAGTTCAAGAAGTACTGTAGTAGGCTGTGCACAGAGCCCATTCAAGTGACAGTCTACGAAACCACACCTTTGAACTGTCAGATTAATGTTACAGGTGACAACAGCAGCATTGAACTTGGTGTTTAAGATCAGCCTGAGTGTTCATCAGGACCATGCTGAAGTCCAATCAACTATTTGGACTTCCAGAAGTAGGTGTCAGTAGACTCTCAGCTAAGGTGTGTGGTCCCCGTGCCCTGCAGAGGAACTCTCTTCTGTTCTGTCCTTGACTAACCATGTGCTGCTAGTGACAGAACTGAAGCTGTTGCTCTATTTAGAGACACCGACGTTGCACTTAAACATCTGTTCCCACTGCCTTCATCAGCTTGTTCATTTGGTGTGTTACAGAAGATGAAAAATATAAACAATTCACACCAGAGGCTCATATGTTTCTGCAGTGACTTTGTACCACGTTTTAATCTCCTGCAGTGGGTGCAGTTGGACTCAGAATGGGGGGTAAAGTAGACTTTAACTGAATCACAACGATAACCTACGTGGATATGTAATCACAAAGATCCGGTGAGAGTACAATGATACTTTGGATTCAGTGAAATTGAAGAGCCTCATTGAATTAAGATTCAAACTGTTTATTTTCATGTGTACAGTAAAAACCAGGTTTCCCTGTACAATGAAAATCTTACTGTAGCGCCCACACTGAATGCCACAAGAATGTAAGATGTATAAGTGTAAAAAAAAAAAAAAAAAAAAAAACTGGCAAAGAATAATTTAAACTCGGAGTTAACAAACCGAAACAAAGTGGCATTTAAAGAGCAAGAGAAAAAGAGCATAAAAATATAGAAAATAGAAACTACTATCACTAAGAGAAACATATGTTCACATAAATATAAAAAAAGCAACATGAAAATCATATTTGAAGTTTTTGTATTTTTATTTTAATGTTTGTGTTTGAGTTGGTGATGGGAAATCCGTGCATTTTCCATAGTGAACTAAACTCCCAAAACCATCCTGCGCCAAATGATGCCGACCAATTAGCCTTCAGGAGCGTTCACCTTCACACTCACTCACACACTTAAGGCTTGTAATCCGTTTCTGTCTTCTAATCAATTCCCCTGAACATCTCCATCTCACAGGCTGATGGTCACGGTCGGTTATTAAAAGATCACCTGTGGATTCTCTTTGGGGTTCCAGTGTCAAACAAAACCCATAGAAGATAACTCCACAACATTAAAATGAACAAAGCCTCCTGTTTTTTCCCAATTATTGTGCAGGTAAATCATAGTCTACAGCGCTGTGCAGAACGCCTACAGCAGTAAGATATCATCAGCCCTGAAGCTGATAACGCTGCCCCCATACGGTAACATGTGCCAAAACATTTGTATGCACCGTCTTAGGGTGAAGGGATCAGGAGGTTGTGTGGTTTTGAGCACAAGGTTCGCTTCAGTTCAGGAGCGGATCACTGACACACTTAAGGGAATTCACATCCCCTGACTCCATTTGACATTAAATCATGGTGGCGCTGATGCCCCTCACAGCTGTCAAGGAGGTAAGCCTGATGTTTTTGGGTTTTAATCTCTCTCATGGGGGAATTCTTACTGAATTTGTTGCTTCTGTTTTTCATGACACCTTGTTCTTAGGCTAGTTACATGTGTAAATGTATACTATTGTTAAAATTACACTTAGATTGTTCATAAATTACAGGTTATTCACATTTTTTGTGAAAGGATAGCTGCAAGTGTAAACATTTTTCTTATGTAATTGCGCTTTTTTCACTAAAATGAGAAACATTTGGAATTGTCATTATTTATAGGTTATTGTGTTATTTTACTGGTCTGGCCTCCTTGAGATAATATTGGTCTGTAGGTGGATCCAGAACTAAAATTAGTTTGACACTCATCTTCCACATTAACAGGTTAAGCTGTTTGTTTGGATAATAATAGTTAAAATAGTTGCTGTTACAGTCAGGCCACTGAAAATAATGTGGCATCAATAAAACCGTACTTGAGACAAAAGTTTTGTTTTTTTATTGCCTGTTGTCACAAATATGCAACATACCCACTCAATCTATTTTGTGTGCTATTGCTAAATTTAACAATCTCCACTTAATTTAGCATCTACTTGAAAGCAAAAACACAAATCATTAATTTTTAATATACTTGTATGTACATTCATTTAGAACAGCAGTGCCCAATCCTAGTCCTCCAGAGCTACTATCCCTGCACGCTTTAGATGGTACCATTTTCCAGCTCACCTGACGGTCATTATCAGGCTTCTGCAGAGCTTTATGATAGGCTTATCATTTGAATCAGATGTGTCGGGCCATTTAGTCCCACCTTCATCACGGCTTTGTAACACTTCTGGAGGTAGTATCATTCATTCATCTTCTGAACCTGTTTTATCCTCACTAGGGTCACGGGGGTTGCAATAGAGCCTATTCCAGCTTCTTAAGGGCAAAGGTGGGGTACACCCTGGCCAAGTCGCCTGTTCATCACATACAGTATAGAGACAAACAATCACCCTCAAATTCACACCTATGGGTAATTTAGATTAACCGATTTACCTATCAGCATGTCTTTGGATGGTGGGAGGAAGCTGGAATACCTGGAGAGAACCCACGCAGACACAGGAAGAACATGCAAAACACACAGAAAGGTCCCACCCCCATCGACTGGTGTTCAAATCGAACCCAGGACCTGCTTACTGTGAGGCATGAGTGCTATCCACTGCACCACCGTGTCACCATGTTGAGGTAGTAACAGAATTGTGGTAAAGGTGGAAACTTGATTCTGGAACACTTTGTAAAAGGAACACCTCTCATTTCGCAACCGAGGTGTGACGTTTTAATGACGTACAGTGTGCGTGATCCTCACACCGGGGGGAAATAAAAATGAGTGTGTACAGTAAACCAACATATCAATGTGGCAAGAAAGATGTTGAACTGGGGAGACGCCAAGATCTGCGAGCTGTTGTCACTTTGGGCGGAAGACTCTATCCATGCTAACATTTGTGGAACGGTGAAAGACAGACCGACTCTGGAGAGGTTAGCAACACTGCTACGCTCAGGGTATTTCTCATGCAGAAGTGATACGTCACGCTATACGCTGCACCATGCCACCACCCCTTTGATTCCAGAATGCAGGTCTGCTGTGTACAAGTCCAGCCTGTCCCACCTCTGGTACTGCTTTGGCTGTGGAAATCGGACAATGGTGGCAGAGAGGTGGGCTCACTATTTTACCTTCTGTCTGGGATCTGTGTGTAAATGTGGCCAATGATTTTTCAAAATACAAAAACTACAACAGACAAACTATAATGGAACACCACTGCAGGTGGAGTTAACTTTGCTTTCATTTCCTCCTTTGATTCACATTGTTTAACCATTTTAAATAAAACGCGTCATTTTGGATATCATGCATTCTTTCCTTTACCTTTTCAAGTTTGAAAAAGTACTCTATTTGTCATCAGAAAAATTACCTTTAGAACTGAATTAATCCCAAACTACAATCAAGAACCAAACTCAAACTTTACAAGTCACACTAAATACAAATCACTGTCACATCATTTAGATTTCCAAAATAAAATGACATTAATGTCACAGAAAAACTTAACCTTGAAAGAAATGTAAATGAACCTGCCAAATCCATATTATTTCAGGATATACAAGAGAAAGCTGTGATTTATTCTGGGCAAACACAGCTAAAGCTGGCAGAGTTTCTGCTGATGACAGACGTCGCAGTCAAGGAAAGCAGACGGAACAATCACATCCAAAATATTTATCCTCTTTACATAAAGTGCCACACTCATTTAGTGAAACAGTGTTTCGGCTCAACTCCAACTCATTTGAACCATCATGGAATTTGTCTGTAATCATTAAGTGTCAGGATAAAGGCAACAGTTTCATACCGTTATTCAAAGACACAGGATGCAATTGCATGAACATATGGGTGTATTAGCAGAAATATGTCAACAATTACACATATTTACATACTGCAAATGTTGGATTTTATGTTTCTCAGTCAAAAATATGGACATATCTACTGTTTTACTATAAGATAATATGTATAAAAAAGAAAAAATCCTTTTCATATTCAAAACTGTTGAAATTTGGCATCAAGGGGAGGCAGGCAGTGACACACACTGGGGGGGTGGTGTGTGTATTTGTGTGTGTATCTGTGCACAGAAGAGTATGTGTTACTCCTTTTCATAGCTCATGATCAGTTTAGCCTATAATTGACTTATAAGCCGCATGTGGGTGTGCAATTAACTGAAACCTAATTAAGGAACTGCCTCAAATCTGCCAAAGCAGTTGAGGAAACAGCAGCCTCCATCCACAATGGAGGCTTCCTTTTATAGAATTCTGATTAAACAAATATGCTGACACTTGAATAAATACACTCTTTGATCTACCTGCTGTTGACAAATTATTTTTATGGATCAATTCAGCCATGACAACAGTCAAAACTGTGAAATCATTCACTCTCTTTCATCTCTGATCAAAAGCAACATGCCATTGGTTTTTCTTCTTTGTTGACTGTACCCCTTGTTTACAGTATTGTGCAACTCTAACTTCTGGTACATACACTGCACCTGGATCAGATTAAAGGACCAGTTGAGGTACATTACCAGTAGGGCGGCACAATTCTGGCAAAAATGTGAATCACAGTTTTTGTGGTTAGAATTGAGATCACAATTCTCTGGCATGATTTTTTTTTTTTTTTTTTTTCCACAAAACCTATCATTGTACCGTTGTCAAGGAAAATGGGTTCCTTTACCCGTGATTCATGTCTTTCCCCAGTAATCCTGTCACTTATGGTCCTGGTTGCTAAGTGACGTCAGCTGATATGTAAAAGTTTCCAGGGCAAAGAAACTTCCCAGCTGGAACAATGGAATTTATTTTCACACAAAATTTTTGGAGAGGGCAAGACTTTTGATTCTTGGTTAAAGGCTGAGTTATCCCCACCAGCAAAGAAAAAAAAGGAGAGGAACAGTGCAGAAGTCAGAGAAGTGAAAGTGAAAAGAGACTTGGATCTGGACGACAGAAAAGAAGACCAAAGCCGAATGTGAACCTTTACTGGGCAGAGTTCAGGTGGGTGACTCTGGCCACACCCACTGGTGTCTTCATCCATTTCACTGTCTTCACTGCAGACATTCCTCTGCTGTAATTCACTCTTTCCTCACTTAACTGCAGATGACAGCAGCAGGGTCACATGTTGTAAAGGAGGTGGTGGTTCTGCGTTTGTGGGCATTTGTTTGTAATGCAGCCTGTGAAATAATAATAATAATACTGGATTAGATTTTTATTGCACTTTTCAAGTCACTCAAAGTGCCTTCCCAAAACGTTCACTCTCACATTCTCCCTCTAGTGATGGTGGAAGTGTAGCTGCTATTTTGCACCTCTGACCACCACTGAACATTCATACGCCAGTGTAGGTGGCACTGGAAGCAAGGAGAGTGAAGTGTCTTGCCCAAGGACACAAAGGACTGACTTGGAATCTGAACCGCCAACCTTTCGGATATTGGAAAACCCGTTCTATCACCTGAGCCATAGCCGCCCCCGATAAAATAAAATGCTTAAAGGAACAGTCCACCGTGTTTTCATACTGAAATATGTCTTTCTCTGACCTGAGACGACTTGATAGAGACCTCTGCGGTCTTTGCACATGCTGGCAGTCTGCCAGGAGCGCTGCGCTATTTTGTTAGCATGTAGCT
>JAQQZY010000023.1:13346246-13359086 GCA_030068375.1 Ostorhinchus rueppellii
GCAATGTTGAAGAACATCCAAATGGAAATTTGAAAGAACAGTGTTTTTGAATAGTAATCCTATCCTGTGCTGCTTGTACATCCCTACAAACCATGGTTGAGTTGAAATATTAACACAAACACACTTATAATGCCTGGAATTGTACGACAACCTTCAGACAGCAGAACAACAAATATTTTACGTTTCATAATAATGTTATTAAATAATAATTAATGCACTTCACATGTAATGCCCTCTTGTCTTACCAAAGCACGTTGGCATTGGCACTTAGTGTAATTCCTCTCTGCGATAGAACTGTAATCGTATTGTTCAAACACATTTCTGTTAAACAAAGAAAAGAGGGATTTTATCTGAAAGGCAAAACTCCTTATTTGGACCACCTTTCAAGACAAGTTAGAAAAAAACAAGTAACAGGTAAATATGATCAAAAGCTAGCACTGTACAACAGTACTGGCTTTACTGTAGAACAACTTCAAATACCAAAATATCAAAATGTATTTAAAACCAGTGTATGTTTTATTTATAGAAATTCAACTGAAAACATGTCAACACTTTGTGTTTCTGTTAAATGGACTATCAGTCATGGTGTCAGACTGGAAGTGGGTGGATCTAATGCAAATAATGTGTTTTGATTATACTTCCACAACAGAATCTACTTTTAAGAAAAACATTGCATCACTATGCCACATACCTCCATATATGAATGTGTAGTTTTACGTACAGAACATCTATATGGATTAGTTCACTCAGTAAATCCACATTAAAATTAACAACAACAAAAGTGCTTATTCTTACACAACTTATTTCAGTTTTGGTGCAGGGATGCTACTGTAAGTGAGACCACAGACCTTTTGTTCAGCCAACCTGAGTTAAACACTTATGTCTGTTATAGTTTGTTATGTAAATTTAAAGCATATGTTCATTAAACAAAAAAGAGGAACTGTTTTTATAAGAGTCCTGCTGGAAAATTATTAAAAGAACACATCTTCCTGCTTCTGTTTCCTTTCATATCATGAAGCCTATGAGAGTCATGTGACCATCAGTCATGGTGTTACACTACAGGTGGATGCATCCCATGCAAATTAATGTGACTTTGTTGCATCACCACAACACCACCAGCCCTGATCTGCGTTCAACTTTGAATTACGAACAAATGAATCAACCCATGATCCCCAGCGTAATAACTGACCTAAAAGAGGGATATTGTTGTCTGTAAAGTTAGTTGGATAAGACTTTAGATCACTTCATTGTCCTTAAAGGAAAGCCCTGCATTTGACCACACAGTACCCTACAAACAGCTGCCACTGAAGGCATCCATCGACAACTCCAGACATAAACCTGTGCATGCATATATGGAGTGGGTCAAACTGGAACTCCCACCGAATCACAGCAAGAACATGAGAGTTTGTGGCCCAGATTCTTCCAACTAGATGTCAAACTAGCTGTAAGGCAACATCACCCTCTGTTCAGCTCACTTTTTAGTCTTTGATTTAAAAACAAAAACATGAAAAGTACTGTGGTTCAAACCTTCCTGCTCTCTGTGCCTGTTCTCCAACAGCCCAGTCCAGCCGTTTGTTCCGGAGCTTTCCCAAAGACCTGCTGCAGGCTCTGGCTGAAGAAAACATTACATCCAACTTCCACAGCTGGAGCCTGTCTCTGCAGGTATGTGCTGCTGCATCAGTGCAGTTGGTTGTCCTTTGTTGGATATTTGGTCAACATAACAATGTGTTTCAAAGTCTTCTCCTTTAGGTCAGGGATAAAGGCACAGGTGGGAATGAAACCCATCATCTTTGATTTATGATATCAATGGGTTTCCACTTGGTTACCACACTAGACCACTTTGTAGTATCGGTGATCATCCCTGAAGAAGAAGACTGAATGTGTGTAAAACTCGCCATTAAGGCTCAGCGATGTGGAAAAAAATCACATCATGATTAGTTTTTTCATGTCAGACAATATTAATGTGTCATGATATAAATCAAATCAGTTTTTTTGTCAACCTTAACTTTCTCTCATAAGTTAGATGTAAAGACATCAGGTTATTTTTGATTTCAATATGATTTGTTTTCTGTCCGAGGTTGAACATGACAGATGTGCTGTAGAACATTATAAACTGTTTCAGAAAAATAAAACAGGTACATATATTTAAATTAAAAGTCTGATCAGCAGGTAAAAGCTGCCGAGTTTTAAAAGAGAGCACAAACAAAACCGACCATCTTCATGAAACAATACCAGGGGTATATGTGTGGGGGTGCCATAACTAGTGTAAACTGAACCTGGTTTGGACGTCTGATTCCCAGTTTCTATGCCTCGGTTTTTACACTGGAACCAGAACAGTTCAGACCCTACTTTTCAATAACCCGGTCACCCAAGTTCTCAGTCATGTTTTCTCCTGAGGGAACACTCACTGCCTCCCTCTTCAGCCCAAACATAAGTGCGTGTGCTGCGGCTGCTGTGTGCATCAACCTAACTTGCCGTGGCTCTAGTGTGATTGGTTCAGCGCGGCGCTACTTACTTACGATTGGCTGTTCTTATGTCTGTCAAAACATGAACAAATTAATTCTATCGAAACTGTATCGAGCATGTCTCATATCTCTATTGAGGAAAAGTTATTTCGCAATATATAGTTACTGTTTTATCGTCCAGCCCTACTCTGCATTTTAGAAAGTCTCTAAAAGAGTGGTTCCCAACCTTATTTGACTCGTGATCCCATTTTAGCATCACACATTTCTGGCAACCCCACACATTCAAAATAGTTTTTTTTTTTGCTACAATTAATTTGTTTTTGATCATATAATAGTTTTCTATACAAATATGACGTTAATTTTCGACATTTCATCTATAATGTTTATTATTATGGACGGGTCACATTACTGCACAAAGTGAGAATTGTATTTTTCTTGGTCAGGATATGTACTGTCAGTCCAGCTTGTATTTACAAAGCTGACAATTAATACTGAACAAATAAGTGTTAAAATGTCACATGTGTGTTTTTGAACCAACAGAACTACAGCCGAAATGCCAAGCTGAAGAGGTTTTACAAAGTCCTGTCCACCAACAATGATGGAAAGAAGGAATTTATCTCCACCATGGAAGGTATTTACACACCTTCATTGACTCATTTGATGATAATACAAAGCTGATGTTAATCTGTAAAGATACACTCTATCGTCCAGTGAATGCATCCACCTGTCCAGCAGAGGGCACCATCACCTGACCACTGATCCACAGATCTAATCCAATCTCATACTATTGGTGTTTTTCATCATCAGTATGGAGCATTTTCTGTTAATATTTGTACGGCCCAGTGCTACTTTTATATCATTTCCAAAATGACATTTTCTGTATTTATTACCTTTCTTTAGTGATTTATCACCATTTATTATTTTATAATTCTCTATATTTAGCTTTTTATGAGTGGTAATCAGGTATTTTCCTGTTTTTCATTTAATGATCATGGAGATGTTTATAAAAGTTCAAATTAAAGTTGTGGGTTATTCCATCAAAAACTGAGAAACTGCAGACAAAGTGTCTTTTTCAGTCCAATCTGTCATTAACTGAACATAAACCCAGTGTGTCCATCCACTGTCAGTGATCCAACTCCGTGGGTTTTACTGGTGAATTAATGTTGTAGAAGATGACAGTGTTTCCACAGCAACTACAGAGGCTCTGAACATCCAAATGGGTCATACTTCAAGGTTCTCCCCAGAAATTTATAGTATCCTGATGCCACCCCTCCACACCATCTGGAGGGGTCCGTTGGGGGGGGAGGGATGTGCGCCCAGGACACGCGGTCATTTTTCTGGCCACTCCTCCTCAGCTATGTGGTCACCGCCAAGGATGCAACAAAAAATGCAGACATCGTTCTCTGATCATCAGGCTTTGTATAACGCTTGTGTTTTGTCATGGTGCATGTCGTCTGGATGTAAACAGGAAGTGAGTTTGCCTGTGGTCAAATTCTGACCAATAAGAGTGCTTGATTTAATGCATTAAGTCCTATCCAACCAATGGGCAGAAAGTCTCGCACTAAAACCTCACAATAGATGCAACTCTGTGAGATTTCAAAGCAAAAATATCATGGCGCTGGAAAATAGAGCACGTGCCTGCAAACCCAGTGGATTTCAGTAGATTTTAGCAAAATTATCGGGGGAAAATAGAAAAAAAAAAAACACCCTAAATTTGAAAATGAGAATAGCAGGGCTGAGCTAGCAGTTTACTGGCACAGTGCTGTTGTTCCATCGTCTGGGGAGAACCCTGTACCAGATTTTACACCAATTATTACATGGATTGGTAGGATTAATGGACCAACAGATATTAAACAGTTTAGATCAGTAGATGGTTTTGGTCGGTGATGGATGTTTGGGTCTTTATGGGTGACTTAACTGTCTTTAAAATTTTATGTGTATCTGAGCCTGGCCAAGTGGTACCAGATGGAGGTGTAGGGAAGAGGAAGAGGAAGAGGAGGATGTGTGTGTGTGTGTGTGGGGGGGGGTGATTATGGAAAAAAACACCTCAGCGGTAGCACATTAAGTTAAACCCCTTCCTACAGGACTCAAGCGTGTGATGAGTGGGTAGGGGGAAGTTGGGCAGGGGCGTGACATGTCATCGACCAAGGGCTGGTGTGCCACAGCCAATCAAGCGGCGCAACGCTTCCGAGGCCCGTATCTACAACGCATCTGGAAAGTGATGGGGTAGGGGAGCCCCTGAGGACATGAAAGATGCATGTGTGTGTGTATGGTGTCCATCAGTCCTTGAATAGGCCGACACACTCATTCAGTCAGTCCAAGATGTTTAGTTCAGACCAAACAAGGTCAGCGTTTATGAGTTCAGAAGGAGAGACAGAGACATAGCTTCTGTTTACATTTCATCCAGGACAGATTAGGATGCTCCGGCTTTGAGGCCGGAACATGGTGAGCCAAAGAAGAATCAACAATGTATGATAAACCACAGCTGCAGTTTCGTTTTCTGCTACAGGGGTCCCAGCAAACGTGTCTTAGCCCCAAAACCAGATCAATCAAACAGCCAAATGAAAGGACCTCCAAATTTAAGTTTATCCATCCCGTTCCTGTAGAGCCCCAACTTTCTCCAAGTTGGCGTCCAGTTTCCAAGTGAGCTCCAGGACTACGAGGAGTTTACAATCCAGCTCTGCCAGCGTGAAGGTCTGAGTGTTTAGTGCTCTGGCCACACCATCCGTTTTGTCCCCAGACAGCTGCCAGGCCCTTCTCGATTTTCCCACTATCCTAAAGCCAAATATGTAGACATCTTCAACATTTTCCACAGCCAATGTTGACATACATACTGAGTTCCATGCGTTCTAGGAATCCTGCGCGTAGCCAACTGGGTACGTTCCTCTAGGACAAGCAGTCTCCCCAATCACCTGCTTCCTCATCGAAAAAATGTGGTCCGTTGCATTGAGGGACCAGCCAATCAAATCATCCTCATTCAGAATTTTAATTTCTCAAAGTAATAGACAGTGTTTTGCATTTTGGAAATTCTCCTGTACTGTATATGTGGTATTTTAAAAAGGATAACAGTTCTATAAAATTGAAGTCTTTAGCTAAAAAATGAGCCCACTTCATAAATAACGTGTGCAAATGTACTTTTTCATGTTGATGTTCATGTTCGCTTGATCGGACCTATGAGTAGAAGTATGAGTGACGATTCTTTGTTTTCCATCCCTCAGCCTACCGTTACCCATTTTATGCAGTCCAGTGGCATCCGGAGAAAAGCCCCTTTGAATGGATTGATAAACCTGGCATGATTCACTCCACTAACGCTATAAAAGCCTGCTTCTACACTGCCAGCTTCTTTGTCTCTGAAGGTAGGAGGCTTTCTTAGGCTAATATCTTCTCTTCTCAGTATACTTATAGTTCCTGAATCTACTGAAACTTGGTATGAAGCAGTCGTTCTCAGTCTTTTTCTGTTGGGACCCCCTTTTGGAGGATGAAAAATCTCTAGCCCCTCCTCAACCCCAACAACATTGTCACAGTGGTGTAAATATAAGGTTTATTGAAACAAACATCAACATTGTAACTATACTTTTTGCTATGCGGCTAACTTGACTTGGCCTGTTTGCATTTCCATTACATAAAAGAACCTGGAACCTGGTACTACTTTGTTGGTACCTGCTCTGCCCAGGTTTCAAAACAGGGGAAGAGGTACTAAAACATAACATGTAAACATTGCAAACCACTGATTGGTCAGAGAGTTGTGTCTGCGTCATTACATCATCAATGTGCGACCCGACATTTAAAAAAAAAAAACAGAATCGGAAGTTGACGGTAAATGTACTGGTAGGTTAATCCACATGATGGCAGCCCACAAAACTACACTGTGGTTGGTTGAGGAGGTTCAGATATTTCTGTCCTTGGTGGCCGATGAAACAATTCACTGTGAGATTGACGGGGCAACTCTCTGAGCAGATGCCATGGAAGTTGCACACTGTGTCACTATGATGTCCAGGTACTTGATATCCTGTAGTGGAAATGGTCTCCAAGTGCCTGGTGTCCGAGTTGAGTCGAGTTAATCTGAGCCGGTTCCACGTCGTGGAAGTGCAGCATTAGATTTTTGCATGAACAATACAAATAAACTCAACTAGACTGCTCCCTGAGACTATTATTCCAATTAAAAATAGGAAATGCACAACTATCTTACAACATGACAATGAAGTAACTTTTTCTTAGAACAAAAACTTTTTTTTTTTTTAACAAACTTGAACATTTTAATAATATCAGTGGCTGCAATGACAGGTCACCATGGCAGTAGATTTGTTTGTTGTACATCCCTAAAATAGGTCCAGGGTGCTCCAAAACTAAAACATTACTTCCACCTGCTACATGTTCTGACCTGAAGAAAAAAAAAACACACCCAGGAGTGATCCCTTGCCCCCCACCCTAACAAGACATCACACCTCCCCTGGGGGGCCTGCCCCACAGTTTGAGAAACACTGGTGTAAAGTAAGAGCAGGGCATATTTAACCTGATATTGTGGACTTCCCTAACTGATACTCACCTACTTTCCTTGCTTTTCCATCTTCCCTTTTCTCTCTCTCTCTCTCTCTCTCTCTCTCTCAGCCATGAAGAACCACCATCATTTTTCCAACCCTTCGGAGGAGGAAGCAGCTCTCATCTATAACTTCTCTCCTGTCTTCAGAGGCACCGGCGCTGTTTTTGTGCAGAACTATTACTTTGACTGATGGAAGACATCGAATGCATCTCACATTCAGAGTCATTAGACTTTGTCATTATTGGAAACATGTTGCCCCAAGACAACAATTAAACATGACAGAATAATCCTAAATATAAGGTCACCTATTAGCAGTTTATCTCTGTGTATTTGCATGGAGAAAAAAACAGTTGAGAGGCAGGGATACCCAATACAGGAAAGAAATAATGTTAGATACATCATGCGTCTTTTTTCAAACCGTAGTTGGCAAAATAAAGGTATGAAAATACACACTGGCAGGATATTTAACAAGATATAAAGAAAACCTGCAATTTTAATTGGATTTAACAGGAATTGATGTCTATTTCATTGAACTGCTCCACTGTCAGCGTTCATCAGTATAATAGTATTGGTGTTTGTGTAAGATCCTGACTCACAAACGGACTTTATGTACAGTCGCTTTTAACTAATTAATAGATTACACACTACTGTTAAATATAAGAATGATTTTCAAAGCCAATCATAACTTTTCACAGCTTATGTCAAGGACATCTTCATTAGCTTTACTGTAAAAGATGAAAGCTGCAGATGGCACAATGAAATCCACCACAAGGAATATTAAACAATTTTGCAACCAGTAATTGCCCAAGTTAGAGTTTTGTGTTTTTGTTCTGTCATCTTCTTTGAACACGTGTGCCTGAATACTTTCTGCTTTCTTTTTTCTGTTGAATGAGGAACAAACTTTCGTGGGCTGTCACCAGACTATCTGCAGTTTTCCACAGGGTTTGACTCAAACAGTCAACAAATGAAATACTGGAATTGGACTGCTCTGCCTAAGTGTATACTAATGTTACAGTCAGAAGCTCTGTCGCTTACAAGAAATCTGCATCGTTACTCTGCAGACTGAATGGAGGGTTGATGTATACTGTACTGTAAAAAGTAAAACATTGAATCGACTGGAAGTTATTTCTTCACAGAAAAATGAATTGAGCGAACCAAATTTTATTACATTACATTGCATTTAACGTAATTTAATTTGGTTCAGTCAACTTTTTTTTTTTAACGTGACCTATTAAGAAAAAAAATGCAAGTTGATTCAATGTTTTACTTTTTACAGTGTAGGGTTTAAAAGACTGGATATCATCCATCATTGCATTGATTGGGATCATAAACCCATTAATCAAATCAAACCAAATTTTATTTATAAAGCACCAAATCATAACAAAAGTTATCTCATGACACTTTATATATAGAGTCAGTTGAAACCAGACTCTGAAGCCAATTTACAGAAACCAGTTCCTGGTTTCAGTGGAATCCTGGTGACAGTGGAAGGAAAAACTTCCTTTTAACAGGCAGAAACCTCGAGCAGACCCTGACTCCTGGAGGATGGATGTCTGCCTTGACCAGTTGAGGTAAAAGAGTGAGGGTAAAGGAGGAGAAAAGGCAGAGAGAGAGATTAGATGCATGGATGCAATTGATGCAATTGATGCACAGATAACTGAAGTAGAACTGTCCAAAGTAGATCAGCTGGTGTTTGTATAATTACATCTATGGAACTATGTGAGAAGCACTATCACAACTATAAGTGAGTGATGATGATGAAGGCAGGAGAGGGGCAGGACCACAGCTGCAGGTCCAGAGTTGGTCCATGGAAAGCCTGTAAAGCAATAAAGCACAGAGACTCCAGGGAAGAAGTCGAGTCCGTAACGTGTCCACTGGGGCATTGAAAGAAGACCCAATAAATAAAGATCCAAACATCCACTGGTATCTACTGATCTAAACTGTTTAATACCTGTTGATCCACTAATCCTATCAATCCATGTAAATAATTGGTGTAAAATACAGGTTGTCGTCTTTTCACGTCCACCAGATACGACCATTTGGACGTTCAGAGGCTCTGTCGTGAACATGGAAGCACTATTATCTTCTACAACATTAATTCACCTGTAAAATCCATGGAGTTGGATCAATGACAGTGCATTTATTTATTTTTATGTTTGATTTTTAAAGTTTTCTGTGTTTTGATATAATAACCTGAGAATTCACTGTGAGTTTTTATGAGCATCTAAGAAAGGATTGGAAATGAATATAGAAGAACACATGATTTACAGTGAAATTTGCTAAATACAGAAGATAAAAGAATAATAAATGGTGAAAAATCCCTTATGAAAGGTTAAATCAAATGAAGAATTTATTTGGGAGCGAACACCAAATTACCCCTGGGTGTTAATGGGTTAAACTGGCAAGAACCAGGGGTTTTTCAGTTACACCATTGGTTACGATGTGTTGAAGAGGATGATCTGGATTGTCTTATACAGTGTGCATCTGTCCACCGCAGTCCACACTGTCCTTCCTTTACCAGTTTGTTGAGTCATCATGTGTCCTTTTGTTTGTTTGATGCTGCCTCTGCCTCAGATGACTGCACTGGGTAAAACTGACAAAAAAAAAAAAAAAAAAACCTTGAGCATTTTAACCCATAAAGGTCCAAACACCCACCATCTAACAAAACCATCTGCTGGAGTAAATATTTAAAACCTGTTGATCAATTAATCTTATCAATCCATGTTACTAATTGTTGTAAAATACAGTTTATCATCATTTCATGGTCATCAGATATGACCCATTTGGATGTTCAGAGGCCTTCTTAGTGAATATGGAAACACTGTTATCTTCTACAACATTGATTCACCAGTAAACCCCATCGAGTTGGATCAATGACAGTGGATGGACAAACTTATTTTAAGTTCAATTAATGATGTCTTTGCAGAAGAAATAACTTTTTTCTGATATAATAACTCTAATCTTTAATCTGAGCTTTTATGAACATTTACATCAGGGGTCACCAATCCCTGGTCCTCAAGAGCTACTTTCCTGCATGTTTTAGATGTGTTCCTCTTCCAACACACCTGATTTAAATGATCAGCCTATTATCAAGCTCTGCAGAAGCCTGATAACGACCACAGGTGTACTGGAAGAGGGCAACATCGAAAACATGCAGGATTGGTGACCCCTGATTTACATGATCAGTGAATTAAATATGGGTAAGCAGAAAAATACTTGATTTTCACTGAAAAAAGCAATATACGGAGGATAAAATTCTAATAAATTGTGATAAATTGCTATTTAGAAAGGTTAAAGGTTAAGGTTGCCATATAGAGAAAGGTTAAATCGAGAGGAAAAATGCATCTGGAAACACTGGGTCTTTATGGGTTAAGGCGTCAAAGGGCCTCTTCAGGAAAAACAGCTGACTGTCATTTCTGATACAGTGCGTCTGAGTGCAGGGACCAGGACCAAGATACTTTTATGTCAGCCCCATCTACGTGTCCACATGGTGACTGCCTGAAGCGGGGGTTTATACTTTGGGTAAATCTTGCCAGTTTTTAGGTCTTGGAAGTGTTCATTAAGAGACAGTTCCTGTGCTTTCAATCCAAAAGGCTTTGGTCAGGTCCCTGTCGTCCCCTTCCTGTCCACTATTGATACATACAACAAAAACACTCTCATCGTGTATGTTTGGATGTAACCAAATGGAGTTGTACTTATAGTCTACTGTGTACAATGTGAACAGGAAAGGAGCAATGAGAGTGCCCTGTGGAGCCTCAGTGCTGCTCATTACTGACCAGCATGTACATTTTCCCAGCGTCACAAGTCGTCTGTGATGCGGTAAACCAATAAGCGATCTACACTTCTGGATGCATGCTACCCTACGGAGGCGGTATGAGTTCGGTGAGTTCCACCGTCTCCTGCAGGAGCTGCGGCTGGACGACGGCCGGTTCCAGGGTTACTTCAGGCTGAGTGTTGCCCAGTTTGAAGACCTGCTAACTAGGGTGGTACCAGGATACCAACTACCAGCGCTCCATTCCAGCTGCGGAGCGCCTTTCCATCTGCTATCTGCGCAGTCGGAGTCCTGCAGGCCCTACGTCAGCATGTTCGTGACAACCTCCATGCTGATCGGCTGCCCTAGCACGTCAACAAGCGAATTCGCTTGAAAAGTTCAATTATTTCAACTTCGCTCGCCGCTCGTCATGAAGTCTCAATCGTGTAATCACATTGACTTTGTACGTAATCTAATCGCGCGAAAAATTCCCGTCGCGTCTGGTGGAAACACACCGATAGCATGGCAGCTAATGTTACCTAGCTACATGTAAGTAACTGTGTACCAACACACATGAGGAAAGGAAAAAGAAAAATATCAAGACACATAATATCTGTAACTGCCGCAGAATTCCTTCCGATGCCTCTCCTTCTGGGTCAGACTCTGGGTCAAATTGGTATGCCTTAACCACAGGATTCTACAAGCCATACTTAATCTGTAAACATTAGAGCACGGCACCGGAACAAAAGCCACACCCTCTTCCAAAGAAGGTGTGAAGGAGGTGTGGACAGGACAGCTCATCATCATCCACAGAAACAGCTGGTTCCCAGCAGAGCTCAGGAGAGGAGACTTCCAGACTGGCTGAAATCCAGGAACAAAATGGGTTTTTAGGCAACAAACTTCAAATTGACTGTTCTGGGACCTCCGAGACCTATTTGAACTTGCTGGAAAGAAGCATAATATGGGACCTTTAAATGATCTAACAATAAAAGAAGATACTTAAGGTATCTATTGTGTCCTCTTTGCAAGATCACTTTTTTGTGTGTAAAATTTTTAGAGAGCTGTAAGCTTAAAGGCAGCAAAATGTTCCAGAAAGATGAAGGGAAACTTCAGAGACAGCTGAAGGGAATAATTGTCTTTATTTGGTCTCGATGGACAATTTATTTTCCTGTTTAAATAATGCATTCTGGTAAGAAAACCTCATTATGATCTACATGTGTCTATAGTACTCCATATCACCGTTTTACAAAGAGCAACTCATGGGTTAAGTGCAGTATTTTGTGTTTACTTTGTGTGTGTGTGTGTGTGTGTGTGTGTGAGTGAATAACCTGCATTTATATTCAGCCTTTCTATATGTAGAGTGGAAACAGGAGCACACACTTTACATGTAGTTGTATCATGTAACACCAGCAGGTGGCAGCATGATACCACTAAATGAATGCTTAACCTTATCGTGTGCAGTGGTGGACTGATACCAGTGAAATGAAGGCAGAAAGCAAAGATTCTGAATTCAAAGCCTGACTTTAAAAAAGGAGGCTTCACACACAATGACTACATTTGGCAATGTATAAACTGGACATCCAAATGGTCTACTCCAGCCCATGGGGTGATTTTGTGAAGTACAAAAATTACACTGAAGATACTGACATTCAAGGATGTTCAGGGACAACGTTCAATGTGATATCAAGGAAAATAATGACATAATAACCTAGAAATAGTAACAACTCCAAGTTTTCTTCTTCGTTTAATGTGAAAAAAAAATAGCATTTTGAAAATATTTACATTTACAATCCTGTCACAATCAAATTTGAATAATCTGAACAAATATGAGAAACCTGAAATGTCTTACAAAAACATGTGCAAAACATAATGCCTGTTAGTAAATATTTTCTTCATTTGGAGAAATTATGTTATTGATAAACTGCAGCATAAGTGAAAATGCACTTATATTTCTAATAGATATTTGAGGACGTACATGCTTATTCAGGTTATTCACTTTTTTTTTTCATTCATTCATTTTCTATCCCCACTTTATCCTCACTAGGGTCACGGGGGTCGCATGGAGCCTATCCCAGCTACTTAAG
>JAQQZY010000023.1:13359186-13377146 GCA_030068375.1 Ostorhinchus rueppellii
TACAGTTGCACTGCCGATTCGCCCCATGAGAAGCGCCACGTTTGCAGATTGGAAAAGGAAAACAACAGGGTTCGAGGAGAGAAAAAAAGACAAACTCCAACCTGTAGAAGTTGTTGTCTACTTTTTGGAATTTGTGAAAAAAACAGCCTCTTGCAGAAGCCCAACAAAAATACAGTTACACACAGGACCAAGGACAAAGGGTAAATTGGGTGGGTTAGGGAAGCGACCCCCGGATCCTGGGATATTGGAGTAGCGCCACCACAGCGCCACAAACTCCACCTCCCAGCACCAGAAAATCTGTGACGTAAAGGGAAGGAGCCCTCGAGGAATTGAAGAGGTGTTGCATGTGGTTTGTCAGTCCTTGAACAGTTCGTGTGTGCAGTGTGTGCGTATGTGCTGCAGAAGCTCAGCGTCCAGGCCAGCTGAAGCCCACCCACAACTCTATTCACCCCCAGAGATGCTGAGCGTCCAGGGGCGGGATAAAATCATGGCATTTATCCAACGACCGACGAGTTTCGAGGCAATGCAAAAAAAACTGTCCCATTGAAGTGCATGGACGTTCAGCTTCTATGGGCAAATGTTCTGGTTCATATCACAGTAGAGACACTGCAGCCATTAAACCAAACAAAGAAGAAGAAGTTCTGCCCTGACAACGAAAACGGTGCTATGAGAATGTATGAGAAGTGAACAACACGGGCTCAGTCCATTTGTGATAAGTAGCTGATTCTGAACAAACTCGTCTTCCAGATGAACGTGTTCTAATGCCTTTGTAATCAATGAAATGTTAACACAACTGCACATATTTGACCATTTCATTTTGGACATTTTAGGGGAACCTAAACTTCCCTTGCAGTCTTAGAGAAATTGCCTCTGGTTTAGACCCATATGAGACTTAGCTGCAAGAACTGGCCACAAGCTGCTTTTCCATCCGCATAATTTCAGAAAATCAGTCAAAGAAAATGTAAATTTATACACATTTCCATCCAGTACAGTTGGGCGAATATTAAGAGCTGCTTTCTTTTCATCATCATTGTCATCACCATTCTCATGGATTAAAGCTTTTATGGTTAGATGTATTATTTCACATAATATTATACTATCTCAACTTCTTATATTGGATAAAAACATGTGTTACCCTCTATTAAACAACTGGTTTAAATCATACAAAGTTCTTTTAGTCTCCATTTGTGAAAGCATTACAATCTTTGCTGCTTCAGATTTTCATATATAATGGTGTTTTATCTCCATCAAATGTAGCTTCTGTTGTATAATTTCAGTGAATGTTGCAGTTCCTTCATCACAGATATGTAATTTCCATCACGCTAAACTTTTATTTTATGGTGTATTTAACTGTCAGTGTGAAGAAAAAAGGTGGTAAAATGAAAGGGTGGTCGTTAGAACCTCCTCCAGTTTCAGAGGACCTTCTAGCACCGGCTGGTCCTTCTGTTCCAGGTCCTCCAGTTCCCTCTGTATTATCGGTTTATTCTGGTGTCAGCGGACCAGACCACGGTACTGATCTGAAGTTGGCCTCCAAGTGCATTCAGTGGCACCTCACAAATTATAATGTGTGCTATATACTAATGTTCATGCAAGGTACTGTGTGTGTATTTGGATGTGTAAAGTTCAGACTGAATTTCCCTACAGAGATAATAACGTGCATTACCCTTTAACCTTTTAATGTTAACTTAAAGGAGCTGTATGTACAAATTAATTATTTTATATTCGTCGTCATAAAATGGCCTTGAATGTCACCAGAAATTAAAGAATCATGTTCATTTCAAATACTGATCTCTAATCCAGCCAGAATATTTACATTTGTAAAGTTAAGTGGCAGCTGCTAAATCATGTTAATGTTGTCATTTTGTGTTTTGGTCTGATACTCCACCCGTCACCTATCTCCCAATAATCAAGTCAGTAGTTTTTCAGCATTCAGGTTGCCAGTTCCCACTGAGCTGCATCTGGAATATTTCTGATCATCATTATCTGACGTTGCTAACCCTAAAAAGCTTCTTATTTTCCCCCAAATGGGTAGGTGACAAAGTGAGAAACAAAACAATGTATAGGAGATGCTTTTGAGACATGGAGAAGGCTGAAAGCAGAGAAGAATTTGAAGACAGATGCTGGCTCTCCAGGAAAAGAGACCGGGCCCAGTATAAACACCAGTGCAGGACTTGCCATAGTAGCTCCTTATAGTAGACGCTAATGCTGGATCTGGCAACCCCTAGTCTGGGGGGAGGGGAGGGGATTCCACACTCCATAGTATTTTGAATGTAATTGCAGTACCAGTTTTGGCTACAATTCTACATATGGCTCATTTAATATTATAATTCATTCATTCATCTTCTGAACCCACTTTATCCTCACTAGGGTCATGGGGGTCACATGGAGCCTATCCCAGCTACTTAAGGGCGAAGGCGGGGTACACCCTGGACCAATATCACCAGTTCATCACAGGGCTGACACATAGACAAACAATCACTTCTCACACCTATGGGCAATTTAGATTCACCAATTAACCTATCAGCGTATGATGGTGGGAGGAATCTGGAGTACCCAGAGAGAACCCACACAGACATGGGGAGAGCATGCAAACGCCACACAGAAAGGTCCCACCCCAATCGACTGGTGTTGGAATTGAACCCAGGACCTTCTTGCTGTGAGGCACGAATGCCATCCACTGCACCTATTATAATTTAATATTTAATAAAATTATTAATAGTTTGCTTAGCCTGTTCCTTACTGTTTACCCAGTGTCCCTTTTGGCTAATGTTTCAGTTGTAACCCTGGGGCCCAAAACCGACGGAATCCAATGTGACTGGATGGACCTCCACGCCCTCACCTGTCTCTTTGGACTTGATGGACCCCCTCATGTGCCCCCACCCAAATGCATATAAATAGACTGGAACTACATCCATAATCGGACATCCGTCAGTCCTGGTGCATCTACAGCCTGTCTGTCCATGGGAGTGGATCTCTCCTTCACTGTGGTTCTCCCTGAGGTTTCTCCTTTCCCACTGGGTTTTTGGGGTTTCTTCCTTGCCGAGAAAGAGGGTCGAAGGACAGAGGATGCCCAGTACATTCCATCTCCTTCATCTACTGTTTATTTGACTATTGTTTGTTTCATTCTGTAAAGCCCTGTGAGGCAAACTTGTTGTGATACAGGGCTATAAAAAAAAATTGAATTGAATTAATATTAATCACTTAAACAGTTGAATGAATTCATGTTCTGCAAATTATAAAGACCCAGGGCTTATAATGATAGATTAATTGTGTAAAAATATTCCCATTCGACTGCAAAAAACCTTATGCAAACTATCTGCTGTACATGTTTTCATCACAGCACTTGTATCTTACATTTTTTTTTGGTGGACCTTACCATCCCCATCTGTTTGACAGCTGACCTGTCACAACAACACATCTTTTATTTAAGTCTAAAGTATCCTTCTTTCTTTTTAAAAGTGCTCTAATACTACACAGACTCACTGTAAATTCAAGTCATTCTGCTGATCTCCAGAAAATATCATTTCAGAATGATCAAATGTTTCATATTGTTTTAACTTCACTGACAGACAGCCCTTCGCAAGTGTAGGCATCAGTTAGGGACCCGTCATATGTTACACAGTTCAAGAAGACTTTTACTGTGAGATAAAGGGGATTAAATATTTATTCAGGCATAACCTGTTCTTTGGTCACCACAGTTTTATACATTATACATAACAGCCTTGGCCACTGATCTGTAGATACAGTGTGTATTACCAGTGTGTACTGTGTGTGATGTGTAGCTGTTCAGACAGGCAGATGCACTCTGTCACTATAAGGCCCGTTTCAGATGACATATCAACTTTAACAAACTCTTGAGTTAGAAGTACATTGTATGTCCGAGCAGATGTACAGACACACTTCAGTGGCTGTCATATGACTTTGTTGGGTTGTCTCTGCTTTTATGTGATGTACTGAAGCTTCAAGGATCTTCACAAACATAAGCTGGGATTCTTTGTGAGTTTTCAAGAGCCAAGAGAAGAGGAGAGAAGCAGCAACAGGAGGTGAATGTGGAGAGAGCTTGAAAAGTACAGGACAGAGGTGAAGATGCAGGAAGACATAGAAAAGCACAAAGACAGCAGAGAAGCAGAGAGGGTCCAGGCATGCTTTGGTTTGGGGGGGGCATCTCAGAACAGACTTTGTCTTTTTGGTTTTCTTTTTTTGGTGATCTGCTGTTTAAGGTGCATTAATGTCATCTACTATGTCTGAGTGTGGACCAGAGTTCATGTCCTCTTAGCTCACTGGTTCTCAATCTCTATCTCTCTGACTCCACTTTGAACGCAACACCTCCAAGCCCCCCTCAATCGCAACAACACTGTAACAGTGGTGCAGTTATAATTTTTATTGAAAGAAACATCAATATTGTAACAACACTTTTTACTTTTCCTTGATAATTTTTTGTTCAAATTAAAAATAACTTATGCCACGTTTCCTGCCGAGGCCCCTGCTCCATGCAATGGTGTGAGGATATTACAGGAGATCAGAGTAGGGCAGAGGGTTCTCACACATGAGGGGGGTTTGCAAGGTGCCTTTAGTGGAGTGTGGTTCAAAAAAGGTTGAGAAGCCCCAGTGTGGGGGAGGTGCAAATGCATGCTGTTTCTTCCCTTGTTTCGTCACAAAGGAGAGTATGCTGTATGCTAGCTGTGAGAGACCCTGAAATTTACAGACAACACCCACCAACAAGCCTACTCCTTGGGCCACACCCTCTCTACGACCTCAACACAGCAGATTTATGAGTCCAGTTTCCCCCACCAGTTATTAGAACTGAAGAAGTCTCTTGGATGTGAGATTTTAGTTTTTTTTTATATTACAGTATATTATGCTATTTACATTGTCTTTTTACTCTGATGTAAGTTACTCTGTGTGTGTGTGTGACTTGAAATAGTTAGTATGAGTGCATATGTGTGATGTCAAACTTACACTTACCAAAAAATGCTAGTTTTTCAGTTGTATACACAGTTGCATTCTGTTATTGAGACAAAATAAATGAGTCCAGTAACTTTTGTCAATGAAGGACTGGGCTCAGACTAAGAGGTGGACATGACGGACACATCAGTGCTCCTCTGCCACAGTGACAAAACATCGAAGCATTTGGACTGGCAGTGCTTACACAATGCCCAAGAGACGATGCATTTTCCAGGCAGGAATTTAGTTTTGACACATGAGTCAACAGTCTTGGGAGAGATATGAGCTTTTGCAGGTGAACCATTGTGTTGTGCTGAACCATCCAGGTTATTTTGAAAAAAACAACAAGAGTATTGAGAACAACTGTTCTGTTTCAAGAAATGAACCAAAGCAAATGAGATGGATCTTTGCCTTTTTGGTGGCACTGACTATTTATATGGGAAAGGAATTTAGTTGGAAGCCTGAGTTAACAGTTTTGGGAGAGATATGAGCTTTCGCAGGTGAGCTATGATGTTGTGCTGAACTGTTTTGCCAAATGATTTTAAGAGTTTTGAGAATGTAATTTCTGTTTCGAGAAATGAGCCAAACCAATGGAGAAAAGCTAATGACTAAACCACCGCATAGTCATATCCAGTGTTGGGCACGTTACTTTGAAAAAGTAATTAGTTATAGTTACTTAGTTAATTCTCCCCAAAAAGTAACTAAGTTACTCCACAATAAAAGTAATTAGTTACCAGGGAAAGTAACTGTTGCGTTACTTTTTTTTTAGTGTAAAAATGTCAAAGAATTTGGATTTTTAGAGCCGCCTCCGCCGAGGTTCCAAAATGTTGGAACCAAAACCAAAACATGACATATAAACACTGCAGACACTGACTGGTCAGTTTCCTCTGTGACACAAAACACAGATATGGAAGTAGACAGTAACTACAGCGGTACACGAATCCACATGATGACAGAACAAAACTACAACATGATCGGTCTTGGACATTCAGTCTGAGGCAAATGGAAAAATTCAGATGAGACAACACGCAACCAGCGAGTTTTCAGCAACTCTCTGAGCAGACGACAGGAAACAAATGCGCCACATTGGAATACCGACTCGCACCGAGCCGAACTGGTTTCACGTAGTGGATATGCGGTTGAGTGGACTCGTGTGCTGCTGCTATGTGGTGGGTTTGTGTGTAAACACCTGCTCACCTGATGTCTCTGGTTGGTTTAACATGAAATCTTACTCTACCTTAGCCAATCATCATTTCAGGCTGTTCTCTCGCCCCTCCCCTCCCCCCTTACCAAAAGGAGAAAAAAAACACACGCAGCTCCTGTGTCTGTGTGAGCCAAGTCGGATGACAGCTCCAAGGAGTAGCTTCAGTAACACGCAGTAACGGCGTGTTGGTGATGGAAACAGCGTTAGAACGTAAGACAAAGTAATTAGATTACTGAAAAAAGTAACGCCATTAGTAACGGCGTTTATTTTAACGCTGTTATTCCCATCACTGGTCATATCCCAGTGATTGCCAGTATGGTTCATGTCTGGAGTCTGACACTGTGAAAAGGAAGTCTTGTCTCCCTGAACCTCTCTTACACATCCATAATGAACCTGATGAATCTATAGTCATCTTGGAGTATTTGTGTGCCATTAGGGAGTAAAAATCCACTGGTATTTAGACCTGGGCATTCGGTATACTCAGGCTCTGCTGATTTTATGGAGATAAACGGTTACTGAACCTCAACCTGACCACCTGTGGCAACCAGAAGCAGCCTGTGGAACTAGAGCAGGGAGTCTCAACTTGTGGGTCGCAAACCAAAAGAGGGTCACAGACTTACTTTAAGTGGGTCATGGGCCTTTGTCTGGGCAACAAATAATTTTAAGAAATCAACCCTGTGCTTTATTTTTTCTAGAGCTGTGTTCTGTCTATTCACACTCCCTAACAGTAGGTGGTGGTGGTAATGTACTGTAATGATAATTAACATCAGACATTTCACAGAATTAAAGAAGATCCAAACGTATCTGTTCATATACTAACTGCCATTAAAAACACACGGTGTAATTTCCAGAAAAAAATTTCCTCAGGTGTCTATTTTGTATATGTTGCTCACGAGATGAGTAACAGTTAACAACTGTGTTTGTTTCATTCCCAACTATGGCATTTGGACACCGAGTCGAATCTCTTTTACTGTCATGCTTGACTGGTAACTTTAGGTGTGTTTAATAGCTGATATACAGGCAGCAAAGAAGAGGCCCAAATGGTTTTGTCAGCTCAAAATGCCACAAATTATGATACAACGGAGAGAAGGTGCTATTGGCATGGTACGAGCAGTTCTGAGCTGTCATCGCAGTACAATCCATCGTCTGAGAGATCAGATCCAGGACAGAATCATAAGACTTAGGGTGCACTCACACTTACGTTGGCCCGGATGGCCAAGTGGGACCCATCGGGACTTAACAGCAGGTCTTATCCCGGACCAGAGAATTTGCACTCATGGTCGCAAATGGCCAGCCCGGTTTCGCACTGTCGCGACATCATTATGTTTAGTGTGTGTGTTTGCAAAGCATGATATAATCAAAATGCGCCTGCTTCACTAGACTTGTTATTGTTTATCCTCCTGCCTTTCATGAACAAAGCATTGCAAGAGAAGTGAAAGCAGTGAAAATGTCCACATGGAATACGGAAACGTGAAAATTGTACAGTTTCTTGGCTTATTTGATTATATGTGTTATTGTATTATATGTTATTATACGCTGTAGGAGAAGGACCCCTTTGTTTCTGAAGTAGAACATATGCTTTCTTGCTGACGGCTAATTAGCTTAGCTATTCTCCACATATGCAACATGCTTATCAATGGTAATGCTGTGGTAGTTTGGGAAAACACTGGGAGAATGTTTATATATGCGATTGTACAACAGAGTATTCATTATCATCGTTACGGGCTCCTTTTAAAGTAATGATGGTACTGAACGCATATTAATGAAAAAGCTGTTGTCAACGTATGCTCATATTCTCACATGCTTTACAATAATGTGATACAAACTGATGCATTATTTGCTTTTGACATATTTCAAACATTTGGTTTTTCCATTTTAGGACCACCTGGATTGGACAGAGCAGTGGTGTACGCTTGGACCTGCTTTATACATGCATTGCCATATTCTGTTACAAAACTTTGTCAGTAAACTGTTTCCTGCAACAATACTGCGTCATTTCTTTCATTCTTTACAGAAGTTTAGAGGATACAGGTAATAAGAAAACAGCGGCTGCTACAGCCTCATATTCTGCATGAGATGTCCTGAGGACATACTTTTCAGTCATTGCACTGAATTTAGTTAAACTGTTTACAGCAACAACACTGCATCACTATTGAATGTTCTGGACCTGCTTTATACATGTATACAGTATTAGTACAGTATAGAGTACTCACCTACACTGAGTGGAACACTAGCTCAATGCTTACCTGATGTTTGGGCTCTTATTTTGACGGGGGCTATTTCTTTAACAGACTATGTTTAGCGTTCTAGCATTTTGATCCTCATGTTTACTGTGTCTGCACTGCATCATTACTGCTGTTCATGGAGCTATCCTGTTCAGATGTTCAGATGCACTGGTAAGTATAAAACAGCATTTATTACAGCAGATAACGCCTGACAAATATAGAGCCCATAGATATCGTGCAAAGTAGGTTTGAAAGTCACACAATATAAACCGGAGGATGCGGTCGAGGTCCTCATACCACAGGAAGTGATCTACTTTTTCAGCCGAGGAGCCAGAACACTGGACCAGTGCTTAGATACTGGAAACCCAGCTTCTGAACTCTGTCTGTGGAAGCTGTTCTCCTCCAGCTGGAAACTCATCTGTTTCATAGCATTTTTGTGTGTTCTATGGAGCACTGACTGGATGTGTGCATCCAATGAGATTTGGATAAAGCATTCGGTCCGAGTGTCTGATCAGCGGGATTCATTAAAGGCCATGTCGTTGTTGTTGCTGTAGTCTAGTCCAGTATGCTCATTATGTGGTGGACATATAAACATCCGCGGTCGCACAAGTTTTCTTTTCTTTGCGGAGTGACAGGCAATGTGGTGCATAATTCATGTCATTGTTTACGTCTGACGTGCCTGTTCACGCAAGTGGACTTTAGCAACCAGACTTTAGGGAAACGTGCTGGCCCACCTCTTCCAACCTGCCCCTAACCATTCCATACTTTATCTGGGCCATTTTTGCACTCAGACTAGGCACAAATTCCAGAGTCTGTGGCCAAGTGGACCTAGGTCCGGTTCCAGGTGCCAGTGTGAGCGAGCCCTTAGTTCCATGTGTTAATTAAATGATGACACTTTCAGTTTCTGAGTACTAGGGATGCTCCGATGCTGATAGCAGCACTGGTAGCAGCACTTTGTTCCAGTCAGACTAATGACGACGACAATAAAGCACATTTTCAAAAGGAACTGCAAACTGTAATGGGATTATTAAGTACTCGTACCAGTACACGGTATCAGCAAGTGCTCAAATACCTATAGTACTTGTATTCAGTGACTAAATACACATTTGGTTGATCAGAATTTGTCCACAATTCATTCCCTAATGACCAGTGCTTCCCTCTTTAATATGAACATAACCCCAGACCAATTAATTTAATGTATCTCCAAATATACATATTATTCTGACCCGTCCATTTTTAATGGCACCAAGTATATAATGGCGAAACTCAAGTATGACAATGACCACATCAGATACGGTTTTACCTCCACTGGACAAAAACCTCAGTGTGTTTACAGCATCAATAAGTGACTGAATGAACTTTTAATTTTTAACTGAGTTCAGGTATTACTGTAGGTTCAAATGGACCTTCAGTAAGGGAATATTTACATGTTTATCATCGCCACCTGCTCTTCAGTTTGGTTTAACATTAAACTTGTCTTCTGTGTTTTCATACTGTGATATTCTATATTATCTCAGGTTCAAAACATCTTTTCATTAAATAAATCTGAGAAGTTTAAGTTTTATCAGTTTGGGCGGTGGCTTGTCATTGAGGGATGATAATGAGCGCTGAAGCCAGATCAGTTGAGAACCACTGAACTAAGCTGTGTTGCTTTTGGAAACAAGATCTTGAGGTCTGGAGTGACTTCTTCGATGGTGTCTTTCTGTAAGAAGGAGACACACAATGATGCATACTTGCATTTTTTTTTTTTTTTTTTTAACAACAGTACACAACAACAACTTACGAACATGGTGGTTCAAAGGTTACATTCAGCAAGAGTATGAGTACACAAGAGTCCATTCACAATGTGAAGTTCATGTAAGGTAAGGAAGTCCAAGGTAAGATGAAACTACATGTGCTCAGTTCAGCAGGAAATTATGGTCTCTTAATTTCCCTGACCCTCCCTGGATTAACCCTATAACACCAAACGTATCATATTTGATACGCGAGTGTTGAAGCCCTCTACATGATCAGTGTGAAATGTTTTTTCTTGAAAAACCTGATATACAATTAGATACATGCAATACATAATCCACCAGGGGGGAGGAGTTGGTTCACCAGAGGCCTTTCCAGTGACACAAGACTGTCATTAATGAGGAAGCATACAGAACTTCGACTATTTAGTAAAGGAATTACCAATTTGTTAGACATGTGTGATATGTTTTTGTTTATTCAAAAGTAATAATATTTGAGCATTGAGACCTGATGTATCGAATATGATACGAAATTGAAACTCACACATGGAAAATGATATTTGAAAAAAAACAAAAACAAAAACAAAACAAAACTGGGGGTGTTCCAGAAGGACCACTAAAGGCTCCAGTTTTAAAGATCTAGCCTTTTCGGTTAATAATTTAGTTGTTCAGGCTTTACAGAGTCAGTTGTACATTTTTGTTCCTTCTACATTTTCTGAAATATAGCTGTAGGAAAAGCACCTCCTTATGCCATTGGATGGATTTTTACTCCTTATGAAGCTCCCTAAAATTCTAAACATCTACAGGCAGCATCACCCACATTGATTTTCAACGCCCGAGTGCACCCATGCCTTTTCAATTCGATTTCTTTTTCTACATCCTTCAATTTCCCGGTACCGTAGACCTATGGTTGGCACCACTTTACTCTCAATAGCTATTAGCTCTTACAAATTACTGCAGTGAATGTGATTTGTAAGCAACAAGTTTGACCTGAAATCAACTCCTCACCTTAACCTACAGCCTCCACGTGCACAGAGAAGCGGAGAAGATTTTTAAAGTGGAGGCAAGGTATTGATGTTTGGAGTACATTTGACTTGGACTGTTAAGAATACGCTAAAGCTTGCTCCCATTTGGATGATTTCATGTTGATATGTAATAGACTAACATTGTCCACCAATGTTCTGTCTTTAGAAACTCACTGCTTGTGTTTGACCTTAGTGGGAGTGGGTAAGAGGTGAACCAGTGGCTGTATTTTAAAGCCTCCTTTTCAATGTTCCTTTGTTCATCGATCATTATGAGAATGTCTAAAGAAATCAGCCAAGCTTTTAGAAAAGAAAATAGACAGTGTGACTTCTACAGAGGCAGCTAAAATCTGCAGCTAAAACAGCATACCATCCTGACCATCTCTTCAAGCTTCACGATAATTAATTTGTAACAATTTCTTTTAAGCATTCCATTATTTACACCTACTGATTCTCTTATGGAATTACCAAATCTGTGATCCTTGAGTGAAAATGGACAAACAAACATAACATTCTCAACATGTCCTTGCAAAAAAATGATTTCTAAAAAATTGAAAAAAAAACTTTTTTTTTTTTTAGAATTTTTTTTTCTATTCTTCATCTAAATAGGAAAAAAGCTTGCCAAGAAATTTTTACATAAGAAAATTATTTTTAAAAAACAAAACATATCTAACTCTTTCTTGATCACATTTACCAGCTAATATCAATGTGATTGTAGTTCTTGTACTAAGTACTGTTTTTTGTTGTTTGCTTTTTATTTTGGCTAGTTTTAAGAATTCTAGCCAAAACTTTTTTCCTACCCTTCTGGCTGAGTTTTAAGCTCAATATAAGCTTATCTGACCAGTTGTAACAGTTCACTTATTTAGTCAAGTGACCAGGCTACAACGCATTTTGAGGACAAGGGTGGATTAACCATCAACAAGGGTAAATAAGTTAAAAACAAAATACATTAGTGATTCAGCACCGAATTGGTCTGTTAATTGCATCCGCCAAGGAGTTTGTTTTTTGCCAGGGTTTGTTTGCAACATAACTCAAAAAGTTATGAACAGATTTTGATGAAATTTTCAGGATTTGTCCACTCTGGATCAAAGAAGAGATGATTAAGGGCTCACTCACACTGGGGCCTGGATCTGGACCTAGGTCCACTTGGCCACAAATTCTGAACTTTGTGCCTAGTGTGAGTGCAAAAATGGCCTGGACAAAGTACAGAACGGTTAGAGCCATGGGCAGGTTGGAAGAGGTGGGCCAGCACGTTTCCCTAAAGTCCACTTGCGTGAACAGGCATGTAAAACATAAACAATAACATGTAATTATGCACCACATTGCCTGTCACTCTGCAAAGAGATGCTGTCGGACATGTCGGCGATGCCGCCCCCCCCTAAAGTGGCGCTAGGGGCAATTGCCCAGGTCGCCCATGCCTTGGAACGCCCCTGCATAAACGCTTTGTTCTGTTATTTTCTGAGTGACAGACACATGCAAAACTCACCTCTTTATAGAGTTCAGAAGTGCCTTGAAAATCTCTCTGTGTCGCTGTCTCAGCGCTAATGCCCGTCTACGTCTTGTGGTGGATCTGGCTAATACTTGACCATTCTTGTATTCCATGAAATGGTAACACATAGAATTAAACAAGCTGAGAAACTGTACAATGTTCACGTTTCCGTATTCCATGTGGACATTTTCAATGCTTTCACTTCTCTTGTAATGCTTTGTTCATGAAAGGCAGGAGGGTCAACAACAACAACGTAAACAGTTTAGAGAAGCAGACACATTTTGATTATATCACGCTATGCAAACACACGCACTAAACGTAATGACGCAGCGACAGTGCGAAACTGGGCTTGCTATTTGTGAATTTGAGTGCAAATTCTCTCGTCCAGGATTAGACCCCTGCTGTTAAGTCCGGATGGGTCCAATTTAGCCATCTGGGCCAATGCAAATGTGAGTGCACCCTAAATTTTGGAGGCATTCTGGATCACCGTCTGGATCAGGAATTTATTTGAAAGATTCTTCATCACTGCGAGATAGGGCATGACGGTGACACACATGAGGTCATTCAGTGCCATCTAATGGAGGAAAGTTCAAACACTACCTTGACGGAGGTCTGTGCTTTCCGAGTGCTTTTCTTGTTTCCACATGGGAAAAAAAAAATACACACATCCACCCCACGCTCCAGCGCAAACACAAATTAACCCCACAATGTCCTGAATACACGCAAAGCAAACACAAAATGTATCCAACCCACCACCTTTAACAAAACATTCAACATAAAATATTTGACACTAAACAAAATCAACCCCCCCCCACCCCCCACCCCAGTTCCCAGAGGTTCATGCATGTAACCGTAGGCTTTACTCACTGTCCCCATACAATAACACCACAGTTTCGGCCCATTGGCTCCAGCTGCTCCAACTAATCTCCAGAGTCCACGAGGAAAAGGGAAGAAGTTTAATCCAGGGAAGAAAAAAAAAAAGTTAAATCCACCAGTTTGTTTCCACTATGACTCCAGCTCATACACACTCCCAACTCAGTGTGTGTCATATCCTGAGTGCGTCTCATCACGCGTGCCACATCCACTCCTTTTATATCACTGGTGAGTGTAAAATGTTTTAAGTTTTTTCCAGTATACAACAGATGTTAAACACTGTACCAAGTTGTATGTACAAGATTTAGCCAATAAGTTATTTTGCCCCTGCTGGTGGTCTTATGCCGCATATTCAAATAACACTTATGAAGATGGAAAATGACCTACAGGGTCTTAATATAGTAATCGGCTTGTTTCTAGCAGGGCATTTTTACCTCCGCCAAGGAGGTTATGTTTTTGCCGGCGTTTGTCTGTCTGTTTGTCTGTCTGTGTACAAAATAACTCAAAAAGTTATGGACGGATGTCGATGAAATTTTCAGGATAGCTTGGGAATGATACAAGGACCAATCGATTCGATTTTGGTGAAGATCAAACACTGCCTTGGCGGAGGTCTGTGCTCTCTGAGTGCTTTTCTAGTTTTGTAGTGTGATCAGTTTGTTAATTACAGAAGGGTGCTTCTCTGAAACTGGTCCCTAAAAACAGGACATGGGGGCTAAATATTCAAACAAGATGTAGACTAATGTTGTGAAGCAAGTTTGGAAGCACTTTGGGTCTATTTTAAAAAAAAATATTTACTGAGACAAAAGAAAAACTACTTTTCAGATTAAAACACATTCTTTTTATACAAAAATCTGCATGTAACACGGTAAAAAGGACATGAAAATTGGAATGAGATTCACAAAAAACTCACATGTCTGGATGAGAAAAGCCACTGGGATCATCAAATTTAACAGTGGCCCAATCCCAATTCACCTCTTAGCACTATCCCTTGAAACAGAGCTGCAAGGGGTAGGGCTCGAAACATTCCCCCAAGAAGTGGGACAACACTTTGTGTCCTGTTAATGTCATCAGCGGACATCAACGCCGCTATAAACAGATGCAAAAACTTTGTTTCTGTAAATATTTTATACACCTGGGCTAATGGAGGGGACTGGCCAAGGGAGAAGTGAAGCCTTAGCTGCGTTCAGAGCCAGAAATGTGATCTATAACACACTGAAACACCATTAAACGGTCGATGCACAGATGAAGTTGTTTACGAAGACAGTACTTACATTTGTGTGTTTCTTTCAGCTCTGCTGCACGTTTTTGCTGTGTTTCCTTCCGTCTGCCAATGATCCGAACAGAATTAGATGAAACTCCTCCTACCGCTTCCTTCATAGTGTGGTCCTGGAAAATCCCCTTTTCGAGGGGTATACATCCCTTACCCTCCATCTAATTGAGAATTGGGAGAACACTACCCCTTCACGTGAATGCGCAAAACGGAAGGGTAATGGTAATGGGTGAATTGGGATTCAGTCACTGTCTTTATTTACAGCGACTGTTTACAGCCATGGTTTCAAGATAAAATGCACTGACACCTTGGTAGCTTTTCATGTCTTGACTTTGACTCTACTTTTGGCAAAATTCATTAATTTTGGGATGGCTCAGAGCAAGAGTATAATTGTTTTTGCATTTATCTGACGTCATCATAAGGTACATCCTGGGGGGAAATACGTCTAAGTTTCTCTTTTATTATTGGGTCTAAAACAGCAGGCAAAGTGCCAGGTGCCAAAATGAACTCAGTTTCATCGAAGCACCCAGAAATTAAACAATGAATGTGAGGGTTTCAAAAGCCTCTCAGGACAAACAGTCTTATCACTGGTGAAGATGTTTGAAGTAACTCGACCAAAAAATATTGACGCTCGCATATCCTTATAAAAACATACAAATCCAAAGGGGGTACACATTCAGCATGTAAACAAAAGATCTGTGTATAATTAGCATCCACAAAGCAACATTTACACAGACACATTATCATGCCACTGTTGTTTTGACATGTTTTCCTGATAAACACAAATTATGTATGAATGTGACCTGGATGACAATAACCAAACCAGCCAAGCTAAGAAAAATAGGAGCCAAAAACAGGTAATGGAAATAAGGTTGTTAAAATTCAGGCAATTTTCCACTTTTCGTTTTGCACACATGTAGGTATTGATTCGACTGTTGATCCAGTGTCAGGCTGCTCTGGTCTCTTCACCACTTTTTTCTCAAAGTTTCAAAGTGATTTCAGTTTCACAAAAGGAGCCAGGAGCTCATTCATCATATGCTCCAATTACATCATTTAATTTGCATGATGTTGCCTTATGAGCCTCAGTCATAACTTATTTTGTAATGATGAATTATTGTTTTGTACCATCTGACCTTAAGGGTGCTATAGTCTTCTTTAGAGGGAAATGAACTGTTCATCTGAAATCAACTTCTTAAATGGCATTAGATCCAATTCCACTGCCCCATGACTCAAAGTCTAATTGGAGGCAGAGCTCTCTGCAACTATTTTAAACAGGCTTTCCACATAAATGTAATACTATAGTGTTTGATGAATGATGCTCAGTGTTTTTAATTAAATAGTGGGTCAGAGCAAGTACAGGAACATAATAACTCAATTTTCCTCTGCATTATTGAAGCACGTGGACACATGGGATCCAATCAGAATATTTAGATTTTATTAAATGATTGACTGGTTGGGTAGTGATGGTAGTATTAACAAGGCAATCTTCATCAGACATGGTTTTTGAGTAACTGTGGAGCTTCAGCCAGCCTGAACCTCAACTTTTGAATCAGCCACACACGTGTGTATGCACCGTATCAGCCATCAGCTTCCCTCATATATGCACAAACACAGTAATTCCTATCATTATCATCAGGAGGATCATCATCTTCCTGGCAGCGATTCAGGAGCAGGAACATTCATCTTTGCACCTCATTAACCAAGAGACAAGGATGTCAAGATCATCTGGAAGCGCACATTTATGGACATGTGTACAGACACATAACAAAAGCACACAAACTACACACATGCGCAAGGTATGAAGAATGCATTCATGCAAATTATATACGCTTTACACACACTTGAATGCATCCAGACAAACACCCCTACTGCCTCCTACACAGAGACACCTGCAGCCAACGCACCAGCACCGATCAATAATGTGCATTCTTACCCCATCATTACCCATGTAACATCATCAGTGCAGGTTATCCTGCAGAATACAACCTCCACATGATTACAAACCATCAGGTCTGTGTCTGTAAGTGATGCTCCAGGGCTCTGTGATGGTGCTTTTCAGGGGAGAGGCTAATGCTGTTTGTTAAAACACCAACACATAAACACAATCAGCTTTAAAAGAACGAAACCCTACGTTACTGAAGTTAATTTTATGTTTGAGAGGAGGTTCATCACATCTGTAGTAAAATAACAGGTCGGCCTTGTGAAATGAAGAACCACTGATGTATTGTAGCAGAAACTCATTAGATCTACATTACAGCTACAGACAGTTCATGCATTTTTAATTACAATGTGTTGAACTATAAACACGAATTTTGTTGTTTTGTTTTTTTCTACAGTCATTCAGTGAGTTCCAGAACAATCAGTTCAGTATTCTGTTCTACAGTTCCTGTATTGTTCAGTCAATACAGGCATTTAGGTCAGAAAAAAAATGGTTTTATTTAAAAGTGAAAGAATACACCATGTGATTAGTATGTGTGTGTAGATGTATCTGTATCAAATCTGAAGTATGCTTTTTTTTAAGGCAAAAACCTTCATGATCTGCTACTGTTTATTCTTTATAATGCTTATTCATTCTTAGTCTATTATTTACCTTAAAAAAAAAAAGCAGGACATTGAACAATGTGAGAGAAACAGTATCTTGATTCACTGGATGTTCTGTGCATCCAATAAACTGACAGTAAAGAATCTTTGAATCTTCAGTCTTATCAATCAGCATATTGTTTCAAAAGGTGCAACAAGATTAAACAAAACAAAATAACATGTAACAAGATGAAAGAAATTAGCCCCCACTAAAAAAAACACAATTATGATGTGACAAGATTTCAGACAGTGTTTGACAGGAAAACGAGAGTAAAGCTGTGTATTATAATTGTATAATTTTCCAAACGTAAAAGCATTTACAAGCATCATTTTACTGATTTTTCACCGCCTGTTTTCAAACTGATCTCCATTCTGGTCCAGACACTGCAGACAACGCGAAGCAATGGACTCGAATGCATCACAAAACAATTCCCTTGGCATTTGCGTGCATTCCAGTTCAATGGCTGCTCTCAATTCAGCAACTGTTGCAGGTCTCATGGTATGGACTTTGTTTTTTAGGTATCCCTATAAAAAAAAAAGTCAGCCACTCCTGTCAGCTAAGAACAGGAAACTGAGGCTACAGTTCACACAGGCTCACCCAAATTGGACAATAGAAGATT
>JAQQZY010000023.1:13479260-13490479 GCA_030068375.1 Ostorhinchus rueppellii
CAACTCGTACGGTGTTAAAAGCCAGACAATAAATGTAGGTCTTAAAATGAGACTTAAACACTCCACCGTTGGCGCTGTTCAGATGTGGGGGGGCAGGGTACTCCAGAGCCTAGGACCGCCCATTTGTCATATGTCGTTTACATATGCACTACATACTATACATAATGTACGCATGTACTTGTCTTAACCTTCAGAGAGGGAAGTGCAGTGATTAAGCTTTCTTCAAAAGCACCAGATTTTTCTTTTCATAAAATCAGTACTTTAAACTCACTGAACACCGCTGCTTTCATCTCGTAGTTTCTTTGTGTTATTTCATCCTGTACTAATCCAAACGAACACACCAATAAAGGCAGCGGTGACCTGTGATTAAATGACTCATTCTGGGAGAGTCTGATAGCTTTAAAAAGAGCAATAAACTATGTGTAACTAAGTTTTCATCAAGTTTCCAAGTGAAAAGTTCAATCAGTCACTTGATTTTCTTTCACCCTGGGAGTAATAGAATGTAGCATACCGGGAGAAAGAGACAGGGAAAAGCAACGACAGAGAGAAAGAGAGCACCCGTGCCCCCCTCCCCCAGTGACATATTCTGGTATAGCCTCGACACTGAAACTGAAGTGAATTTTGCCAGCTATGTAAAATGTTCCCGACATGATGTCAATTTGACTCTCACCAAGTCATTTCACTGTCTATTTTTGGAGCAAGCTGGGCATTTTACACGTGAAAAATAGGCATCTCTCCTATTTTCTAAATGATACGCTGCTGTGCGGAGGCTTGAGTTGCACCTCACAACTGCCTCTTACACAGCCTGCTAACGTGTTCGCCAGAAACCAGCAAGACCCACATGAGCAGAGAGACAGAATGAAGAGGTGTTCCACTTGATCTTAGCGAAAGAGAAACAAGTTGTCACACAGTTAAAATTGGAACTGTTTGCCACAGTATGGTCAGTACATAAATGGGCTGACCACCAGTGTTTATATAATTAGTTAGAAAGACTGGTGCATGTGCATCACATTCATGTACAGGAGTGAAACCAACAGTCGTGTAGAGAAACAACCACTCACAGCAGAGTATCACTCCTGCTGAACACTAATGCACTGACCCAAACAGAAGCACTAACTCTGTTGGACAGAGGGGAGACTGCACGTTACAGTCAATATTCATTTTCACAGCATGCAGAGAACATAGCACACACACTACACAACCTGAAACTGTAAAAATATATGTTCTTTATATTCTGACACCCATCATACAGTACATCATTAAAAAAAAAACTCCTTTAATCAAATAACCCTGCCATAGACACTATCAGGTGAGAAACAAAAAAGAAACAAGTGGTGTCAGGCAAAACAAACCCCCAACCTCGCACAGATTCCAGCCTATTTTGGCATCGATCCAGCTGATGACTATTGGCCCTTTTCCACTGCACATTGCTCTACTCGGCACGGTTCGACTCTACCCCAATATGGCCCTTTTCCACTGGGGGTTGGACCTGGGACCCGTTGCGATTTTTCGTACCTGTTTCAGAGGTGGGTCTAGCTGTGCCGAGCCGGCACTAAAATGTCACGTGAACAGTGCTGTCCACCGATTCGTCAGATGAAATGTTGTCATACGCACGACGAAGCTTGGGGATCTGAAATAATCACTCGCCAGACAGACCTGCGTCTGTTTAGGCATTTTCAGTCACAATAAACCACAGCAGCAGTACTGCATCCAGTGCCTTACTTTACTGACCGCGGTGTAACACTTTATTAGTCTCCTGAAAACAACGGCACGGCTGTGTCCACTCCGTCAACTCCCCCCACTTCAACTAGTCCCGATTAGTAACGGCTGGCAGTGGAAACACAACTGTGCAGGTCCGACAAGTGGGTAGAGTCATGTTGAGCCGAAGCAAGTAGAGTCGAGTAGGGTTCGCAGTGGAAAAGCGCCATATGTCCATGCTTGTATTTATGTGTATGCATGTATTTATGTGCTGAAACAAAATTGATGCTTTTACAGACAGGTGAAATTCAACCATTGTAAGTAAATGGGGAAAAAATATGTTTTAAAACTCATTAAAAAATTGAACTTTGATCTACTTTTCCCAAAATCTAATCAGATCTATTCTGGGTCACTGCCAATCAATAGAAACAGTTTAGTATGAATTTTACCAGTTGGCGTGTTTCCACTACACTGGTCCTGGGACTTTTTGGGGGGAAGGTACTTTTGACTGGGCCATGAGTTGACCTGGTCCTCTCAGGCGTCGTGTCTCCATTACAGTAAGGGCTCTGTACAGTAAGAACCTCGTGATGACATCATCATATCACATCCGTTTCTGTAGGAACGTCATAACAGAAAGCGCCAAAACAAAGCAGCAGCAGAGGAGGAAATCACAACAAGACTGGACATGGGATGTTTGTTGCATTTGTTCTGTTGCTGTGCACAGTAATGGTATCAGAGATCGTCATGTTGTGAAATTCCTCCAGTAACTACTCTTTTAAAACTGGAGCTTGTTTGTCGCAATCTGCTAATGTTATTTGCGACAACCAATCTGCACGAGTTACCCACTAGTACCGCCCAGAGACTCTACTGTTCTTGAGTACCTACCCTCGAGCAGGTACTCCGTTGGTTCCTGAAAACGGCCCAGAAGTTCCGATAGTGGAGTGTTAACAAATCAACAAATCGAAACAAAAACAATGCCCTTTGCTTCACCTTTGGGGGGTAATAAATACATTAAAAAAAAAAAAAAAAACTCCTAAGATTTATTGACGTAAATACTTCAGATCTTCCCATTGAATAATTAGTGTAGTGATTAATAAATGTCAGCTACACCAGGCTCTTGTACTCTTGCTCATTTCTGAAACAACCAGCAGTTTCATAGAGAGCTCAAACATTTAGATTATGCCCGAATTGATCAGATTTATGACGGTACTGACAAGGTACTTCGGGAAACATCATATATCTTTGTCACACATGGATCGCCCTCCATAGACTCCAGACCTGAACCCCATGGATAATCTTTAGGATATGCTTGAAAAAAACTTTATCTAATGGTCTGACTGTCCCATTGGCAATCGAAAAGCTTGGAGAAACAGTCATGAAAGTCTGGATGGAAACAAAACTGCGACATTTATTGTGGCATTGTATAAGCATTGTATGATATAAGCCACAGTGAAAAAATACTCATAAAAATACAGTGCAGGTACAAGCAAAACGTAGTCATGTGCACACAGCAGACCAGAGCAGCCACTAGTCTTCAGCAGAGCATGAGGATGTTGAGTCATTTATCACTTAATGTCAATTGATCAGGAAGGGCTAAATCAATCACTGCCTCATCATTTTAACATTTAAGCCTGCAACATGGCAGGGTCAAGTACACCCACCCACGCACACTAAACATCAAAGGGTCAAGTGGGCAGGACTGATTGACATGTTACTGCTGAGACCAGAGCAGTATTAATATATTGCATGCCAGTAACAATGTGTGTGTGTGTGTGTGTGTGTGTGTGTTTCTATCTGTCAGTGTCTGAAATATGATTAGATGGAGCATGTGGAGCAGAAAAATGTGAGATGTGTGTTTGTAGGTCTACCTCTGCGATTATGTATGGCTATAGAGGGAAGGGCATACACTGTATGTGTGTGTGTGTGTGTGTGTGTGTGTGTAATTACTAATGTGATTTCCTGAATTATGGTTTGCTGTGTAATAACTAATGCTTGCAGGGGAGGGTGCAGAGCAGAGCAATGATTATGGAGTCATTCCTCAGCTCAAGGTTGTCAGGGTGGACACACACACACACACACACACGTATGTATAGACACCACAGAAGGATAACTGATTACTTTGCAGTGATTGTCCTCTTCCACCCCAAAGTCATCATCACATCCTTCATCTACCAAACTGTCACAAATACACATGTGCAGTCATTGATTTTTATGGCTCTTCACTTGTATAGTCTATGATGGCTTTATTCCTTTTTGTAAAATTTGATTGTTTGTTAGACACAGTAAGATTAATCCACTAAACAAATCTTACAGGATAGATGTTTTAATGCAAGTCTGTAAAATATAACCCCACCCACTAGAATTAAAAGACACGTACGTCTGAATATCCACATTAACCCACTTAAACGCATCTAGGATAGCGTCTGATGTTCCCTGAAGGTTAACTTCATCCCTGTACAACAACTATAACCTAGAACTCTACTTAGTATAGCATACAGCTCTGCCAAACCCCTGCAGTTTCTCCCATGTTTCCTCTAAATCACTACTTCCATTTATGAAGCCTGTTGCTCTGTGTTGGAGTCGACATGTGTCACTCACTATTAACGTTCTGTAGCACAGCATAACATATAGCAACTCAGCTACCATAAGACAAGAACACTAAGGCCACGTTCACACAACAGGGCTAAATGCACAATTCGGATTTTTTTGTGAAGTCCCCTTTTTTCTGTGCTCGTTCATATTACAAATTAAATGCAACTTCTATCAGTTCTTAGTATGTGACTCACTTCTGTCTGGCATCAGTCAAAAATCCCTGTCCCACCTCCAACTGGTCCAGAACGCAGCAGCTCGGCTTCTCGCTGGTTTCCACATCACTCCTATCCTGGCTTCACTCCACTGGCTTCCTGTGTGTTTTAGAATGGATTTTAAGATTTTACTGATCACTTTTAAAGCTAGACTGGGTCTGGCCTCTAATTATAGAACTGAATTGATCATCGACTATGAACCAGGAGCCTTAGCTCCTCAGGTGGAGGTCTCCTGACTGTTCCAAAGTCGAGGCTTAAATCCAAAGGTGACCGCGCCTTCTCCATCAGGGCCCCTCGACTTTGGAACAGCCTGCCCGAGGAGATAAGGCTTGCAGAACCAGTCACATCTTTTAAATCACTTCTTAAAACACACTTTTATAGACGTGCTTTTATGTGATGCTGTCACCTCGAGATGATGAATTGTAATTTTGCCCTGTTTTAGCTATTTATTTATTCAAGATGTTTTATGCATTCCTTTGATTCTGTTTGTTTTTCTATCCTTGTTTACACTTTGCATCCTGGTGTCCTGCCCTTTTCACTTTGTATGTAAAGCACTTTGTAAACCCAGTTTTTAAAGGTGCTATATACAGTTATTATTATTATTGTTGTTGTTGTTGTTATTATTATTATAATTATTATTATTATTATTAGTAGTAGTAGTAGTAGTAGTAGTAGTAGTATGAACTGAATGCGACACTGAAGTGACCCGCATGCGCATCCTGACGTCATGTGGGACCATGTAGCGTGCACTGTGTTTAAGGAAGTAAATATAGAGGGATCTTGTATCGGCGTGTGTGACACTGAAGTTTGTCTAAAAGCAAAGTCATCACCACTCAGATCATTTAAAGCAGAAGATTAAAAAAGAGCTGAGCCAGGTTTATTACTGTGGCTGCTACGTCTGTACAATGGAGTATTCGAATGTGGAGTCGGAGTCAGGAGTGGTGGGATAGTGAAGCTAGCCGCTTCACTGACTTTGTTCAGAATTTTCCAATGACATGAAAAACATTTAAATATATCTGTGACCACCTCTCCGTAACACTCATGATAAGACACTCATCTCCAGTGATTTCAGTGATGTAAATGTCAGATGAATGTGACCCAGCTGTTCAGACTGATGTCGTGTTGCAAAATATTCAATATTTATCAGATTTAGGACCACATATGAAAGTGGCCTGGGTCGGATTTTAAAAAATGAGAAGTTTGTGATGTGTGTATGTATTGTTTATATGTAATTTTTCTTGGTTTTTTTTTGCTTTTGTTTACTATACTTAATATAGTTATTGCACTTGCAATATAGCAGGAGCAATAATTGTTACTGAGGCACAGGTCTATATAATTACTATAATTGTGTGTATATTTACAAGTGTGGGTGTGTGTTAAAAAAAAAAAGGCAAAAAATATATTGTTAAAAAATACGCCTGCTGTCTGAACATAGCCTTGGATGAGAGATGAAATGTTTTCAAAAGCACAAAACAAGTCCAGCTGAACCAAGAAGAATCCCCAAGAACAACGATGGCCTGGGAACTCACACAGACATCACTCGTTAGCCTTTAACCAATAGGCAGGGAATCATTTGGTGGATGTTTGACTCTCAATGGCTGACTGTCCCTTTAAGCAGGGTGCATCTGTGTTCACGGACGAGTTTAGCTCTTCAGACGATCACAAAGATACTTGTATGTCGGCAGCCAGAGGCGATTTCTCTAAGACTGAAAGGGAAGCTCTGCTTCCCCTAAAATGTCAAAAATGAAATGGTCCAATATGTATGGTGGTGTTAACATTTCATTGACTACAAAAGCTTTAGAATCAGCTACTTATCACAAATAGAACGAGTCCATGTTGTTAACTTCTCATAGATTTCCATAGCACCGTTTTCGTTGTCAGTGCATTTGTCCATAGAACTTCTTCTTCTGTGGTTTAATGGTGGGTGGCGCTCAGCAGCTTAGGCATTTGCACCCCCTAATGTCTCTTCTGTGATAAGAACCAGAGCATTTGTCCATAGAAGCTGAGCGTCCATGCACTTCAATGGGACAGTTTTTTTTTTTTTGTCATTGCCTCGAAACTCGACAGTCATTGGATATATGACACAATTTTGTCCCGACCCCGGATGCTCAGCATCTGTGGGGGTGAATGGAGCTGTGGGTGGCCTTCGGCTGGCCTGGACGCTGAAATTCTGCATGATGATTGGAGGATCAGTCAAAAGGCTGAATCTCATTTTGAGTGACAGGCATTTACAGATATACACCATCACTTGACCGCTCAGTCTATCAGTCCCATCACAGATTTTGCAGCGAAGTTGGCGCTAAGACAAACTCTGACCTATTTGTTGGCATTTTCTCTCCAAAATAAAAAGCTTCTTCATTTCTTACATTGTAAATAAAACACACTCATCGTATTCTCTTGTTTCAGTTTAACATAATTTCAATAATTCCTTGTTCGAGTTGAATATCGTTTTGTTAGATAGTCCAATCAGTCATACTTTTGGCTAGGTTGGAGTGAACTAGCTAGCTAGCGTCACAGGGTCACAGATTATTTTCTTGAAAAGGAACAGAGGTAGAATTTACATATAAATAAATGGACACATTTTATGATGTGAGCTGACAATGAGCTTCCCCTCTTTGAAAGACCAGCAGCTGCTACTGTCGGCAGCACCTCTATGTCCTCTTCAAGAATGCTGACTTTTTGAAGAGGGGACTTAGAAAAACCATGTCCTTGGTCTTGGAGGCACAGATGTCTGCTCAGATCCCTGTTCTGCTCTGATAGACGCCACCATAGCAGTGTCATCATCATTTTCAGAGGTGACAGGACTCAAGGGTTGTAGTAGAGTCTGCCATGTACAATGTGAACAGGAAGGGAGCCAAAACAGTCCCCTGTGGAGCTCCACTGCTGCTCATTACTGTCATAGACACACAGCTCCAAAGCGTGCTGAATTGTGGCTTTCCTGTTAGGTAGCCCAGGAAACAGAGGACACGGCTGCCGTCCCATGGAAGCTTGTCTTGTCTTTAAGCTATGTTAAATATAGCACGCTCTGGACGCCATTTTATATTGTTGCTGAGGTGCACATCCAATTAGGGTTAAAATGACATAAAGTTGAACATGCACAAACAATTGCACTAACACACACACACATGCACACACAAAGAGAATGTCAGCAGAAAAATTAGAAAAGGTCGTACAATCTTCTGAGGATTGTGGTTAAGTCCATGTTTATCCTATTTGCAGCCAAGCATGGAGGACAAGGGGGCCATAGCTCACCCTCCAGCTCTCATCAGTGGTGGTGTCATTGTGTGTTTATGCATGCATCTAGTATGTGTGTGGATATAAATAAATAAACACACAAATAAATAAATAACTACATAAAGGGAGTAGCAGAATAGTGAATGGAATAGTGAAATGTCTTCTGTTCACCACCATCACTGAACAAACCAACATGTTTGCTTGTTCCCACCTCTTTACCTCTTCCGTTAGCAATGACATGTTCTGAATAATCACTGAAATATACAGATGGCCTTGATGCTGCAATGTTCAAGTGCTCTAACAGACCAAAGAAAAAAGTTGACAAGGTTAGGGTACTGTTGATAATATTGTCACAATAAGATGAATAAAATATTACACAGCAGAGAAGTACTGAGAGCCCATTGGTAATGTTCTACCAGAAGTTCTTTTATTCTTACTACATTTATAGCAATCAAGGCCATCTGTATGTTTCTATGGTTATTCACGACATGCCACCGCTAACAGGAGAGGTGGGAACAAGTAAAATAGGGCTCTCAGTACTCCTCTGGTGCTTATTATTTTATTCATCCTGCTGTGACAATATTAATGCTTCAGCAATACTGTAACCTTGTCAGCTTCTGTTTGTAGCGTAGGATGATTTATTTTTGCTTTGTTAATTTTATTTGTATAATGTAACTGGGTCTGTATTGTTTCTGTTGTAGGGACTATTGCAACGGATTGGCGGAAGGATACAGAGAAAGAGAAAAGGTAAAGAGACGAGGGGGGTTCAAATGTAGTGCGAGAGGTGGGTTTACAAGAAATAAAGATGCTCCCTGTGGAGTTACGCCCTCTTCGTGTTGTTTTTTCATCCACGACCTCCTAATATTGAGTAATACCCAAGCTAACAAGTGTTACAGTAGTAGAATAGAGCAGCTGAGTCAACTTGGCTATAAAATGTGAATTTTATATGGTATAACATATTGATATTTTATAAAATTGAAACAAAATATAGTGCACTCATTTTCAGTTTTTGAAATTCTGTAGGTTGTTTTTCACCTCTGGCAATGCTTCATATGCTTGTCTTATATCTGTGCGTGTGTGTGTGCGTGTGTGCACAGATCCATAAAATTACTGTTGTCATTTTGCAGAAGACTGCGTGAATCAAATCCTGTGTAGTGACCTTAGCTGTCACCTGTCACACACACATGCCCATGCACATTATAAATTAATGGTTATATCCAGATTCTTGTTAGTGTAGTGACCCAAGCCAGTATCGATGTACTGTATTCAGTGTGTGTGTGTACGTGTGTGAAATATATTAGATGTTTAAATATTCATTGGTCTCTCCTCAAGGCCTCAGTGTGTGGAATAGATGTGGTCACCCCTCAGTATCACTCTGGTTACAGCTGACTGACTTGGTGTGTGTGTGTGTGCATACTCTTGTAACAGATGTAAGTTCTTTAAGTATTAATGGTAAATTCTTGTGGTTCAGGCAGTTTTAATCCAGCTACTATTGTTTGTGGGCGTCTGCATATTGTGAATCTAACCTCGACAAGACAGTGAACTTTTAAAACACAAGAGCCCAAATTTATAAAGTTGGCAACATTTTTTTTCCTCCCAAATTAAAGTCTGCAATTTTATAGACACCTATAGTATCCAATATGCAACGATCCAAATTATCATATAGAGCAGAAGTCTCCAGCCTTTTACCTTTTTTGAGCTAGTTTTACATAATAAAGATGCCGGAGATCAACAGTACTCAAATTTAGCAATTTTTTTTTACATAGCGAATTTTCATACATACTCTTATTTTGTAAAATACATTTGTAACATTGTATTATTTATGTATTTATTTATTATTTTATGTATTTAGATTTCTTTGTTTAAACATTTATGGTACTTTAAAGTGTTAATATGAAATAATTTTTTATTAAGAAAAATCAAAAGTAGAAAAAAACCAAAGCGTGCTGTATTCCTGAATACTTTAATAGTATTTCAAAAAATTATGAAATGGAATAATCCTGTGTATTTTTATAGTATTAATTTAATATTTATAATCATATACTTATATTTAATATCCCATTTTATAGGGGAATGTTTCAATCCCTACCCCTTGCAGCAGCATTTTAAAGGGTAGTCCCAAGAGCAAGGGCCAACAGGTAGGGGTAAGGGTTAGGGCGAAGGGGTGAGTTGGGATTGGGCCCTGGACTAGTTCTATTTTTAGAACAGGCCTGCAGGCAACTCACATGGTCCCTGCTGGTGACTTGGTGCACGCGGACAACATGTTGGTGACCTCTGAAGTAGAATTTACTGCAAATTTACAAATAACAACATCCTTAAAGTATAAGTGGTTTACTCTGATATGAAAATAGAATATTTTTTTTGAAATGGCAAATTCAGTGGTGGGCCATCAGGGTCAGCAGGTCTTCTGTGTTGGACTAAACACTATCGGAAACAGTGACCTACATTTACAACCTAAATTGTAATTTTTGTTCCAGGAAATTTTTTTAATTTATTCCCAATAGACTCCTCTCTTCATTTCTTAGTGTTTTTCTCGGCTGCACTGTTTATAGTACGTGTATGTGGACGTAAGATATTTAGTCCAATCAAATTTCAGTCTCGATGTGTTGCCAGGGTTAATCTAATCTGCCCCGGTCCTTCAGGATCAGTTGTGAAGGCCCATGTAACGTAAACTGTTAGGCATCAGGACTGACTTTTTTAACCAATTTGATTTCCATTTTACCCCACAGGGTCAACTAACTGATCCATTATGTCTGTGTTTTTCAACCTTGAGCTCGGGACCCCATGTGGGATCGCCTGGAATCCAAATGGGGTCACCTGAAATTTTCTAGTAATTGAAAAAAAAAAAAAACTAAAAACCTTACTAACAAAAATATATATGTTGAGTTGACAGAGACAATTCCAATCCATAAAAGACATGACAAACCGAAGCTGAAGCACTGTGGTTCTGTTTATCTGTCACATGTTCACTGTGGTCAGTTTCAGATGCTGCAGCTCTTTCATAATTCATAGTTTCAGTTATTGTTTGTTCAGTATTCATTGTCAGCCTTGTAAATAAAAGCTGGACTGACTGTACATATCCTGACCATGAAAATACAATTCTCCCTGTGCAGTAATCTGAACCTGGCTTTTCTGCCTCCGTCCATACTAACATACATTAAATAGACTAAATGTGTCTGAAATTAATGTTTGTTTGCAACATAGTATAGCAAACTATTACATGATCAAAAACAAATCACAAGCCAAAAAAGGCTGGAACCAGTGGGTTAGGGTTATGTAAACCGAGATCTTGGTGTAAATTGATATGTGATCAAATTGCATAGAATAACATACAAAAGGTCGAAAATGTGTAGGTATAAGACACTAGATCAATAAGAACTGACGTGAATGGATGTGTAGTTTTTGCTGAGTGAGTTCTATAGAGTAAGTTGAATATATGAAGAGCTTGCAAATGATTTGTCAAAAATGTTGAGTCATTTTGAG
>JAQQZY010000023.1:13493358-13504780 GCA_030068375.1 Ostorhinchus rueppellii
TGAACCTGTTAGAGCTGCAAAGGGTGGACCGACGTCATAGTAAACCCTACTGATTAAGAATGGGATGGCACTTAAGTTCATGTACGAGTCAAAACAGGTGAGCAATATACAGTCTGGCCAATCACAGTCCCTCTGAATATCTACAAGTACTGAATGTCCATCCCTGTGCAAGATGCCTCAATTGGACCTCAATACTAATGAAGTAAAAAAATTACTCAAGTTATTTTGTATGACATTATTCAGTTGGTGAATGCTAAATGTCAGTTATAGCGCCACCAAAAGTTTTAGTCTGAAACCACGACCTAATACTAAACAGAAATGGTCTGAAGGTGAGAGATGCAGGTTGGTCACCATTGTTCACCAACTCTAACCTCTGAATAACCACAATAAGTTCAGTGAGGAGCAGTATTTGTACCATCACAGAGGTGACTGACTGGGGTTTTGAGATACAGTGTGTTCGTAAAGCATTCATTTGCCTCTTATGCAACGCATCGTTTGTAAGTGTCAAAAACCCAAACAAAAGCTAAACCTCTCATCTGAACCTTCCTGTAGTTGATTGACAGGAACACAAACTGTCTTTCATCTTTAGTAAACACAGCCAGAAGCCCTCCAACCGCACCCCCAACTCAGCAGCTTTCACCAAAAACTCCAGTTTTTTTCATAGTGTTGAAGAATCTCATTAACCTTTGGAAAGCTTTGTGCTCTCTCTCCAGTCCTGCTGCTGCCCACCAAGGTTTGGATAAGCTCCTTTTATAGCCTCTTTGACTGTTTATCAATATGTCAAGCCATTTTGAAGTATTTGCACACTGATGAGGACTCAGCATGAGCATCTTTTCCTTCTCTTTTTTGTCTTTGTTTCATGCTTCTTTTTTTTTTTTTTTTAAACAAAAACATGTACAGAGATGGATATCAGACAGAAATGTTGAAGACTGTAAGGGAAATAACACTGGTATACACATTTTTTGGAAATTGTCTGCTTTTTGGCTTGTCTCTTGTCTGCGTTGCTTATACATTTTTGAGGCACTCTGGTTCCTCAGGTAAAAAATGAGACCATTTGATAAAAGTATCACACATTGACAGTTATAACAGCTGCTGCATATGACTTAGATCAATGCTCGTTGTGGCTTATGAAATATAACAAAATGTATAATATGTCTAAGGGGGCATTGTTATATCCAAACACCAGCATAGATGAATACATTCTACATAACAGAAATGTTTTGAGTCAGAACGTGTAGCTCAGACAAAGGTGACATTCAGACTGCAGCCAAACGTGGCCCAAATTGGATATTTCTGCTGCTATCTGACCTGTTACACAGTCTGAACAGCACAAATCCAATTTTTTCCAATCCAACCCAGGCTACTTTGATATGTGGTTCTAAATCTGACACATATCAGATATGTTACAATGTGACATCAGTTTGATCAGCCAGGTCGCATTTATCTGACTTTTACGTCATTGAAATGCGATGGTTCTGCATCCCAGGAGGAACGTGAAAAACAACAGCCATGATGGACGACAGAACGGAAAGTGGGCAGTGGAGGGAGAGTGAGGTCTTGGAATTTATAGACTTTGGTTTTAGACAAACTTTATTAGTGCCACACACTGATACAAATAGCCTCCATATTTACTTCCATGATCACAGTGCGTGCTGCATGGTCCCGTACGATGCCAGGACCTCTTGTGCACATGCAGGTCACTTCAGCGTCACATTCAGTTCATACTGAGAACTGATCGAAGTCGCATTTAATTTGTAATATGAGCGAACATACAAAAATTTGGATTCCACAAAAAAAAAAGTGAATTGTGCATTTAGACCTGCTGTCTGAACGTAGCTAAACATATCCTTTTAATTTAATCATCACTCTCTCTTCGTATAGAATTTCAATATTTAACGTATTACTGTATCTTGATAACTTGAGCCAACCACCACTTTTAACTTACTTTTTGTCTTTTTTAGTAACTGAAAGTAGGTAAAGTTTAACTGCTTTTATTCTGGAAACATTTTGCTTGTAGACCAGTGTAACCTTTAGCATGCATAGCCTTTATGAAATTTACATTTTTGCAACATACTAAAATAAGGTGCAAAATCAAGTACAGACATCTATTCATTATCTAACCTTTTAGATACGTACGTCTTTTATAAGGCTTACAAATCAATTCTTCATTACCTCCGCCAAGGAGGTTATATACTGTGCGTTTGTTTGTTTGTTACCATCTGACTTTGTTTGTTATCCATCCATAACTCAAAAAGTTATGGATGGATTTTGATTAAATTTTCAGGGTATGTCCACTCTGGGTCAAGGAGGAGATGATTACATTTTGGAGGTGTTTTGAATCACCGTCTGGATCCAGGAACTTTTTAAAGGATTCTTTAGCATTGTGAGATAGGGCATGGTGGCACAGATTTACATACGAGGTCATTCACCACCATCTAGTGGAGAAAAGTACAAACACTACCTTAAAAAAACCAACACTACCTTAAAAAATACAAACACTGCCTTAAATAATAAAAAAAAAAAAAATACAAACATTACCTTGACGGAGGTCTGCGCTCTCAGAGTGCTTTTCTAGTTTTAACATGTTTTGGTAGCAGGTATTTCTGTTTTTACCCATTATGGTTTGTCCCTACTTCTGTTTCTCATTAATTATTTTCTCTTTTAGTCTCACATGACTGCACGTAGCCGCTATGTGACTATAAGGTATAAAGTTGTCTGTATGTTTCTTTGTGCTTCAGCGTAGAGCTGCCTGACCCCAATGTAACATGACATCACGACTCGTGTAAATATACTCAACACTTTTAATCAGCTTGTTATCTGTACACATTTTAAGCTTTCCACGTGTATGTTCTCAGCATTAGTAGCTCCCAGTCCAAACTGAATCAGTGCGTGACATACCGCACACAGAGGGTTAGGGTTGGGATTATGTGAACTGTGATCTTGGCGTAAATTGACAGGCGATCAAATGCCGTCAAATAACACGCAAAAGGTTGAAAATGTGTAGGTACAGCACGCCAAATGCCATAAAAACTGGTGTGATATACAATTCCATTTATTTAGATCAGTGACTATTCCTTCTGCAGAATAAAAAACAACAAAGACAGCTGTTCCAGTCTGAACCAGTTATTTCTCTTCTTGCACCCACATTGGGAGAATTCCTTAACAAGGCTTAACAATTTTGAGTCAACCATCTTATTCTTGTTGAAAAAGACCTCATATGAGGTACATTTAACCCCTTAACACTTGAATTGATTTCCAGTTGTGGAAAAAAAAAAACTTTGACTTGTGTTTTTTCTTTCAAGTAGATAGTATTTTGGTTGCACTTTGGAGCAGGGGGGTTTGATGTGAATTTGCATCAATAGGTGTCAAGGGGTTAAATTAAAGCATAACAGGTGACTTTTTCCATGTAATTCTTGAGTATATCACTCCAAAACAAAATACTTCCATCAGTTTTGTTAGCACACGAAGTGCTGCTGTTACCGCTGCTGCCGTATACTTCTAATGTGTATAGAGCATACATTTTTTGCATGCGGCTTACGTGCTTTTATTCCTGGCTTGCTCTATCCTAATAGCAGCACTGCAATCCTCTCATGATTACTACTCATCTGCCATCACAGCATGAGCCTTTCCTGGTCTACTTTGTTTTCCTCAATCCCATTGGAGGACTGCCTCCTGCTTCGCTCAAATGGTTATCAAGAACGAGCCATATTGACAGGGCAAACATCAAACACTGTATTTTCTTGGCCTATTTATTCGGCAGCGAAAAGGGAGCGAGAGCGAAAAAAAAAAACCCAAAAACTTTTTATCCTGGCGTCAAGTCCATCTGTCTTCTGAAGCGTAGTTGTTGACATGCTGTAAAAGCCGGCGGAGCCTCATCTTTATTCTACAGTTTAGGCTGATGGGAATATGATTGGTGTTGTGGCGGGGTGGTGATTGATAGGCTGACTGGCATGCTTAGAGTAGCCAGAGGGAAGGCGCAGAGTTCATTTTTAGGCATTTAGAAGGAATTAACCATAGTGACCCTGAATAAGAGTAAATTCTTACTCAAATTACTGACTCGGATAGTCATTAGACAAAGCTTCAACACGATAGCTCTGCGAACACTCAGAGTTCAACAACTACAGTGCAAAGCAGGGGTTGTGTTGGGATTCTACCTACAAATCTGCCTCCAATTCTCTGTCCCCTGTGTCCGTTACATTAGTTATTACCTTGACCATAAAACAGACCTGAAACAGGGTTTAAGAATAACAATGAATCAATCATTTAACCCTTTGATGCATCGTGGTCACCCCAGTGGACAGCTGTTCAAAGGTGTTCTCTTGTATATTTATGGATTTTATTGTTTTAGTTCCATATCAGCCAACACAGTGGAGGTTTATGCATCATCCCAAACATTGTAATTCATACCACTACTGTAACTTTGGTGTTCTAGATCAGTGTTTCCCAACCTGTGTGCCGTGAGAAGTCATCAGGTGTGCCATGGAAGATTATCCAATATCACCTAATTGGTTCTGTAAACCAGCAAATACAACTGCACACGCTGGTGATCCACTCTACAACAACAGTCTCCTGCTTCCCTTTGCAAAATAAAAATAAAAGTGAACTGGCCCTGATGAGGTGTGTTCTGTTGATAAAGCCCGCTCAGTAGTGATTCACAGGTTAACGTGTTACCCACGAACCACAGGTATCAGGTTGGGGTGGGAGGGATATGCCTCCCATACCCCAGACCTCAATCTGGGGGGTCTGTCTGGGGGATCGCTGGTGCATCCATTTGAGCTTTCTTGTTCCAAACGCTCCGCAACAATGTCACATGTGCACCCCAGATGTCCCTGCCACAGCCCCCCCCCCTCCTCCCCCCGTGGTGTACCTTGTGATTTTTCTAATGCCAAATATGTGCTGTGGCTCAAAAAAGGTTGGGAAACACTGTTCTAGATAAACCTGATCTGCAGTGACATGCTTGAGTTAATTAAAAGAAAAAAAAAACAAGCTTGAAACTTAACCAAGGCATTTTTTCCACAAAAAAAAAAAAAAACAAAACAAAAATGTTACAGCCCATGATAGAACTTTAGAAATTACCACAAAAAGTAATAAAATACATGTGGCAGGGCACCTTTAAATGGACAACTGAACTGAAATGTGAAGCTTACAATTTTAACCCCTGAATCAATTTCCAATTGTGGAAAACAAATTTTTACTTGCGTTTTTCTTTCTAGTAGATAGTATTTTGGTTGCATTTTGGAGTTGGGGGGTTTGATGCAAATTCGCTACAATCGGCATCACGGGGTTAAATGGAGGTGAGCTCAGTATCCTTCTGAGACGAACCTTTAAGACAATGTTGACTGTTTTACAGGTGTATGGACAGACCTGATCTGCTCGGAGGTTACAAGGAAGACACTACCTTCATAAAACTGTACACACTGACACCCAGAACCAAATATTGAAACTCCCTCTCCCTTAAAAACATGACATTCAGAGTCAACTTGTCTCTTTTTTGAAACGTCAACCTCTGAATCAATTATCAGATCTGCTAACAATAGTAAAGTGTCTTAGACGTTAAAAAAAGTTAGGATCAGATGCACAAAGATCTACATTGCATTTCTGGCCACACTGTACTTTTGTTTCATAGTATAATTGCCTTAGTCATATTTTTGGCCAAATTGTGACATTTACATAAAATTAATCAGAATTTGTAGGAGAGTAAACTTACATAGATATCACAATTTGGTCCAAAATGTGACTTATGCTCTGAGGCTAATGATATGCCTCATACCACTTTTGGTAGTTGAACGGGTGAAGAGTAGTTGTGGACCCTACTAAAGGCTGTGCGTGCAGGAAATTCAGAGACTTGCTTGTAAAAAACATGTTTGGGAGTTCATACATTTCCTTCAGTTTTGGCCATTAGTGGATGTATGAAATGGGAGCTTCCAAAACATCAGACATGAATGTTTGGGCTTTGGAACTGAAGATGTCTGATCTGACACTCGTTAAAAAATATTTAATCGCCATTTTCAGTTTGGATATCCAAGGGGAAACAAGCTGAAATCAATGCTAATAAAAATAGATCAATAAATAAAAGTAATGAGTTCAGGGGCAACCCATCTTTTCTTCTTGGGTTTTGACACCATGTGAGATGTTTGAATGTATTATTTTTATACAGTTGTTGTTTTTTTTGTATTTGGCATTGGTTTATTGTTCTTATTTTTATTGTGTTTTTTTTTATTTGTACAGGTTTTTATGTCTTTTTTTTAATCTATTCTTGTATTTTATTCATTTACTTTGGTTTTATTAATTCTTCTGTACAGCACTTTGGTCCACAGAGACAGTTTCTACCCTCAGACCGTCACCCTGACGAACTCTGACTATTTACAGAGACTCAGGAACCGCTGTCCAATAACCTTCACTTATGTATGTTTGCACTCCTGTCGACCTCAATAACCCTGACACTTTGCACATACACTGTAAATACTGGGATATGATGATTATATTTACACTTACACATTTTTTTAAACCTTATTTTTAGTATATAATCTTCTGTTTTGTTATTTTGTGCAGAGAGTCAAATTCCTTGTTTGTGCGTACAAACTTGTCGAGTACTGCTGATTCCCATTGCTTTAAAGTGCTTTACAAATAAAGTTGGATAATAATAATAATAATAATAATAATAATAATAATAATAATAATAATAATAATAATAATAAAGCACCAAACAAACCATTTTCTTTGCCTCAAAAAAAAAACAAAAAACAAAACTACAGACAGTACCCAATGAGAAGCATAATTTAAATAAGAACATAAAAATCCCGACTGCACATGTGAGTTCTGTGATTTACTTTAGCTGGATGATTATGAAAAAGAAAAAAACTAATTAAATGTACCTCACGAGGGGCAAGTTATTCTTTTTTTTTTTTTTTTTTTTTTGGTCAGTCTTGTTTGCCTAATTTCGGAGAATACAGGATTTTGCCAAAACAATTGAAGTGCTATTTTACTGAATAATGGTTGATAGTGTAAATATAATGATGGGTGTAAACACATAAAAACTAGAGCCCAACCGATTCATTGGCCCGCCATCTCAGGAGCTCAAAAATCAGGAGAGAAACAGAGTAATGGAAAATACAGAGGCCTTCTCTGATTATTTTCATGGTCTGTTGAGGGACAAGGTGTCTTCCAAAGATAAGTTGACCATTAGCAGCGGGGTGAGGCTTCCTGATCCATACCCACCGTCGGCTCAGTGGGTCACAGAGCCGACCAAATGGACCAAGCTACAGTGTTTCTATCCTGTTGAAAAACCCAGCGTTTACACAAAACAAAAGCTCAAGGCATACAAATCCTCCGATGCCTATAACGTCGTACTTGTCAGTCATGTCCAGTGTTTGAATACCCAGATTTGTGTGATGGTTTTCATGTGCTGAGGACCGACGTGCTGCCTCGTCAGGGACAACGACACTTTTACAAGACGTGGGCGATCAGAAACAAGTCGACCAATTCTATACTGACAGCCAACTGCCCTTGCACGGCTGGGTAAGTGTTGTTTAATGTACGTTAAAACAATGCAAATCACTGCTGATTCAGTCAGTTCTATTAGTCCAGTCCGTCCGTTTAACGCAGGGGGGTCAAACTCATTAACATGAAAGGACCACGTTCAGCCTAATATGATCTCAGAGGGGCTGGGCCAGTACAGAAATAGCATAATAACCTAAAAACTAATGACAACTCCTTCAATTAGAGTTAAAAAGGTAAAATTATATTATGAAAATGTAAATAACCTGAAGAAAAATAAGCGCAATTTAAATTTTTTTTTTAAGGCAAAGATAATTGGTATTTTAAACATTTTGTAATTGGACTTTTTCACAGTAGAATAAAGACAAAAACTTGGAGTTGTCATTACTTATACATTATTATGCGTGTATTTTTTTGGGATCCAATTCACATGAGATTGAACTGGTGTGTATGTGGCCCCTAAACTAAGATGACTTTCCACCCTTGGCTGTTGATATCTTCAGTGTAGTTTTGCATTTCACAGATTCATCCCATGGGTCAGATTGGATCCTTTGGCAGGCCGGTTTTGGCCCACGGGCTGTATGTTTAACACCGCTGCTTTAATGGCTTGAATCCACAAGCGTCTACAGTTTGCCTCAAAGGACGATTTCAATGACAGTATTCAGTAAAAGTGAAGGTTGCTTTTTTCTTTCTTTCATTTCTATTCTGGCAACCTACAGCACAAGACATTTTGCCTCCTCTTTTCTTCTCTCTATTCTCTCTAGTCTTTAAATTTACCTCAGTTGACATAGAAAATATTTCTGCCACCAGAGTGCATGCACAACTGCAGTGACGTAGACTGTGACGGAGTGGCACTGGATTCATTTTAGAGGTGGGCGGACGTGAGGGCTGTTGAACTGTACGACTATCAGCGCACATAATTTGTCACACCGAGTGTCAGAGCGTGTTATTAATCACTATTATTGGATCAAGTAGAAAAGTAGCCTTTGCTATAAAAGTCTGTGTTTCGAAATCAGAATTTATGTAACAAACTGCTCTTTTTACACACAGAGGGATGGATAAGTATGTCTGCACTGAAAAAAGTCAAACACTGAATCAACTTAAAAAGTCTCCTTCAATAGGTCCCGCATAAGAAAATCATTGAATAAACCAAATTAAATGACATTCAATTACATTTAACCTTTAACATTTATTGTTATTTAATTTAGTTCGCGCAACTATTTTTTTTTATGTTTGACCTATTGAAGAATTTTTAAGTTGATTCAATGTTTTACTTTTATCCGTGTATTCACTGTAAAAAGTCAAACACTGAATCAACTTCAAAAATGTTCTTCAATAGGTCATACATTAAAAAAATGAGTCGAGTGAATCAAATTAAATTACATTAAATTATGTTTAATGTAATTTAATTTGCTTCACTCAATTTTTTTTTTAATGTGTGACCTATTGAAGAAGAATTTTTAAGTTGATTCAATGTTTGATTTTTTTAGTGTTGTTGTTAATCAAAAGTGTGGTAAAGTGTGTTATTAGTGAAATAAATAGCACCTCTGTATGTTGTGTTGTATGGCAAATAAAACTTTTAAGCCCATGGGCATGATAGAAAACCTTCTGTATCAGTGCTTATATAGGCAGTTCAAGAAGTGTGTGTGTGTGTGTGTGTGTTTGCACTGTAAAAAGTAAAACTTGAATCAACTTAATGTTTTTTTCAGTAGGTCACACAAAAAAAAAAATTGAGTTGTGAACTAAATTAAATTACATTCAATTTAATTTAATTTGGTTCAGTCAACTTTTTTAAAAATTATTTTTATGTGAGGCCTACTGAAGAAAATGTTTTGAGTTGATTCAAGTTTTACTTTTTACATTGTGTGTGTGTGTGTGTGTGTGTGTGTGTGTGTGTGTGTGTGTGTGTGTGTGTGTGTGTGGCGCTAGAACCCAGAGAGAGGAGAGCGACGCCTCTCAGTCACAGCCTTTTAGCACAGTTGGGTCCTGGATTAATGGTGACATGCCATTGGTGGAACCAGGCATGGGGGGCGGGCCTGTAAAGTCCCTCCCCCCATTCCAATGCCATGATGTGGACTCCAAAGGGCTCTGTTTTAGTTTAATGTTGCCCTACTGTTTGACTTGGTTTCATTTCCCCATAAACTTAGGGTGACCATACGTCCTCTTTTGCTGGGACATGTCCACTTTTTACAGCCTGTTGATTCCGGGGTGTTTTATGAATTCATGAAAATGTCCGGTTTTATGGTTTTTCACAGGACCAATTAGCGCCTCCATTTTTTTTTTTTTTTTTTTACAACTCGAATACTGGTTATAAGGCACATGGCATCTTTCAGTCAACTTCAAATTATCACTTAAGTATCTTGAGCCTGAGCCGAGTGTCCTCTTTTTCTGACGTCAAAATATGGTCACCCTACATAAACTTAAACATTTATTTGACTCTGTACTTCGACTCTAAACATCACTGAAGTTAGTTAATTCTGATTCACTCACACAAATAACATTATCAGCAGTCTTTCTTTAACACTTGCAGCCTTGTGAGTAGAATATCGGAGTGGTTTTGCTCTGTTGCCGTTGACTGATAGACAGGCAAATCTTTTCTGTCTCCTATCACTCAGTCATTCATACTGACTTAAACACAGTCAAAGGAATGATTTATGCCTCACACACAGATCTGTTGTTGACAAGAGCGAGTTAAAGTCTCTGCCACTCTCTTTGGGGAATTTATACCCAATGGATCACTCTTAAATCAAAGCAAATATTTGATGTTTGACAGTCTGTTTTTCTTCTTTTTCCAACTAAGCACAAATATTTGCTGGGCTTTAAATATGTGTTTATTGTGTGGTGATGATTATATGAGGGGAAATGAAGGGGAAAAAAACCTGAACTTGGTTGTTGAGTTTATGCCCTCCACACATCCTTTCCTCTTGTTGGCATACCGTGCACAGCGGCGTATTACTATGGTGACAGTCTCCAAGGATGTGGCGGTGACAGCTTCATGGTGTCACCTTGATGATGGTTGCTCTGTGATGGAGGAGCTTGTAAAGTGGAGTGGACGTGTGATACTGACACAGCTGGGAGTGCAGCATGGGATGCCAGTGTCCTACTGAATGTCTTCCACCTTCTAATGCCAGGTGAAAATGTCTCCTGTTATTACATCCTACATGAGTCATACGAGCCATTACTGGAGGCATTTTACAACAAAATGAGCCCCAAGGTTAGGCCAGTCCCTTACACAGAGCTCACAAACATAATGGGTGTGTCTGGATTATAGCTGCCCTGTACCCGGCTAAATCCACATTATGTTATCCTATACTGTATTATTGGAGTTGTGCTGTGTTTTTTGACAGACTGGTTGAATGAACCGACTTCGGTAAATATCTGTTTAATCCCCGTAATGTATCTGTGCTGCTTGTTCTGAAAGTATGACTTATTTTAAATATTCATAAAGTTAAATATTATATTAAGTATTACCTTTAGTGAATTTGAACATTCGAGTGACACGGTGGTGCAGTGGTTAGAACTCGTGCCTCACAGCTAGAAGGTCCTGGGTTTGATTCCCGGGCGGGACCTTGGGACCTTTCTGTGTGGACTTTGCATGTTCTCCTAGAATTAAACCTTATTTAGTAAAAAAAAAAAAATCTGTCAAATTTCACTTCCTCTTGACTCTAAAACACATAGTAAAGCAAAACCACTGAAGAAAAGGAACACAAGCACATATACACAGCAGCTTTGATGACACTGAAACAGATGACCATTCACAGCAGCACCTTTACCTGGAATCATGGCTCAGGGGGTAAAAGGTTCACTAAAAAAACCCCGAACAGACACACCAAACACTGGCTCTAAGGATTCATTCATTCATTCATTTTCTATACCCGCTTTATCCTCACTCGGGTCACGGGGGTCACATGGAGCCTATCCCAGC
>JAQQZY010000023.1:13735629-13746045 GCA_030068375.1 Ostorhinchus rueppellii
GATATTTACTTGGAACTATATTCGGCCTCATCACAGGCAAAGCACCGCTAGATAGGAGCAAAGTTCTCACGTAGCACATGAAAACCCCCAGCTTCTGTAAATACACTGGCATGGATTTTGGGTTTTGTGGGTTTTCAAGTGCTACGCAATAAAGCAGATGGAAATAAATAAAAGTCATCAAATATATTTCCTATTTTAACCCATAAAGACCCAAACACTCACCACTGATACGAACTGTTTAATAGCTGATGGTTCACTAATTCAACCAGTCCATGTAAATATCATCAGATATGACCTATTTGGATATTCAGAGGCTCTGTAGTTACCATGGAAACACTGTCATCTTCTACAACATTGATTCACCAGTAACACTCATGGAGTTGGATCAATGACAGTGAATAAAGACACTTGGTTTACGTTTAGTTTATGGTATATTTTACTGAAAGTTACTTTTTCTTCAGTTTCCTCTGTGTTTGGTATAATAACCATCAACTTTGATCTTAAAGGAATAAAACATCCAAACATGAAATCAAGTCAGTCTCAGTCAACTCCAGAGTTAGAACAGTAAAAACAACAACAACAACAAAAAACGGTTAAAATCCATCCAGGCATCGTCCTACTTTGCACATAACACTTGAAATGTGCCCCAGCTTCTGTAAATACACCAGCATGAATGCTACATGAGAACTTTGCACCTATCTAGCGGTGCTTTGCCTGTGATGAGGCCGAATATAGTTCCAAGTAAATATCTGCACAGGTAATAGCCTCGTTCGATTTTGCATTATGATTTGTACTCGTTCTGAACACAAGGTTCCCAAGATATATTTAGAAAAAAATGTAGATGTCTCGGTCATTTTTTTTTTTTTTTTGGAGGACATGCTAACTGACACCCTTGGTTTATAGAAACTGCGTTAAGCTAATGCCTGGACGAATTTTAACTGTTTCTTTTTTGTTTTTTGTTTAACTCTGAGGGTGACCGAGACTGACTTAATTTCATGTTTGAGTCTCTTATTCCTTTAAAATGGTCTTAAAAAAGTCTTAAATTTAACTTGTAGAACCCTTTGGGAACCCGGTATTTGGCATGCCTGAGGTTTAGCCTGATACTGGTGCCAAGAGGATATTTTCTTGGGACACTTTAGATCCTTTTGTACCAACTGAGCGTGATTTAAAGAAGTGCTATTTTATCATTTTGAGCGCTGGCCCTTTAAATGCACATGACCCCACCCTCTTCAGGTTGTTGACTGTGCTCCGAGCAGCCATTTCTGTTTATTAATACAACCAACATCTGAACATTTCAGGTAATGGATTCGAAGTTTGGACATATTTTCAGTTTTTGCTACAACCGCTGCTGCTGACAAACAATTATGTTGTAACAAATTAAGCAGGAATTAAAATGGGTTGTAGAAACCCACTAATTTTTTGCTAAAATCAATATAAATATAGTTTTACAGCACCTGGAGGGTTCACATTCAAACTTGATGAACTGTTAGGGTCCAAACACACAAATAAATGAACCAAAGACTAATAAAAAGGTTAACATACATTCACACAGTTTGTTTTTTTTTTTTAGTTCACGCTAACTCTCTTGTCTATATAATCATGTATACACTTCAATTCCATCTGTGTATTTCATATTCATTATCATCTGTATATTTCACACATTATATCTCATTTTCTTGGTTAGGCATTATTGTATATAATTAGTTTTTATTGTATTTTATTTTAATTTTATTATATGTTTCTAATGTTGCTGCTGGAACACCAGAATGTCCCTGGTTGGGATCAATAAAGTCTGTCCGTCTGTCTATCTATGTATCTAAAAGTGGGTTTAGATAAATATGAGCCCTTTAAAATCCACAGCCTTCCTGCGTATTGTTGCTGATGATATCCATCCCTTTTGACCACAGTGAACACAACTTCTGATGCTACTTCCAGCAGGATAACACACGGTCACATCATGTCAGGGTGGTTTCTTGATCATGATAATGAGTTCACGGTACTTAAACGGTGTCCACGGTGACCACATCTCCATCTTATAGACTCAAGTTTGTGATTTTGCTGGTATGTGAGAGATTCCCATCATGACTGTGCAGCTGAAAAATCTGCCTCAACTTTTGTCAATATGGAGCAAAACCTTGAGGAATGTTTCCTACATTATTCAAGTTATGCGATGAGGAATGCAAACGGGTCCACCTGTTTCTAGTAAGATGTAATGAATGAAATGACAAATGAATACAGTCTCATCTGGTAATTATATAATAAACTGATACATAAAGCTGCATGCATTTGTTACTAGGCTGTTGTACTGTAATTACTTGCTATTTTGGAACTGAAGTCTGTGGGGAAAAAAAAGGTTTGATTCAGCAAAGAAGGCATCTTATAATGTTAATTTAATTTTATGCCAAACAAAATGTTTTCTGTCATCTGGCCCTGAGGCGGTTGGCATCCACCGTCTAAAATACCAAAACCCACCATCACTGTCAGCCTGATTTACTGCTCTGCCACACATGCAATATGCACAATGACATTTACACACACAAAGGCATTCATAAAGCTGTGTCTGCTTTTTCTTTTCCCCTTTTCTCTGTCATTTCTTCCAAATTGACACCCATTTCAAACTCCTCTCACACTCCTTATTTCATTTCTTGCATTTTTTTCCCTCTGGCCCACCCCTCTCATAACTCTTCTCTCTTTCTGTGCCTGACTCCTTCATTTATTTCCTTTCCCTTCCTCCTTTCTCTCTCTCTCTCTCTCTCTCTCTCTCTCTCTCTCTCTCTATCACCCCTTCTCTCTTCATTTGATGGCTTAGTGGTCGGTGGTGCACACTCAGCCAGGTTGGAGCGGCTCTCACAGTGTGAGATGTGCTGTTGTGGTGATGATATGAGCCATTTCACGATAGACTGGTGATGTGCGTGAGAGGGGGAGAGAGAGAGAGAGAGAGAGAGAGAGAGAGAGAGAGAGAGAGAGAGAGAGGCAGCAAAAGAGGAGAGTACTAGAACGGAGGGAGTCGGGTGGTGGGGAGTTCACTAAGCGCTGTTGAAGACGAGAGGGCACCACTAGAGCTGAAGCGTCATGGGTGGGTGACAAAATGAGATGAGGAGGGAGTAACAAGAAAAGGCAAAGGGAGAGGAAGTAAGAGGAGAAAAGAGGAGGAGAAAAGACAAGGAAAAAGGAAGGAGACAAAGGAGAAGATCCTCCTATAATGTCATTTTTCTCTATCAAGTTTACAGGAACTCATGAGCTGATTCAGTTGGTTTTCTACAGTACTGTCCACAAAGCTGCTTAGAGGGAAGGAAAGGTCAGATGAAATGATAAATGCGTCTCTCCTGCACTGTTGCATCGTCTTCATTGGTGTATTGTTCTACCTAGTGTTTGTTACACAGCAAATTTAGGAGAAAAACAGGAAAAAAAACAAGCATTTTACTGTATATGCTTTTCTCTTTTTTGAAGCTCAGATAGACGCCACAGTTCAGTCCCATACGGTAGACCATGACAACACTCACACAAACAGTCCTTCAAAGGATAACTTTTTGTTGGACCAATACTTTCTACAAAAATACCAGCCCTGTACCCTAATACCTTTGAGGAGGTCTGTTGATTGCATTGACTACACCTTAATCTCAGAGTAACCTGCAGCTCTGGACCCCAATGCTGAACATTTCTCTGTCATGGTCAAATTACTCCACTTAATCATTCAGCTACTTCGGATGTGAAAGATTTCTCTTCCAATTTTCTATTTATCTTGGTCTTTGGGAAGACATTAGAAAAGATCAAGTAACTATTCCACCTAAGAATTGTTGTGGGAAAACAATGTTTGCCAAATTTTATGACAAAAAGTAAAAAAAAACAAAAAACAAATAACTACACTCAGCGGAAATTATGTGGCTCAAAATGATGATTTTAAAGCTTCAGAGAAACCTGTTAACATCCAATTTTATTGTCAGTGTAGCATCAAATGCAAATTTTATTACTTCAAAATTATTAGAATAATTCGATTTTGTGAAACCTATAAACCAACAATTACTGTGGATGTTACCTTTTTCAGAAGAATTTATAAAGACTCATAAAACCAACCAAGAATTGCAAACAATTCTTTGGTGGTAGATCTTAAATAGGGATTGGAACGTGAACTTGGATGACTGTTCTTCATATTTAGAATCTTTGATTTCATCAGTACATAGATCATACACATACATTAGATGTGCACCACACACCAAACTTTGGAGCCTAGGAGCAGAGGGTTTGCCATATGAGGTGCCCGGGGAGCAAATGGAGCAACGTAAAAAGGGAAACACGGAATCAACTTCAAAACTTTTCTTCAATAGGTCACACCTAAAAATGAGTTGAGTGAACCAAAGTAAATTAATGCAATTTAATTGACTCAACTCATTTTTTTATGTGTGACTTATTGAAGAACATTTTTTAAGTTGATTCAATGTTTTACTTTTTACATTGAAGTTAAGTGCCAACAGTTTGGGGTATTGAACCAGCAACCCGTCGGTCACAAGTTGACTCTACAGCCTTCCAGGTCATGTTATGTATCCCCAGTTAAGTGTCAGAACCTGTTTTAGTTTCCAAAAGTGCACCTGCCAAACAGGAAAGCCATTATTTCTTACAGTTTTCATGACTGAAATAACACATCTGTCAATCTGTAATCTGAATATTTTTACAACTTTTGGATGCACCATCCCTCTGAAATGTATCATTTGTATACAATAAGTGTATTAGTTACCTCACTAGTAAAAGTGTTCGAAAACTGCTGAATCCACTAGACTCTTCTACAAAAGACAGTACTGTACCTTCCAAAGCACTGTCTTTGGACAGTCAGTTTACCCAGTGGAACGTTTTCTGAGAATGCACAAAGAGCTGAAGGTTCATCAGTAGCTTTAAAGTTAAAAATGTGCCAAAAGCTGCTGAGCTTTGTAATCACAGACTCTACATGGTAGATATTCTGTTTGGTTTTCTCTTATGTTTGTTTTTGCTTGATATTCAAATACCCTTGTTACTAATTTGTGCAGCATACTGATGACAAGCAGTGTGTGTGTGTGTGTGTGTGTGTGTGTGTGTGTGTGTGTGTGTGTGTGTATTACTGTGTGAATTAATTGTATTATGTGTTTTGTCTTGTTTATCTGCTTTGCTTTGTGATTTTCCGTCGCAGTACGTATATTTTAATTGTGACTTGTCAGAGCTGCAGATTAAAAATGATCCTTAAGCTAATGAATCATGCCAACATTTGCGTTTTATCTCGTTCATGGTCTCTAACAAAGAAAATCTAATCTAAAGCAGTTCTCTGGATAACCCGTCCGTCTCTTTCTTTGAATGTTTGAAAAATACACCACAAATGAACACCATGTGAAGTCCATTTGGCTCATTAGCTGGTATCGCACAGAGCCCTGGTGTTCAACCATGCCCGACACACTTGGGTTAAACTGGAGCACCATCTGTAAGGCAGACGTTATCGTCCAACAGGACTGGATCGTGTCCATTATACACATGTCATAGTGCTGGGGTTTAGAGTGTATGCATACCCTGGCCATGTTGCAGATCCTGAAGATGCGGTTGATGATGTCTTCATCAATGTCTGCTGATATAAATTCAACTTGAATCGGTCCGTAGCAACACGAACTCTTCTCTGGCCAGTACTGCATACATAACTACAGAGAACACAAACGCAGAAAACAAGCAGAATGTGTTATATACAACAAAAGATGTAAATACATATTATCACCACTATGGTTGGAGACACGTTAAATTCCATTTTCACCCCCTTGTTCGGGGCCAGGGGTGTCAAACTCATTGTTTTTCAGGGGCCAGATTCAGCCTAATTTGATCTCAAGTGGGCCGGACAAGTAAAATAATAACATAACAGCCTATAAATAACCACTCTAAGTTTCGGTGCAAAAACCCCCAAAATATTAAATTATGAAAATATTTACATTTACAAACTGTACAAACAAAAAAAAAAGATGTGAATAACCTGGAAAAAAAAAAAAAAAATTCTTGTGAAAAATAAGTATGAATTTATCAATATTAGGTCTCAACTTATCAATGACACACATGCATTACAGATCAGAGCTACAAAGGTACAAAACCTTTAGTAACAGGCAGAGTTTTGTGGAAATCGCACTTCATATTTGTTTTTTACACATTTCAGGTTGTTCACATTTGATGAGCTTATTCACTGTTTGTTGTTAAAGGATAGTTTGTAAATGTAAATGCTTTCATAATTTCAAGTTGTCATTATTTAAAGGCATCATGTCATATTACTTTGCTCCCCACATTAAACTAAGAAGAACATTTGTTATTACTTGTAGGTATTTTACTTGAGAACAAATGGGTCTGAATGTGGAATTTGAACCAAAACAAGTTCAACACCACTGACTGTTAGCATCTTCAGGGTAATTTTAGCTCTTTTTGAATTTATTCTGTGGGCCCGGTTGGAACCTTTGGAGGGTCGGTTTTGGCCCGTGAGCCACGTGTTTGACACATTTAAGACCTCATGAAAGTCATGAAGTAAATTTAATAAGATCTATCAGATGAAAACAGGGCTGTAATTTCACTTTAAACAACTGCAAAAGAAAGAAGCATTTTGTAGCGTAGTATATAAAGAACTGAAAAGTGAGAAACTCTGGGGAAGACGAGACAGATGAATCTAGTCCTGATCATTCTACACGGCAGTAATATACTCTAGCACAAGTGAATAATCCTAATAAATAATACTGAGGCCTGGACAAGGTACTTGACTGCACCTTAACAGGTACAGGACTAAAACCATATGGACCAGGCCAGTAAATAAATAATAGCTTTGCGTATTTGTATTCCATTAATGTTTATTTTAAACAGATCAAAGAAGGTATCAGTTATTTATGCATGTATTAGTTTTTTAATGGACATTTTACATGAATTCGCTCTGCTGTATAATATTTTAATATAAATCTAAATTTATATAAATATGTACACGTATAAAAAGCTGATTTTTAACATTTCTTCTTTTATGTTATGTTTCACATGTGTATATTTCTGTTTTTCTATCTTCCCTGCACTTTATTTTTACATTTGCTGCTGTCAGCTGTGCAATTTCCCCATGGTGGGATCAATAAAGTCTTAAAGTCTTATCTTATCTTAAATACACCAGAGTTAGCCAAATGGTAGTTTGTCATCTGCAATCCCTGGACAGGTGTTACATTTTCACCCTAAGAATATAAACATGCAATATTAAAGAAAATAAATAAATTTGTCTTATTAAGGGTCTGGTCTTGACCAGCTCGAAATGTAAACTTGTTATGGTTTGGTATTATATAAATTAAATTATATTTCATTTGATTTGGTTTTGATTTGATAAAAATATCTAAACATAGAAGAGTGCAATAAAAGAAATTACTATTAATTACACGTCAGACAGTAAAAAAAACCAAAAACGAAATACACATTGCACTGAGGCATTAAAAAAAATCACAGAGACAGGACTAAAAATGTACAGCATTAATGTTTCTATAATGTATGCAAGTCAGTTCGTAGTGATTCTGAAGAGTCTGTGAAAACTGAAAGTGTTCAGTCACATGACCGGCCATGCAGCCAGTCCAGATTTACACGGTTAACTAATGTTTCATGTATTGTGCAGGACAAATTCATAAAAGGAAATGTCTAGATTTTTAAGCATTAGATTCCTATGGTTCCTAAAACTATTTAAAGTTATCCAATATATTGACTTCCCTTTTAAGTAAATAAATATGTTGCCATTATTGTAAATAGTGTAAATGAATGTTAACAACAGTGAAAAGTGTCGACTCATCGTTCTGTATAAGATCCCAGTAAATATGAAAGTGCAGATGCAACGTATGTATAATGGCATAAAATCTAGCTTTAATACCTTGAACGCAGCAGAATCTACCAATGAGCTGTGGAGATTATGTTTACAGTTTAGGAAGTTTAGGATAAGGAAGACTTGTGGTCAGCAGTTTAATTTCACACGTTATTACTTACGTTCCCTGTGTTTTATGAATTCAAGTATAAAGAAATACAATAATGCAAAGCAAACCATTTACTTTTATTTCTTTACCTCTTCCTTTTTTATTCCTGTTTGATCTCCCTTTTGTGTTTTATTATATTGTGTTCGAGGTATGACTATGAAGCTAACTGCCAATATCAAGGACATTCAATACAAATGTAAAGTAGTCTCTGAGCGTATTGATCAAGCCCAGTGATGCTACAGTTGATGACTCAGCTCTTGACTTTCTTATGTTTTTTATGAGACTGAAGCAAGAATAAAAATCTGGGAAAACAGAAGATGTGCATTTGTTTGTGTGACTGCTTACCTGTGCTGCATCCATCTCATTGAGCATTACGATGGAGGAGCAGTTGTAGTCAAACACAAGCCTCCAGAAATCACCCATGGTGTTTGGCAAAGGATGCTGGGTAACAATGAAGGCCGCAGGCTGTTTGTGGCTCTGAAATATTAAAGGTTTTTAAAAATGAAAAACAGAAGAAAGCAGGAAAAATAATGTCAGAACAGTGGTCAGAGGCGTTACTGCGGCACTACAGAAGTATAAAGGGTATTTTGAAGCCCTCCACAGAGCACACATACGTCCATTAATGCAGCATTGATGTAATTGGAGCTCTCTCCGTCCACTGATATCAGGAAAGGCAGGCAGCGGTCTGCTGATAGAACATCCATACTGCGATTCTTGTCGTGGTTCCTTGGTAACAAACCCACACTGCAGTCCTCTGGACGGACCCTCGGGGTCACTATGTTTAGAGTCTAAAAACATAGGAAGTAACCTTTAAATCAGTACGTCGTATAAAGTACCTACACTGTAAAACGTACAACACTGAATCAACTTAAAAATGTTTCTTCAATAGGTCACACACAAAAAAAATTACTTTCATGAACCAAATTAAATTACATTACAATTAACAACTAATTTTTTTTTTTTTTTTTGTGTGTGACCTATTGAAGAAAAAAATTTCATATTGATTCAGTGTTTTACTTTTTACAGTGTAAGTAATAACGATAATGACAACAACAGTTAAAGCAGCGTATGATGTTCGTCACCAATTTTTCATCAAATCTGTAAAACCTGAGTGGTAGCCTGAATAGATAACCACAGAAACACCAACAGATCTGGACTCATGGTACTTAGGCTAGCACTCTGGTTTTATAGATTTGATGAAAAATTGGTGACAAACATCATACACCGTTTTTAAGACGAGGGTGAGCATCACAGAGGATTAGATACAATTAAATTACAAGCAGCAAGTATGGGTGATATAAGACCGAGCAGTTCCAGGATCTGCTTTCACACAGCCAATAGAAACCCAGAAGATACTTACTGACCACTCTGCACTTTGTCTATCAACATCATTTCTACGTTCAACAACACCATTGACATGTAAATTTGATCATAATATAGGAGATATGTTCAAACTAATTGGGTGTATAGAGCAATATATGTAGACCACCTTTAAAAGCTGTTGTTTATATAGTAACCATTTGACCAATTTCCACATATTTTGGTGTTATCCAAAGCTGTTTCAAACACATACTTCTGACCAAATTCTAATGTGCTCGTATCCTTTTATATGTGGAATTACACTCATCTTGCATGGCACCAAATGTCAGCTGCAGTGAGAGTGCAAATTATTTTGCAAATTATTGTCGGAGAAGAAATGGTTTTGGTTAGCCATTCATACCTGGGAAAGTGTGTAATGATCTTCAAAGGCTTAAATCTCTACAAAATAAAATGACACATAAATGTTTTAACAAAAAAAAAAATCTCTTTTCAGTGTGTGGTTGTAGTGCAGCGGTTTTTGTTTTAGAAGGGAAGAGAATGAAGCCTGAAATAGTCATCCAGTGGCAGGATTATTCCATCGAAACACAGCCCGAGAGCCAGACTGTCATTGCATACTCACATTACTGAAGGATGAATAACCCCAACACTTGAAGCAACACTGTGGAGTTTTTCAGCCTTCAAACTATATTTACAAGGTCATTTTGGTGGTACAACAACTCACAATAGGTTCAATTACACTTTCGTCGTTGTTGTAGAGCGTCTGTATTGCCTGCACTGGCACTATGCATCTTCTGGTTTGGGACTGTAATGCCTACACATAAAGAACTACAAAACTGGACTGCTTTACCGCATACATCACCTTCAAAAGACAAGGCAGGTAAAAGAAGTTATGAGTGAAGGTTACAAGGGCCTGGTATAAGGTAGAACGGTGGTTGAACATTGTGGAGGAGAGTCAGGATATGGGGAGGTTCACACATACGGTTGTGCTCATAAGTTTACAAACCCTGACTGAACGTGCATGGGACGGCCTTGGAGGTTCCAACATGATGGTAGCCACGTTTACATGGACACATTTTCCCAATCCGATCAAAATCTTGGATGATCGGAATATCTTAATCAACTGTTT
>JAQQZY010000023.1:13772338-13785533 GCA_030068375.1 Ostorhinchus rueppellii
GAAATTAATGCAACTATGGATGAAAAAATATTATGAACCTTATTGTGACACTACATAAGCATTATGAGGCAAAAAAGTTGGGACAGTGAACGTCTCCTGTAATCTAAACCAAAGGTGGTGCAGTCAAATATTGCATGTGTGACTTTTTTTTTGGCCGGGCAGTGTATAATTGACATTATCCTATGCTATTCATTTTGTTGAGTTCCCAGCAACACGCTATACAGCAGTTTTATTTTGTCATGTTGACCAGGGTTTATGTTCATGTCACATGACAGAGATTGCTTCCAGTTAATCTGAATGAAGTCAATGCAAAAAAAAAACACTTTATAAAGTTCCAGACCAGTCCACACAGCACACTCTAAATCATCAATAACATCTTTAATCACTTGTGCAGTTTTTACATTTTTGATCAAGTTCATTGCATAAGTTCTAGTTATATACATAATCCTATCATTATTTCTGTGCAATTATTATTAAAAAAAACCCAAAACATTTCCTATTTATATTTTCAATGTATGTTATCTTATTTATTCATTATCTTATAAGCATTCATTTATTTATTTCTATTTTTTCTACAGGAACAAGCCTTCATCCATTGAACTGACACACAATGGAATGTATGATTATTCCGATATAAAAATACTGATGGGAAGATATCATCTTTTGTGACCACTCACAGTTGAAGTGCTGTTAATATTTTATTGTGAATACTCTCTGAGTTTGAACAACTTGCAGTGATAAAAAATTAAGTCTTCAGTGCGTTTCCATGGTCACTCTGACCCAACCTGAAACTGACTAAGTATGCCTGGTCTATGGGATTTTTTTAAATACAAGATCAGCATGACATTTGGAGGACTTCCCCTGTTGAGTAATATCTCAGACAAAGACATAATGCCTGTTGCTACTATGTGGGGTCTATGCTCCATCTGATGACCAAAGTGGAATTCTAAGAAAAAGAACTATGGATACAAAAGATCCTGAAGGGTTTCTTGGCAACCTACAAAAAAATGCCATGAATTACTGTAGAAGGGCAGATTCAGATGGCATGCAAAAGATAACATTACAGAGCTGAGTTTTTTTTAACCCTTTCCAAAATACTTCTAGATCCAACTTTACCGACCTGGAAAAAAATAGACTTTGACTGCAGTTACTTGATGTTCTTTTAGATAAAATAAATAAGATAAGACATGTGTGTTCTTGTCCTTGGGTGTGACACCCCTGTACTGTCTCCTTTTATGTCTCTTTGTAAGCTATTTTCATGCCCTTTTTAAATTGCACCTTGGGGATAAATAAAGTGTGAACTGAATTAAATTCAGTTGAATTGTATATACACACTGAGTTATACTTCTGCTTTTATGACCACACTATAATGGTGCAGCCTTGTCTAAGACTCAGAGGTAAAGAAACACGTCATCTCTAATATTCCCCCATTCATTCATGCAAAGTGTGTCTTGAGACATTTCTTCATTCCATACAAAGGACTGATTCTTCATTTGACACAAACTTTGAAAATGGCCTTTAAAGCAGAGCGACAATGCCCAGCTATCATTTTATCTATGCATTGCCACCTTGTTGGCTTTGGCCTCATCTGGAGATAAGTCTGGCACCATTAAGTATTCTATTAAAATAATAATAGTAACTTGAAAAGCACTCGGACAGAGCAGACCTCAGCCAAGGTAGTGTTTGTACTTTTTTTTTAAGGTAGTGTTTGTACTTTCCTCATATGCGCCTCAGTGCCGCCATGCCCTATTTCCTAATGATAAAGAATCGTTAAAAAAATTCCTGGATCCAGACAGTGAACCAGATCACCTCCAAAATTTAATCATCACTTCCTTGACCCAGAGTGGACATATCCTGAATATTTTATCAAAATCCGTTCATAACTTTTTGAGTTATGTTGCTAACAAACAGACAAACAAACAAACAAACCCATAAACCCTGGCAAAAACATAACCTCCTTGGCAGATTTCATAATATTTTTTTTTTAAAAAGTGTTGATGCCAACATATCAATTCCCTCTATAAATGTGCCAAGTTTGAAGAAAATTTAAACAAAATTGTTGTTTTTATAGACATTTGAAATTTCACCCATTATAAGTAAATGGGAGAAGAAAAAAAGATTGTAAACATTCATTAAAAAATATGAATTTTGACCCACTTTTCCCAAAATGTAACCACATCTATTCTGTGTCACTGGGAATCTATAACCCCAGTTTGGTATAAATTCAACCAATAATTTTGCTGCTAGTGTTAACAAACAAAGAAACAAAGTGAACCAAAAACAATACCCCCTGCCTCCCCTTTGGGGGGCGGAGTGATAAAAAAAAAAAAAAAGCTCTTTGGGTTGTTCGGGTAGTTTTTCTTTTTGATTTGAGCATTCCTTAGGTGGACTTGTCCAGGGTGTACCCCGCCTTCGCCCTTAAGTAGCTGGGATAGGCTCCATGTGACCCCCGTGACCCCAGTGAGGATAAAGCGGGTATAGAAGATGGATGGATGGATGGATGGATGGATGGATGGATGGCAGGCATTCCTTAGGTGGTCCTACGGAAAGGATGGAGCACAGTCTGCAAATGCTGTCAGAGGGCATTGGTGGAAAATTCAAGTGAGTTACATTCTTGAAATGACTTGTGCTTATGCAGAAAACTGAAAGAGTCATCCAACAGCAGAACTATTCTGTGAAGATTAAAGTCAGATTTGTTCTCAATATTCAGTGTAATTAAAGCTGTTTAACTGTTGTGTAGAAAACTCGTACTGTCTTGCTTTGAAACACACAGACACTGACGGAACCTACTTTAGTTTGGAGAATCTTCCATTACCAAGTGCATATATGTGTGTTGTGTGTGCGGCTGCAGATTGGAAAATGACAGGCATTTGGAAAATGAACTTATCCTTTGAATTGGACTGTGCACTCAAACACACACAAACACACACAGAGGTGGTATGGATTAATGGCTTGCTAAACGAGCTGACAGCGACGACTTCAAGACGTCTCTTCATAAGCTGCTTTGGCACAACTGAGGAGGAAATTCAGGAGTAGAGGAGGCAGAGGAGGAGGTCTGATGGGTAAAGAGGAAGAGGAGGAAACAAAGAAATAAGAAATGACAAAGAAAAGTAGTGTAGAAAAAAAAGGATGAATGACTGATTTTTGTGAACTGTCATGCAAATATATTAACTTTTATGCATGAATGATAGACAAGCAAAAATAGAAATGAAAATTATTCAGCACCGTTAAAAAAGCTATAAAGTTAAGATGCAGACGAAGATGAAAATAAAAAAGAAATCAGGCGTTTAGTTGTGGAGTATGTGGTTCAACCGTTTTCCCTTTTGATGACAAGCGCCTTAGAGAACGGCATCACCACAATAATGGTCCAGTCTTCCAGCTTCACGCGTCCTTTCTCCTCTCAAATCCCTTCTGCCTGATTACAAAGGCCCGATTATGCTTTTGAGCCTCCTCTTAAACAGCAAGAAACAAACAAGAATCACTGTTGGCCTCAAAGCCCCGCTCAATCACACACAAACAGGCTCTGATGGTAATCCAGGCTTTGAGTTTACAAAAGAACAGAAGTGGAGCCCCAGTAAAACTGCTGTATTAGAGGACTGAAACCTTATTGTCCTGTGTTTTTTCTTGTTTACCTTCTGGACGGTGAATGTTCGTATGACGTATTCGGCCAGTGGTTCAGTTTCGATCAGGGTCACTTTGATGTCTCCGTAGACCTCAGTCTCATCAGGCCAATACCGCACACACTTCACCTGAAGAAGACAATTCACATAAACATAGTTATACAATCCAAATAAATAAATGCATAGATTGATAAATGAATAAATATAAGGACAGATCAGATCAGGGCCCTCAAAAGTCCTGATTTTAAATATAGAGAAAAACAAAAAAAAACACTCATGTCTCTTTCTGAACCCTTTTAAAACCACGGTGTCACCCAGCGTTTGTGTATTTTCAAATCACTGTATCTCCTCGCTACTTCGTGCCGTTTTAATTCTTCAAACTGCCCCTGAAAGCTGGACAGGAAATGTTTCAGAAACTACTACTACTAAAATTAAAAAAAAAAATAAAATAAAAATGTCTGGCTATTGACAAATAGAACAGCCTGTAACACGGACTCAGAAAGCTCCAGAAATGTCAAACTGTCTGAGTTGTTGTAAAATAGTTTGAATTAGATTTTTTCAATCTCAGAAATGTTCAATCTGCACTTTTCAAGGATTAATAAAAAGAAAGTTGAAGAAAATTCAATTATGTTTTTTTTTTTGTGTCATTTTCTTCTTATAACACAGTTTTAGGTATTTAATGACATAAGAATGGGAAATACTTGACAGATTTTGGAAGTTCTACTTCTGGAAAAAAGGGTGTAAATTATTTACACATAGGGCAATTTTTGACACAATTGTTGACAACAAAGAAAAAAGACCAGACGTTTTAATAAATATATCTGTATGGTGCTAAAAAGGGTTAAACACAGACTGTACGCAACACACACTTAATCATCTCAGGCATGATGGACTCACCCTTCCCACCTCCACCAGGTTGGTAACCATGACGATTGAGGCCGAGTTTTCTTGCCAAACCATCCTCCAGAAATCCCTCACTGTCTCCTGCATGGGCCCTGTACACACACACACACACACACACACACACACACACACAGAAGTGCCAAAGATATAAACATGATGCACGCAAACACACAAGCAGCTCTATATAAACACACACACACACTCAATATGAGCACAGCCTTACACAAGTGTGCTCTAACATACAGTACACACACACACACACACACACACACACACACGATCTCACATAGTGGTTCGGGGGTTTGAGGTAATGGGGTCTTAAATTTGTCAGGGGGATTTTATACGGTGGTTTAGATTTAGGAGGTTGTGGTAATAGCCTTCCAGCTCAAAAGGACGACATTTACCAGGTGCCTGCTACACACACACACACACACACACACACCTGCACACGTGAACACACACGCAAAATACATACACTTTTATATTTGCACAAATGTAGAATTACACTCACAATCACATTACGTCAGTTTAATTACCTTGTGTGGCGATGTAATGTCTGGGTCTATGGTACCCCTGTGAGACAAAAAAAAAAAAAAAAGAAATAAGTCAAGCCTTAAAAAAATACACCCTCTCCCTATTTTTCACCTTACATATTATGACCTTTTTTTTTTTACTTTATCTATTATCTATTTTTATGACTTTTAGTGGTATTTCTTCTCTTTCTCTTGTCTTTTCCCCCTCTTTAATATTCATTTTTCTCTGCCTGATATGACATCATTCGCTTCCTCCTTGTTTATGTGACAGTATTCTGTTGACTGTTTTTCATTCAAAGTCTTAACCTTTTAAACATCTACTGTTTTCACTGAATCCCAACTTATCATATTAATATAACTAATGTTTGTGCTCCTGACATCCACGATGCGAAAGCTCATACCTGAGCCCCCCCATGAATGACTGTGTGTGGCTCCACTTTTTTCCATCTCCGTATGAGAAAATGATCAACACTAATCACACATTTGATTTATTCTTCACAAAGCTTTACAAATATAGCAATATCATTTATTGGGTCTGTGGAAAATTAAGACATTTGAGAGTCAGATTTAAGGATTAATTATTAATTTTAACTACAATCCCACTTGAGACTTTTTAAGGATATTCAACCACCCTGTATATAAACGGGATTCTGGTTACCATCTGAGTTTGCTCTGTTTAACATTTGGATGAAAAATAACAAAAAAAAAACAGTAATTTAAACAGAAAAATGTAACTCACCATTAACCTATTGTTAAAGTAACAACGGAAGTATTGTCTTGCCAATACTCACAGTTGCTAACGGTAACGCTGCCCTGAAATGGTAGCATGTACTGTACAGTATGTGTAGACTGATACCTGAATGCATGTGTGCAACATGGTTTCTGTTGGAAGTCAACCACAATATATGCACAGGGAACAGTGATGATGAGAGAGGATTTTTTTTTCTCCATTTAATATTTTATTTCCAATAGAAATGTGTCTCTTTTTTTCTGCTTTTGCATCATTTTAAAAATGCAACACAACAGGACCAGCTTTGCAGAATATTTTAACATTTGGAACAAAGATTCACATGGACTGACAGATTTGTGATTAAATTATCGGTCAAGGAAATTTGATGCGTCTGATTGAAAGCACGGTTCCCTTTTCTATTAAAATGTCTTTCTAATGGTCAACGATTGCACTATCAAAGTTAAGATTAATACAATTCCAAAATTTGTGATGCACAGATATGTTGCAGGGGAAAAGTTTTATTTTCACCTAAAAACAAACAAAAAACCCTTCAAAACATCATGTGTTTGGTTAACCTGAATGCATGAGACAATGTGATTCCTCTGCCTGACTTAGGGCTGGAGGATAGAGAAAAACATAATATCATGCAAATGTTTTTCATATCAGACGATAATGATATGTATCATGATATAAATCAAACCACTATTTTTATGAAGCCTACATTTTCCATTACTCATACATTAGATGTGAAGACATCATTAAACTGACATTAAACTGATTCAGATAAATAAAACGGGTGCATATATTTAACACTAAAGTAAAAGGCTGACCAGCAGGATAAAGCTTTCATGTTTTACAAGACAACACAAACAAAACAGACAATCTTCATGAAACAATACCGGGGGTATACATATATTTATTTATTTATTTATTTATTTTAAGGTTAAAAGACACAGTGCAGATCTAAAATTCTGAGTAAGAACTCTATTCAAATGCAGCTGAGAACAGGTGGGTCTTTAACCTGGATTTAAAAGCGTGTAGCTGTGATTGGTTCAGTGCAGCGCTACTTTATTGTGATTGGCTGTTCTTATGTCTGTCAAAACATGAACAAATGATTTCTATATCTGTATCAAGCATGTCCCATATTTCTATTGAGAAAAAGTTATTTTGCGATATATATCGTTATCGTTTTATTGCCCAGCCCTGACCTGAATGTATTTATTTGGTCTCATTGGAAAAAATAAATAAATAAATAAATAAATATATATATACTCAGTAACAGAGAATATTAAAGTCTTTCATTCTTTCTAATTCTGAATGTAGATCTTTTTAAAATGGCAAGTTCATATCTATTTCCATCACCGTTTGCAAAAGACATTTGCTATTTTCACCATGATTTATGAATGTATAAAACCTGTAATGACGACACTTGCAGTGGGTTTTAATTGCTACAAAGGGGATCACCATGAAATAAATCAACTATTTGGAAAATACTGAACTTAAGAGAAAGAAAATGAAGAATCTGTTCGGTGTGTGAGTGGACTCCAGGTCAAATTCTGTACATAAATGCATCAGGCTCTTTGAAGTTCCACATGGTATGACATTAAATAAGTAACAAAAATAATGACTGATAAGAAATGATGAAAAAGAAGACATTTAAAATATAGTTAAACATCTTCAGCTTTGCCGTGTGATCATTCCTTCTATCCTTTTGTTCTCCCTCGTCCTTCCTCTCCTTTTCCACAGACGACTGTTATTGCTGCCTTTGCCTGACATTTTACCTCCATCTTAAATTTCACCACCGTTTTCGCTTAGCGTCTGTTTATTCTTTTCTACTTTTAGTCACTTGGAAGCTACCTTTCAGTACTTTCCAACTTCCTCCTCCTCCTTCTTGCTATTCTTATATTTTAATTTGTCCCAGCTCACGCTCCACTCCCGCCACTTCTCCCCAAAGTATAACTCAAGGTCTCTTTCCAAATAAATACCAGAATTAAATAATAGAAGTGACTTTAATTCTCTCTCTTTGTGGGGCAGATGAAAAGCTCCAACTCTACAACCACAGATTAGAATCTGGTCCTCAACTCCACACCTCCCAGGGAGATCCATAACCTTGCTGAGGTGAAAACATTTATCACTTTCCTCTTAAAATCATGCAAACAGAACTATCTTTCACTGAGGGGATTAACTGTTATGATTTTCATTTTCTGCTGTTTTTTTTTTTCTTTTCTTCTCTGACAAGCCTTCTTTTTCACCTTCCGTTCATCCGAGCCATAATCATTAGCGCCACCATTACAGCATCCAGGAGTTTCAATTAAACAACTGGTCATCAATAGAAATCTTGCCAGTGTATGTTTCTGCACAATCACAATATCAGAATTATTTGCCATCGAAGGATCTATGACTAGGACCGGAGATGTCCAGGGTCAATGACAAATCTAAATAATCCAGTACTTTACCAACAGCATCTGGTCTTCAAATCCTGATTCCTGTATATTTGCGGGGGTTTATCCTAGAAGAGTACTTTATTTAAAGGGCTCGTATTTTGCTAAACCCACTTTTATTAGCCTTTGGTTCATTTATTTGTGTATTTGGACCCTAATAGTTCAAACACCCTCCAGGTGCCGCACAGCTATCTTTACATAGACTAGAAATCTAGACCACATAGCGGCAGAAAATATTCTGGCCGAGTTTGTGGTCGAGCATCACACGGTTGAAGCCCATCATTGGTCCGACACAAAGTATGTCGGACCAATCAAAACGCTCTGTGTAGTGAATCGTCGGGGCGGGCTTTGCACGATGACGAAAGGGCTGTGTGAGGGTGAGATAGCAGAACAACCATAGAGAGCGACCAAGATGGATGTGGCTAACAAACCGCACTCGTTTGAATCGGCTTTATCGTCGATTTTGTTAGAGTTAGACCTGGGCTTTTCTTTGAAAGCTGAGCAGAAAGAAGCACTCAAGTCAATATACCAGCTGGCTCCGCGTGTAGCTCTGAATACATCACACTGTCGGTTGCTCTGATTGGTCACAGAACTAGCCTATTACGTGCAGGAACAGTTTGAATCCACCCACAGGCTTCAGCTCTGTCAATGGTCCGATTCCAGACTATAAAGTTCATGGATAGTTTGGCCTGCCAGGCTAATCTTTATATTCATTCTGGCAAACATCAAGTTGATTTCTCCCCATTTGCATTCCTTCTTAATTTGTTAGAACTAGTTACGTCATGACATTTGCACATATAAGGTCAAGACTTCTGACGAACATTTGTCTGAGTACGACATAATTGTTTGTCAGCAGCAGCGGTTGTAGTCTGTACTGAAAATATGTCCAAACTTTGAGCCAATTACCTAAAATGTTCAGTTGTTGGTTGAACGGGACAGAAAACACAGCCAACAACCTGGAGGGGGAGGGATGTGAAGTGGCTCATTTGCATTTAAAGGGCCAGCGTTCAAAAATGACTTTTCTGGTGTCATTTCTCAGAAATATGGCTGAAGATGGACCTGTGGAGTTGAATCAATGAAGAATACAGACCCAAGCAGAGCATTTACAGTTTATGTAGACCACAGGGAAATGTTTGGAAATGTATAAAAGCTAAATATCACTCTGTTAAGTAAGGGAAGGGTTGTGGCTTGGTTTAAATATTAATAAAAACACATTTTTAGTGCTTTTTTAATCACATCTTTGCACATTCTCCAACCATGGGGCAGAAATTAATCCTCAAAGACTCAAACAGCCACCTGCTACAGTAACCATACTAGTCTACAATGTTTAATAACTTTTGAACCATTAAGCCTCTCAATGCGTTTTTATAACTCAGATAAAACACCGTTTCACTTTTCGGTATTAGATATGATCCATATGAACGTTCAGGCTCCATAGTGAGCGTGGAAATACTGTCATCTTCTACAAAACTAATTCACTAGTAAAACCAATGGAGTTGTATCAATGGCAGTGGTTGTAGAAATTTGGTTTTATGTTCAGTTGAGGATATATTTTTTTCTGAAAAAGTCGCTTTATCTTCTGTCATCCCTGTTTGTCATCATAATAACCTTTGAAATTACTCTGGGCAAAATGCAGAGGATGATACTCTAATAAATTGTGATGAATTTCATATGAAAGGTTAAATGTAGAGAAGATGTCATTTGGATGTTGCTACAAAAATAGTTATAGGACTTTAACTTAATAAACCAAATAATGCTGGGAAATGGGAGCAAAATCTGTGGCCTATGAATACCTGACGTTATGTTGTGTATATGAGTACAAAATGTATTTACATAAATACAAAGATAAATACGAAGTGTATGTATCTGTACTCATATAGTTCTTGTAATAAAGAGATATTAAAAGGTGGCTAAAAATCAGGTATAGTGGGATTGAACCACTTGCCTGTGGGATAGAGGTGGGCATATCAAGTCTTTGGTGTTGATATACTGATACTCCCATACTACTCATCTGAGGATCAATTCCACTAATAAACTGTCAATATTAATTAATACATACGGGCTAAAAGCACCTGTGTCACATCTGAATCTTATGGAGTAATTTAGCATACAATGGAGGCAGTCCGTTTAGCTGTTTTTAGCCAGTTAGCAACAGTTCAGTCTCCAGCTGCGCGTCTGAAAGGAGAGCATGGCTGAGACACAGAGGAGGGTGGTGTGGGTCATTTTCACCTGTGGATAAAACTACGTCAAAGTGTAGTCTATAGCAACACCAGCAACCTTTAAACACCTCAAAATGATCCCAGTTCCATCAGAATTGCTGTCAATTTTGTTTTGTTATAAAAATAGAAAATGTGTAGAGCTTGTTGAAAAAAAAAAAAAAGGTCTTTGGAGTTCTGACCATTTCATTGTACTCAATGAATATATTCAATTTCAGTCATTTAAAAAAAAAAAAAAAAAGTATTATTTCTTTATTTTTAATTTAATTCATATGTATTAATTATTATTTGTTTTATTTGTATTTTTTATTTAATTCATATTTATGTGTATTACTTGTAGATTTTATTCAATATTTCCATTAATTATTTATTATTTATGTATATTTCAAAATGTATTTCCTTGCTTAAAAAAATAGCCATGATGCTTATCGACATTAAAACAAATGGACGGTATTTGTCATGTGAGATGTCATTTAAGTGTAGCATTTTAATTTAAGAAATAAATAAATAAATCACTGAAAGTATCAGTATCAGGTATTGAATATATATGTAAAAAAAAAAGTAATTATTATCGCATTAAATCATAAAAGTGTGGTATTGGCCAGCACTAGCATAGAATAGAAAACATAACGGACACAAACTGTGCTCATGTGGAAAGAATCAGTGAAAGGCTTGTGTTTGTGCGTGCGAACACTCACGTCGATGTAGTTGGCGTTGATGTAGTCTGAGTGCGGGTCTCCATCCAGCAGCTGCAGTCGGACTCTGGTGTGATCGTCTGTGGGGTCAGATAACACAACAATACAAGAGGCCTAAAGTTACATTTACCCACAGATCGGAGCCAATAACTGACTGCAGGAAGGCCCGACTCACTACCACACCTACGACATCCATCAGGATCTGTTGGCTGATCCAAATGAGCATGTTTGGCTTGATTTGGTATGGTTTGTGTCCCTTTCAGTTTTGCTGCTTTTTAACCCATAAAGACCCAAACAGCCACCAGTGACTAAAAGCACTTACCGACATTAACTGTTTATACCTGCAAATCCACGAATCCTATCAATACGTGTAAATAATTGGGGTAAAATGCACTTTCTCAGCTTTAAATCATAATCAGATATGACCCATTTGGACGTTCACAGGCTCTGTAGTGAACGTGGAAACTCTTTCATCTTCTACAGCATTGATTCACCAGTAAAAGCCATGGATCAATGACAGTGGATGGACACACTTGTTATTACATTCAGTTATTGATGTCTTTGCTGAAAAAAATTACTTTTTTCTTCATTTTTTTTTCTGTTTCTGATATAATAACTTTTGAATTTAGTCTGAATTTCCATAAACATCTACATAATCTGTGAATTAAATACAGGAAAATACATGTTTGTCACTGAAAAATGCCAAACACAGAGGAAAATATTATCCTACATGGGGACAAATCACTCAAAAATAGAGAAAAAAGAGAAAAATCCATTCAGGAACAACCACAAAAGTAGCACTGTGTCTTTATCAGTTAAATGTATTTCAGCTCATGTTACTGCAATTCTTTCATTTAAAATAAATGAGTATAACACACACACACACACACACACACACACACAAACAATTATACAAGCATTATCCCCATTACCTACTGACACAAAGAACAGTTTGTTTACTCACTGTATTCCTTGTGCAACTGAAATATGGAACATAAAATAAATTATCTACTGCTTAGTTTTTTTATGTGAGGTGAGTCTTGTTTTGACTGATTCATTTGCCTAATTACCTAAATTGTTTCGATTATTCTTCACATTTATTTGTTTACTGAGCTGCCAAGATTTTGGTGTAATTCCTTGCTTGGCAATATTGTTGATAAAACTAATATATTCTTAAATAAAATGAAGTGTCTGCATAAAATCGGGCATTCATACCGTGTGTTCCCCTTCGAAATGGACTCGATGCTGCATCCCATTCTATCACAGTCCTCATGTTACAAACTGAGCTCAGCTTTGATCAATTTACCTCTAGAATCCACACTACTGTGGTGCTTTTTGATCCCTAAAATGGAGACTTATGGAAATGATGCCAACCCTGTTTTAATTTGAAAACTCTGCAGTGGCATTGTCATACAGACTTTTTGAAGTGGTGATACAGGTGGGCACATTGGTATAATAGTCCTAGGAGTCATCATGTATTCATCCATGATTCATTGTGCCCCTGTCAATAAAGAAATAAATAAAATCCAAGACAGCTTTGATTACCAACTGTTAATCCAATGTGAATGACTGCTGAATACTAATTTTCATCTTTGGTACCTGCATTGTGTTTTTTTTTTTTTTTTTAAATCATCACAACTCATGACTTCTGCAGTGGGTGTCACAACCAGATACTGAGATGTGAACCCAAATGCAGAGAGTCTGAGACTGAGGTTAAGGTTAAACAGTAACAAAGTTTATTAGTGAGTGCAACTGAAATTTAATCCAAAAATCAGGTCTGGGGAATCTTAACTTCACAGGGGTGATCCAAGGACGTAGTGGGGAACAGGCCAGGAGTCCATAAACAGGTAATCAGTCCAATCACACAAAAGTAGAAATGCGACGTTTTGGATTGAGGCTTTGGAGCGTGTGCCGAGTAGGGGAGGGGGTGTTTCCGCGATGCGCGTATTGAAGCTCGCTTCATTTAGGGAGGAGCTGAAAATGTCCGAAGCCTCGCTGCCCCGCTGTACCACGTGACTGATTCAGGAAGTGGTTCAGATTTTGCCGTGAGTTTTGAC
>JAQQZY010000023.1:13810335-13823029 GCA_030068375.1 Ostorhinchus rueppellii
AAGATGCCACTGAGGTAAATTGGGAGACGCTAATGCTGGTGTGCTGAAGGTGTGCTGGAAAATGCGGAACGGATTTTAGGGAAACCACATCAAGAACATGGAATGGATTATCTAAATCCCGGATCCCGGATCAGTTTAAAAAAAAACTGGATCGAGAATCTGGATCGGAATTTTTTCGTGCCGGCCGATCCGATGCCGATACGCATTTTTTGCTAATATCGGTGGCCGTTCTGATCAAAATATCAGATCGGGACAAGCCTAATTCAAAGCACAGAGTCGCCCTGAAGGCTTGATTTTTACATGCAGGGTAGCAGGTAGACGTCAGAGGAAGTCAGTAAACAGCAAATAGCAAAAGGAGAAAGACATAATTCTGCCACACCAGACACCAAAGTACATTTTCCATAACTGAAAATCCAAATGCAAGTCTGAGTCAAGAATCATGGTTTTGTTACATTTGCAATGTTTAGACTGAACTAATACATGTATCTGTCATCATTGTGTGTTTGTCACTACTTCAGCATGTTGCTCAACCATTTTCTTTTTTGTTCCTTGTTTTTCTTTCTTTTTTTGCCAGTGACTGAATCTTATCTGGTAATTATTTTCACACTCTATATGAATGGAAAGGTTGTGTTTGATCGAGAGTACTTCTTTTGACTCAAAGACCATCTGTTTTTGCAGTGTTTGGTCCATATGAGGCATATTTGTCTATGCACCGATAAATGATACTGTCGTGTCAAATGTGACGCCCTCATCAAGTGGAACAAGTGTTATATGTGACAAGTTAGGGCTGCATAGCAAAACACCGAATGGTGATCATCACCAGAAAACTCACTTGGCTCTCGTCTCCCTGACACAGTCAAAAAATTGTGAAGAACACACCAAATCGACTATTGACTCCAGCATACGTTCTGCGCTTGCGTGAGATGGAAAACTGGAAAATGACGGAACATCTCTCTAGACCAAAACACAGAGCTCACTGTTATCGAGTTTTGAGTAGTCCAGAAGGGTTGTTGTACTTGTTGAACAAATGGCTAGTAACTAGTAATAAGAAGATACTAGCAGTGTCAGCTCTCAGGCTTCTTCTTGTGGAAGAAGAAAGATGTAGCATGGAAAACTAAGGAGAAATGGCACTATGCTAACAATGCTAACTTCATGGAATAAATAAAGCCCATAGATGACACTGACTGGCACTCATTCAGATACGATGAGTAGAGAATGGCCTATTGAAGAAGACAATAATAATGTGAAATACCTTGGCATAGCTGTACTCATATGTAAACTTCTTGTTCACTGATTCACTAGTCGAGGGTTATCACTCTTCCAATCAGATCGGTCTGACTCAACGATGGGTAGTGGCCGATTACACATGTTGAATCGGCCAAAAAGACTGGTGACAGAATTAACAACAGCAGATCACACCAACCACACTCATGTCACTGATCTCGCCAGACTCCCCGACAATGTCCGACCACTGAAAATCGGGTTGGTGTGTCTTTGCCTTTAGTCTGGGTGATCCAATCTAACCTCGTCCCTTGTAAATAGTGGCCCTATTATAGTGCAGAGTGCCCATTCTCAAGATTTCATGTCTACGACCTACACACTTTTTGCCTATATTGCTGTTATCTGTGATAGCATGAACTTTAGCTAAAATAATTCTAATTACAGCTGGAGAACAAAACAAAGATAACTTCAAAATATTGAGAAACATTATAGCATTATAGCTTAGTTTTTGTAATTGATGCACCAATTCTGTCCTCTTGTATATTTTATAGTCAAGAAGCTGTTGTACTGTATTTCATAAATCTACGTCTTCGTCTCATTTTTTTTCTCATCTCTCATCCTTCTCTTACTGTCAATCCTCAAACAGCTGCAAATGGCATCTTGAGGTGTGTGTTTGTGTACACGAGTGGTGTGTAAGTCAACAACATTCTGGGTTGTTTGACACATTGGCTGCAGGGAGCTCAGGTCTTAATAGGCTATTACACCCCATAATATCCTCGAACACACACACACATGCACACTAGCAAGCGCAGTTGCTGACAGAGTAACACACATCATTTTAATCAGTGTGACTCTACAGGATACTCTTCAAAATGCACACATGCAAACCTTTCATGAGACATCCAAAAGATACTTCAGAACATAGTACAAGCATGTGGGGAATTGAGGCACACTTTAACACGCTTACATGCCACTCTCTTATACACACACACATACACACACATATACACAAAATTACACACACACTCAATCACACATGCTATTAAATTCTGTAATGCCTTGAGCCGGGCTGACAGTGAAGTGTACGCCGTCAGTGAGTTGAGCTCCACAGGGAGTTAACTGATTAAGTATATCTGTGACAGACACAATCCCTGCTTAGTGGCTACTGAAAAAGGAGACGAGAAGAGCACGAGGAGGAGATGAGAGGAAAGAGGCGGCGGATCGAGGAGTGAAACAACATGGTCAGCAGTTTAGACTTGCTATTGTGAGCATTTTTTAACTCTCTTTAAAATATAATCTCTGTATACGTTTGTGGACATTTAACCAATTTCTAGCCACTTGCAGCGGTGAAATTTAGACAAAATGTGCTACTATGTTTTGTAGCATTTGCATCATTCTATTTATGTATTTTTGTTTTTGTTTTGAGATTAAACCTGTACCAAAAAACAAAAAAAACATACACAATTTCAAACATTTTCTCCCCATTTTTTCCTCTACATTCGTTAGAGATTTCCTAATGATTGAATTTTACCAGTCACTTTCAATCATGTGAGGCATTGTGCTGCCAATATCTAAAAGGTGGTGGGAAGCAGATCTGCAATGGTTGAATAATATGCAAAGCTGTACAGTTTGCTATACTGAAAGTGAGGTATGTTGCTTTATCACCTCACGTTTTCCCTGGATCATCTCTGAATCTACTGCTGTGGTCCTGCTTCTCTCCTGCCTTCATCATCATTATTCATTTATCCCTGTAGTTGTGATAGTGTTTATTATATACTACATAAATGGTTGATTACATAGATGGCAGAGGCATACTAACAGATGCAGTAACTGTTAATACTTGTCGTCATAGGGATGGTAGAAAGAGTTATGGGTATTTATTGTAGTTATTCATAATTACACTCGTACCAGCTGTAGGACTGTGTCTCCCCTGACTTCCCCTCTCCCCAATCTCTCTCTCTTTTTCTCTTCCTTTACCTTTTCTCTTTAACCCCAACTGGTCAAGACAGATGACCATCCTCCAGGAGTCGGGGTCTGTTCCAGGTTTCGACCTGTTAAAGGTAGTTTCTCCTTTCACTGTCACCAACTGTTTGCTCCTGGGGGATTCTGTAAATTGGCTTAAGAGTCTGGTTTCAACTGGCTCTAAATGTAAAGTGTCATGAGATAACTTTTTGGTGCTATATCAATAAAATTAAATTTTATTTATTAGTTTATTTGGTAGGGACAATGCGCATTAATGAGCATCTGTACTGAGCAACATCAGATGTACATATGCCAGAATGGATCTTCAGTTGAGAAAAAGAAAAAAATGTAATTATCAGTAGTTTAGATAAATATAAAAAGGTAACATTTTACTCCAAATGAGCATGTTGGCTTTTCTTTTTTAAATTTTACTGTCGAGTACATTTTTGATAAATAAAGATAAATTTCTCACCTACTATAGAGAAAAACACCTTTTGAATTGCAATGTCTGCAGGTTGAATATTGTTGCAGTCAAATGGAAACCTGACTGATCTGTGATCTGTGAATGCCTGGATTTACTGAGAAAATAAATGTGTCCAACCAACACTCACATGTACAGGACTGTGCAAGTACATGTGCTGCATTCGCAGTCAGTGTTAATGCGATGGTGTCTGAATGGTGAGTGGTCGTGTGTGTTTGCGTTGTTGCTGACAGCTTGGGGGATGCTAATATTTGTTGTGGTTCTTTGGTCAAACACTTCAGAGGAGTTGTTGCCATTCTGACATCAGAGCAGGCTTGGGGAAACGTGTTGAGAATCAGCACCAGTGAGGATAAAAGCAGAAGAGGGGAGGAACACAACACACAGATGTATGAGCAGCACTCTCACACACACAGACACACACACACAGCAAAAAATGATTTCTAAGAAAGGGAAAGAAGTCTTATTTCTAAAACATTTGTTTTATTTTTCATCTAAACCTTGCCAATAAATGTTTACAAAAGTAAAATATGGCCACAGTACTGTGGGAATACTCTCATTTGTCTATTACCTCAGAGCCAATCAGCGTCCTCTTTCTATCCTGTGGAGGCTGGTAACCTGTCAACCTGCTGCCACAGTACTGCAGTAATAACCATCACAGATGCCATGGGCCTATCCACTTACAGGAAAAGGCTGGGGTACTACTTACCAAGGCTACGTCCAGACGACAACACTTGTGGTATTTTTCTTTATGGATTGTAAAAGTTTCACGTTCATACATGTATCATTTCAAGAAATATCTGTGTCCAGGTGGAAACAAGAAAACTAGGTTAAAATGGTATAATACGTATGCCACACCTATATGAGCCGCTGTACACAAACACAGACAGAGCTGCAGGATACGCTAAAATCACAGTAGAATGCAGTGAGCATGTGCATGAGGTTACGTCTGAGATTTTCTTCTGGTCATGTGGTACTATGTTGTCATTGTTTCCACAGAGTGGTGTTTTGCCTCTCCATACAGCAATGTGAGGGCAGCATTGGGAGATTTTTTCCGCTCTGGAACCCATTTGCCATAAATACCATTTCAGAGCACCGATAACACTGGTGTCATGTGGACGAGAAGGCTGAAATGAAAGGCCGGATTGACATAATTTTATTGTCCTGTATACGAGGCATATACACCATATATCCCCACAGTACTGTGGCAACAAGAGGCTAATGAGTTCATGGAACAGGATCCATGATTGGCTCTGTGGCAAAAAAATGTCCTTACTGCTTATTGTCACAGTACAAATGCTAACATTTGATTGGCTCTGTTGTAATAGACAAACCCATATTTCATGCCACAGTACTGGGGCAGTAGCCACTGTCTTAAAAAAATATCTAACTTTCTCTTAGTGATTAATTTTATAATTAATTTATAATCTTATATTAATATATAATGTTAATTTCCCAGCTGATATCAAGAAGGATTTTACTAGTAACAAAGTGTGACAATATGTTGGAGATTATCCAGGAAAGGATCGAGACAGTTTTTCTTATTTTAAGACTGAAACCACTTGCACAACTTCTCAATTTATCTGAATCTTAAGAAATGGCAGCCACTAACTTTTTTTTATTGTTATTTACAGGTTTAAAACATGACAAAAATGATAACACAATGTAACTTAACATGACCCATGACTCATCTGAAAAAAACTATGAATGCATTTCAATCTGAGTTTGCACCTCGGAGGACAGCCTACATAAAACTGTACCCTTTACAATACATCAGACGACAGCACAATTCACTTTCCAAAGCTTGTGTTGCCCCCTTCTTGCTTTGTTTGTCCCAAATTACAACACATATGTACACACTCACTGAAACAAGCTGCCCTCCTCCTCTCTTGTTTTCTCTCACACACTCACAAGTGTAAAGCATCACAATGGAGGGGACAGAGCGATTACGCCAGTGATGCTCAATGTTGTAATGGTGTGTAAAGAGTGTGTGACTGTGTGTGTTTGGTAGCGTAGACTGACAGCCGGGGTAATGATACTTATTCACCTGAACACCGGAGCACATTAGTGGACGGGCTGAGGCCTCTGAGGTGACTGTTAATGTTTGCGAAGTGAGAGTGTTTGGCTCAGTGACGGAGAGAAAGCGAAAGGGAGACACGGAGAGTGAGAGAATAAAGAAGAGTAGGGATTAGTGACAGAGGAGCCGCAATGAAACAAGAAGTAATACGTAAGAGGAGGTCAGAGGTGTGATGAGAACAAGATACCAAAGAATAAAAGAAGGACAGACGGGCAGAGCAGAGTGAAAGGTACAAGGAAATATAGTGAATCCATGAAGCACATAGACATTGAGTCCCATGATGGGATGAGCATGAGGTTTTTCATTTTTTCAGCTTTTCATGCTTAACAGATATCAGAAAATAAAGAGCACCAACGGACAAGTTTTACCTATTCTCACACCTAATTCACACTTTCATCTCTGCAAAAAGGTTAGTTTATGATTATAACATGACTATATGGTACAGGGTTTGTTTCCCTAAATAGCTGCAGAGCAGATATGGCATGTTAAATAACTAAATAAATAGCAGTGCCTTCTAGTGCAATGCCTAATATCAAACTCAAACCCTTCCTACTGATTGGAGTCTTTATCAGAGGACAAGAAGATATGCTACATGTCTTTTGTTCACACACTTTGAATACCTGCACATATGCTTTACTTTTCCTTGTTCTTTTTCCAACTACGCAAAGTATTTCCAAACGCAATTTCAAATATTAACAATCAATATGTAATGAAAAATCATTCAGGTATCGAACCAAGAGACAGGATCTGTGCACTATTCTCCCTTCATACTAACAGAATGAGGAAATTTGCCAAAAGGCATATTTTGGGGCTCCGAAAACAGAGATTTTTTTAAGTTTGTATGCATATGTGTGGATGTGTGTGTCAGAGAAAACACAGAAATTGGAAAATGATGTAGTCACACCCCATATTTTCTTCACGTAATATTACAAGAAAAAAAAATACTGTCTCAAAATAATGAATATTGAGAAGAACTTTAGTTTACGTTAGTTTTTTTTTTTTTCTTATATTGCTTATTCTACACATATTTAACACCCAATCAAGCACATAACAGTAAAATCGATACAGTGTACTGCATTTTTATTTTGAACAGCATACCGCTTTGGGCAGAATCTCACAAGCACTGAAAGGAACATTAATTCACCCAAGTTAAATGACCGACAGACATTCAAAACAATAGATCAGCTTGTCTGAGAAACGTATTTTGCCCAAAAGAGAAAATCCTTCGATTTTTTTAGTTCAAGGTTTGTTGTGCAATATTCCCAGAGATGAAAGAGAAAAAAATGCAGTATGAAGCAATCGATGAGCAAATCAATGGTGATTATAAATGCGCATTGTCAAACATACTCTTTCTGAATGTGAAACCAAATAAACACTTTGGTGAGTATTTATGATATGCATTCTGCTCAGCTCCACAAAAAAAAAACAAAAGCTCTAAGGGTCGAGTGGACTAAAGGTTTGCACGTGTAAAAACCTGAGCAGTCAAGTTGCACATGCAAAAACACATTGAACTTATCTACTAACACAGGGGTCACCAATCCTGGTCCTCGAGAGATGTTTCCCTCTTCCAAGACACCTGACGGTCATTATCAGGCTTCTGCAGAGCTGGATGAGAGTCTGATCATTGGAATCAGGTGTGCTGGAAAAGGGACACATTGAAAACATGCAGGACACCGGCCCTCGAGGACCAGGATTGGTGACCGCTGTACAAACAGGACGCATCAAGGGTTGTGTCTGTAAAATAGGCAAAATAGCCCAACCTATTGACTGTGTTTGCCTTGATGAATATCCAATATGGGCGTTTGTGCCAAAACATGCAAAATTATTGGGAGGAGTAGATGCAAATATTTATTTCAGAGGTGAAATGTGATTTATACCAAATGTCATAGTTGGTCTGTTTTTGTTTTTTTTTCCTGTTTTTTTAGGTGGAAGGTTTTGAGGTGGATTTTCTGTTCCTTGTATCTGCAGAGGCTGGGCATTTTCAGGTGTAGAGTTCTAATTACGCAGCTGTTTCCTATCTCGTTTACTCCTCTATACGTATATACTCTGGTCGGGCTTCACTTTGTGCCAGAATGTAGTATGATCCAGGATGAGCTTGAGCCCCTCGTCATGCGCTCCCAGTTGCTGCAGTTTTCTCTCTTGGTTTTTGGGTTTTTTCCCTGTCTGGACACCTTAAATCACAGGTGTCAAACATGTGGCCCGGGGGCCAAATCTGGCCCGCCAAAGGGACCAGTTCGGCCCTTGGGATGAATTTGTGAAATGCAAAAATTACATGAAGATATTAACAACTGTTTTAGTTCAGGCTGCACAATGAGATCGATACAATCTCAAGTGGCAGAACCAGTAAAATACTATCATAATAACATATAAATAATGACAACTCCAAATATTTTTCTTTGTAACTGCAAACATTTTCATGTATTTACACTAAAACAAAGTATAATTTTGGAAAAAACTGTGAATAACCTGAATAAATATTAACAACCTGAAATGTCTTAAGAGAAATAAGTACAATTTTAACAAGATTCTGCCTGTTGTTAAATATTTTGTGTATTTGATTTGTAAATTATAATGAACACATGGAAATGATCAACTGAGACAAAATATTGTTAAAAATACACTTACTTTTTTCAGTTTGTTCATGTTATTCACATTGTTTGTAGATGTAAACATTTTCACAATATAAATTTACTTTTTTTATTTTAAAACATAAAGAAAAGGTTTGCGTTGACATTATTTATATATTATTATGTTATTATTTTACTAGTTTGGCCCGGTTCAGATCAAATTTAGTTCAATGTGGCCCCTGAACTAAAATGAGTTTGACACCCCTGCCTTAAATTTTTGAATCTGTTTATTGGATACTTTCCCTGAGTGGTCTCTTTTAGTTGTTACTCCTACTTTTGTATTTTTTTCCTGTAAGGATATTTTCTGTTGTACTTTCCCTTAGTGGGTCATTTTCGGTTATGAACTGAATTGGTGATTTTTCTCCTTGTTGTGAATTTATTAATTGCAATAAATTTTTGTTGTTAGTTTTAAGCTCTGTCTGCGCTTGGATTCTTCCACTGGCTCCCTCGTCAGGCCAAACTTGAAACTGATTGTGGTGGCTGATTTTGTGTCTATATTTCCCACGTCTGAAAGGCAAGTTTTAGCTAGCACACATCCACCCAGTTCCGGGCCGAGCCTGTGAGCTTCCGACCGCCCGATTTGCGCCCTAACAGCATCTGCATCTTCATCATCGAACTGCATATTGAGAATTATTTCCCAGCCAAGTCAACACAAGTCACCAACCAGTGGATCTGTGGTCTAAGCTAACCGACGGGAACAACATCCGGGTATTCCATGCATTCTTGGTTTATGTGAATTTGCCAGTTGGATCAGTAGTTTGAGCTGCAACTGACATTTCACGAGAACAGAAGAACAGACATGAACACGTATTGAGAAACAGCCTGAGTTGATTGCCTGTGAAATGCAAAACAACAGTCTGTGCATTTTCTTTGCTCAAGCAAATCCTTGTTATTCATGATCTTACTAAATCAGGCCTAAAGTGTTTGACTTCATGTGACTTACAATGATAACATGTTACTGAATAAGACACCTTAAGCTCATACTGGAATTAGGAACTTGTCTAATTGTTCGTATTTAACATGTTGTAACATGACATGGTGAGGAACCTAGTTAGGATGTTTGTAGCCTATATGTTTATCCTAATAATAGTAATGTTTGACACCACTATTTTCCTTCCCAATTGATAAAACCCAGATATGGAGATAGTGCTTTAAAACAGAGAATCATGCCTGAAATAACCAGATCAATAAACTGTACAACAAAAGCAGGAGAAAAAACTATCAAATAGGTGTGATACTCAGAGGAGCTGCAAATAAATGTGGCACTTGAGGTGTGACAACTGGTATATTGTTCACTGCGATGCTAAAAAAGACTGGATGAGGTAAACGTGTCCATAAAGACAAAATATCACTACCTGGAACACGGAAATGTTGACCATGAACTAATCTATTTTGTGTACAACACAAACTCCATGCACACATACATACATATATTCATAAACCCATAGAGTAACCTAAGTGAAGAAAACTTTCATATGTTTTGAACTTCACTCATATCTCCTGTTCTGATCAGGTCTCATGTTATCTCAGTGGGAAGGCCTGCTTCAGTAATGGTTCAATATAAAATGAAAAAATGAAAACCAACCCAACACACGCCAACAGACCTAGTCACAAGGGCACATCAACCCCTCTTTGCCCATATGTAAATGCTTGCTGATAAATCTGTTTATTTTCTACACACATTTCTTTTGAATTATAAATGACCATATGGGAATGTTGTTCTGTGAACTGAGGGGCTGAGGAGAAGAAGAGGAAGAGGAAGGGAAGAAAAAGTGAACAGGAGGAGGGGAAGAAGGAGAGGGAGGAGGGAATAGAAGCAGGCAGATGCCTGTGATGAAGAAACACAATAAACCGCTTTGCCTCAACCCATAAACTGTCAGAGGTAATCAGATGGGATGAATGAGGAAGGAGAGAGAGGAAACAAGGAGGAAGTAAGAGAAAGGGAGGAAAAATACACAGACAGGGGAAGTGTAAAGACAGATGGCACAGCTAGAGAACAGAAAGAGAAAGAGGTGGACAGAGAAAGGAGAGATGAGTGAGAATATAAACAGAAGACATAAAGGAAGAGATGTAAAAGAAAAACACGTTTCAGGTGATAAAGTAGAGAAGGAGATGACATGATGATGGAGCGCAGAGGAAAAAAATAATTATGCAAAACTGATTCAATATTAATCAAAAATAAATGCACTTTTTATATGGACTTAGTTCACAGGTTATGCATACTATTTACATAGATTTTCATGGGTAATACATACTGTTAATATTGTTCATAGATAGTGTTAATACTGTAAATCTGCATCTATTCATATTTGACCTAATTTTATTTTTTATTCTACTTATATCTCTATTCCTATGTTACTTGTAGAATCACAAAATTTACATTCTATTTTCTTAACTTATTACCCCGCCCCCAGAAAGGGCGGCAAGGGGTATTGATGGATTGCTGGATTGATGCCAAAATAAGTTGCAATATGTGCGTTTGTTGTGCCTGGCAGTACTTGTTATTTTTTATTCTACTTCTATTCCTATGTTTCTTGTAAAATCATAAAATTTACATTACATTTTCTCATCTTATTTTAAGTTTTGTCATTTTATATTTGCTCTATTCTTCCTTTCTGTAGTACTGGTGTTTTATTCATATTATTGCACTGACTGGAGTAGGGCTTCTAATTTCATCGTACACACAATGACAATAAAGTCTATTCTATTCTATTCTATTCTATTCTATTCTATTCTATTCTATTCTATTCTATAAGAGTAGAATAGTGAAGGGGATGGGAGGACAGTGCAGGAGGCTGGTAGATTAACATTTATTCAGCACACTGAGGGGATTTCAACATGGCATCAAGCGTTTGTGTTTGGCAGATGGCCGAAGGAAGAGTGTGTTCACACTTCAACTCAAATCAGGCCTTTCCAAACTGAGCCAGAGACAGAGAGAGGAGAGAAGTGGTGAAAAGTATGTGTGAAAAAGGAAGAACTGCAAGTCAAAAGACCTCATAAGGATAGAGGATCACACACAAGCCTGTCTCTGATATGGGATTGGGAAGGTTAGGACTGGAGTGTTGCTTTAAGTCTGGTAAAGCCGGGCTGGCAAATGTAGCTCATTGTTGTGATCTGGCAAAGGCTCCATGAGGCATTTGCTTAGGTTGGAGGTGCTGAGACCAAGATGACTCTTCTAAGCTCCTGGAATCAGGATGTAGCCAGTAAACAGAGTTACCACTTGAACCTCGTCTTCACTAAGACTTAGACCCAAAGCCTTCCCACTGTCACTCACACAGTCGTCATTGTTCCCTTTAAGATGATCGAAAGGAAAGTTACAACGGGGTCTTACGGCCACATAGGAAAAAAACAAAAAAAACAAAACACTTGTCACTATGAGAATCAAGTTGCAATATTTCAAGGATAAAGCCATATTATGAGAATAAAGTTGTAGCTTAAAAAATCATAATTTAATGAAAATAAACGTTGTACTTTTATGAGATTAAAGTAATATTTTTCAAATAAATTCACAACAGTGTGTTAAAAAATAAAAATTCTGAAATTGCAAGCCTTAAGTAAGATAAATGATTTCCTCTAAATCTGTTTGGTTCTTATGACGAAACAAACCCAGACGTGCAAACTCGCTTCAAAGTCCTTAGACTGATGATAATGTGTTGATGGCGGGCGGGGTCAGAATTTCACCATGAGTAAACCCCTTCTTGAAATATGGGGACATTATTCTCATATTCATTCTCATAAAACTATGACTCTTTTTGTATTTGACTTTATTGTCAAAATTACAGGTTTTATATCGATATTTTACAACTTTATTCTCATAGTGAAAAGTGTTTTTTTCTTAAATTGCCCTAATACGCTGTGGTAGAAAGTCATGATGTTGTTAAAAGCCTTATATATTAGGCTTGTCCCAATCCGATATTTGGATCGGATCGGCCGCCGATATTAGCAAAAAATGCATATCGGTATCGGAATGGCCGGCATGGAAAAATTCCGATCCATTTTTTTTTTTTAAAAGTCTGATCCGGGATTTAGATAATCCATTCAATTTTTTTGCTGTAGTTTCCCTAAAATCTGGTCCGCATTTTCCAACACACCTTCAGCACACCAGCATTAGCGTCTCCCAATTTACCTCAGTGGCATCTTCTACATTATTACGGCCATGTAAATTTAAAGTTTTACTTAAAGTTGTTTTGTTTTTTTTTAAACTTTAGTTTTAAAGTTCTTCCAGAGCAGAGTACTGATGCTGAGTTGATAGACTATTTTCCACTCAGGTTGTTTGTGTGTTTTTCTTTTTTAATACAGTTTACAGTCTTATTTGTACTCTTTACTGAC
>JAQQZY010000023.1:13912668-13925232 GCA_030068375.1 Ostorhinchus rueppellii
ACATGCTTCATGACAACATATTGTGTAACCCGGAAGTCCTCTATTGACCTGGAACATCCGTCTAGCTTCAAAATAAAAGCAAAATTTTGGGGGGCTTGGAACGGATAAGGGCATTTACATGAAAAACACGTCTCTACCAACAAAATTTTCTACTTACGAAACTACTTCTGGAACGGATTAATTTCGTAAGTAGAGGTACCACTGTACTTAAGTGGTTCCACTTCATACATCTCTGATCCTGTTATATACTGACATTATAAACATTATGATAGTGTACAAGTGGTGCAAGCTAGTGGTTGTCTGCCTTTTTTATGCCGAATCCAAAGATTCTTAAAAAAACACCATTCATTAATTCATTCATATATTCTATTTCCTACAATGTATGGGTATTGTCTGCTTCAAACACAACTGAACACACACACTTCTAAATCATTCTGATGGCTGGAGGGTGTCTTGGCTTTGTGTGAATGCTTTCTGCTGCACTTACATGCAGCCATTTTCATGCTCATATGATGGCTATAGTTTATCATGTGCTTATATGAATATTATCAGCTGAGAAAATACACACCAAACATTTCACATCGGAGGTGATATATGGTTTAGAATGGCTTCCTGCTATTCTGCCTGTTGAATTGGCCACCCCCATCACACACACACACACACACACACACACGCACACGCACGCACACACACACACACACACACACATATGTCAGTGCTGATATATACTCTATAGTTTATCATACTCATACATATGAATAGTCACATTACAATACTTTACCTTTCACCCAAAGGCTGAGTTTGGTATAAAAAATAAACCCAGGCACCTCACACACACACACACACACACACACACACACACACACACACACACACACACACACGTTCTACAGCCTCCAGTCTGTCACGCTGACACACACCCACAGGTTGGCATGTATAAATAGTCACAAATGGACACAAACACAGACTTGAACATAAAGCCATGCATATTCTGTCAGTACGGATTAACACCTCATTACAGGCAATTCAATCGACGGCAGAGGGAGGATGTGTGTGTTTTTAATTCAAACAATCAACCGAAAACCAAAAGCACAGCCAGCTTAGGAGTAGTGGCACATAACCAAGTAGAACACAGCAAACTTTTTAATAGGAAACAGTTTAATTATGTCCCAAATAAACAGAAAGAAGTTTGTAAGACTGAAACTGGGGTGTTTATTGGAAGGTAAAGTCATTAAAAATTGGTTCAGAGGCAGGATGACAGACTTACATCTCTATCTATAAAGTAGCCAATTAGCACATGATTTCTTGACAGATGTCAATACGCCATATGGACTCAGTGAAGCGGACACAGATAAATTAATATGAAAATTCATTATGGATCTATAAAAGCCGAAGTCAGTTCTGTGCTGCGTGACAATTTTCCGAATAATGACAGACCCGCTGGATTTAGCTGCATTAAGCTGGATTTCCCTCTAAAATATTCAAATATTTGATAAATAACAGTAAAGAGCTTTGTTTGAGATGTAATATTGTTGGTTATGTTTGAGCCAGTCTGGAGTTTTCTAATAAATATGATGCTATTGAACATGTATATTGTATGTATTGAATAATTTGCATTGGAGTCAATTCAGTCATTTTGAGAAAATGGATGTGATTCTATTATCATGATGAAGTTCACATTCAAATTGTAGAAAATGATGCTGAAGTCCAGCATTCTGTTTGTATAAGCACATTTCCATAAATGCACACATTGCACATATTAGAAAATGTGGATACAAATTCCAATATATGAAAAAAAGTCTTTAAAGGTTTTTACACTAACTTCATTTTAAAAAGAAATGATGCTAATAATGAAGCCAAACTCATCATCATTGTCTTCCTCTGCTATAAATATACCTTTTCTTCTGTTTATAGAGTCATGTGTAATACATCCTATGGCGTCACTTTTATTTTTTTCATTTTTTTTTTTTTACCACAACATGCAGTATAGTTTCTTTGCTCTGAAGAAAATGTGCCTAATTTGCCTTTTTGTTTGTTTCAAATTCTCAACATTTTATGGAAGCGTGCATATCAATCCTCTCCTCTGAACACTGAAATGACTGTTTGACAAATGAATTTTCAGAGGCTAATTTAATTACATTACGCCATAAAGATAATCAGTGCCTTAACTGTTAAATCTGAGAGAACATAAATCGGTTGTTGCATCTGAGACAGCAGGTCTCACTGCACGATTCAGATGTTCTGTGTGCTCGTTCATATCGCACGTTAAATGTCACTTCTACCGGTTTTGAGTATGAACTGAATGTGACCCTGAAGTGACCCGCATGCACAAAAGAGGTCATGATATAATGTGACCACGCAGGCACGCACTGTGTTTACGGACATAAATATGTTTTTTTCCACTGCTCCTCCTCCTGAGACGCAGAATTGTACTGTTTGTTGCATTTCAGTGACGTAAAGGGCCAATAAATGCGACTCAGCCGTTTAGACTGAATGTATCAGTATCAGATCTATATCAGATTTAGGACCACATATGAAAGTGGCCTGGGTCCGATTTGAAAACATCGGATTTTCTCCTGTTCAAACGGTCCTTAATAGATCAGATCCAGGTCACATATGGACAAAAACACTGGATTTGGGCCACATTTGCTTCGGTCTGAATGTAGCTTCAGTCAAACCTAGTCCCAATATGTTCCCTTGTCCTGACCTACTCTTATCATGAAGCACGTTATAATGTGTATTCATCTCCAGAAGAGATTGTAAAGGAAGTTCTGATCACAAAATATTGAATATAGAAAGGAAATGTAATGTGGTCAAACATTTCTGAGAAACAGTTTAACCCATAAAGACCCAGTGTTACTTTTGTGACACTGGGACACTTTTTTGTCTATATTTAACTTTTCTTAAGGGATTTATCACCATTTATTATGACATTATAGTCTGTATTTAGCATTTTTTTCAGTGAATATCAGATATTTTTCGATATTTAATGGATGGATCATGTCGATGTTCAGTTTGAAGTTGAGGGTTATTATATCAGAAACAGAGAAAACTGAAGAAAAAGCGGCGTTTTCAGTAAAATATATCATGAACCGATCCTAAAGCTATGTCTCCATCCACTGTCATTGATCAAAATCGATCGGTTTTACAGGTGAATGAGTGTTGGAGAAGATGATGGTGTTTCCATGGTAACTACAGAGCCTCTGAACGTCCAAATGGGTCATATCTGATGACCATGAAAAAATGACCAATTGCATTTTACACCAATTATTTACATGGATTGATTGAATTCATGGTTAAGATGTTACTAAACATTTTAGATCAATACATGGCTTTGGTTGTTGTGGCTGTTTGGATCTTTATGGGTTAATAACTGCTCAGGCTGATCAGACTGACGTTGAAAACCCACAGGTTTTAGTATCTAAACTAGCTGTATTGGACTGTCAGCTATGAAGCTCCATCAAAGTCTGAAGGACACCTTTTGTGAGACTGATGCTTTCACCTCCATCTTTAAGAACAGATTACTTAGGTTTGGTTGAACCTCCTTGCTGACAGTTTGACAGTTTGTATTACTCGCTCCAATAACTGTACCAATGAAAGGTAATAAGCAAAGCACCTGCAAAAAGGCTGCATTTTACATAAAAGGTTCTCTGTATGTTCCATGTAGATCATAAACCATGGAAGAGTTTGTGTTTGAGCGCCATCACATTTTTAACACTCCTCTAAGCGGACCTTCCAATATTTATGTACAGTGAGCAGTGGCGTCCATTACTCAACCATGTGTTGAATCTGCACAACAGGGGTCAACTTACACTCTGTTTGCTTGTGTTTCTGCCTAAGCTTCCACTACAGCCAATAACTATAATAAGAATAAGTACATTTATCACTCTGTTCTGCACCTGCTTAATACTGCAGTTGGGGCTCCTCATTTGGAGACAAAAAAAAAAAAATAGTCCCATTCCGTCTTGTACAGACAAGTGGCCCAGTTCACAGACCGCTTGGCCTTGTTAAGAGTCAGCCATGTGCAGTGGGTCCATCCTGAGTTCAACCCCTGTGCTGTCATCAGTTACTAATCGCCTCAATTGGCCTGTCATAAATGGAGTCCCCCAGAGTCCCCAAGCACTTCCTGGAGTAAGGATGCGTTCTAGTGCAGTCTGTCTGAGGACATTATCATTTGTTTCCTGAGTTTTTTTTAACTCTGTGCCTCAATTGGTGGAAGGGTGATATAAGATTTGAGAAAAACTCTGGGTCTCCAAAGTGCATTACGTGCCCCCCCACCCCCCGGTCTTTTTTAATTCAAGGGAATATTTTGGTTACAAAGGCATGGTCCAATTACTGCTTATTAGTACTGAGAATCCTCCTGTATGCCTCATTCTTCACCTTTACATTTCAGTGACTACAGTCTGGAATTTAAAGCTACTATTGACATCATTCATCTGCAGTGCTGTATGAAAAAAGAGATTTGTATTTTAAGTTAGTAAAGAGGGAGCACTTGGGGTCAAACTGCAGCTGTCAGTCACATGGGACATCAGTGGATTGTGTAATGTTAATATGAGAATCTGCAGTCACATAAGTATTTGAACTCCTTTTCTACAGTGTAACATGATATAAAATATTAATAAAATGGCAGTGGCCACTGCCACAGTCGAAATATCAGTTTGTCTATTGCTACAGAGCCAATCAAATGTTAGCATTTGTAGAAGAGCCAATCATGGATACTGTTCCATGACCTCATTAACCTCTTGTTGCCATAGCACTGTGGTGATATATGGCGTGTACTTCAGTGCATTCTTTTGTGCATTTTGTTACCACAGTACTGATGTAATGCTCTATATGTTGTTTTCTGGTGTTCTTTGCTCTGTGCAGTCAGTGAGACTGAGGCTGGAGAAGGTGGGCGGAGCTACATGTTAGATGTGGCAGTGTGATGTGTTACTCCTCAGTTCTGTGTCAGTTCGGTGTCTCGAGCGCTGTGCTCTGAATTCTGCACTCTGAATGTTGTCCCAGTGGCTGATTTATGTCAGTGTTGGATTCCCTACCAGCACCCTTGGTGTCGTGCCCCCTGTCTGAAAATCTGCAGGAAAAAAACATGTTTGACTGGGAATAGAACCCAAGTCTTCCACATCGCAGTCCAAAGCAATACCACTGAGCTAAACCTGCACTATCATCACCTCTGATCCACTTGCTATCTGATTCAGGATGTGATGTTTTAGGCAGTAACATGTTCCCATGATATAATGAAGGTGCTGATTGGCTCTGTGGCAATAGACAAGCCCATATTTCGTGCCACGGTACTGTGTCATTAACCACTTTGTGGTAAAATATAGTGAAACAGTTGGAAAAACATGCTGGTGCATCACTGCCCTCTGAGGGATTTAAGACTATCATATCTCTGGTTTGTTATGGTCTATCAATATCCAAAAACTAAATAATAAAAACTGGGAAACTGATAGTTTCAAGGCTACACTTTGGAGTTGCTGCGAGTGCTCTAGGTGACATCACGGTGGCGTGATTAGGTTAAATCAGGCTGTCTTAGTTTTCAGTCATTTCTTTTGCATTATGCTCCTCTAAGGACATTTGGTGAACTCTTAGTACGTGAGCCTACATCACCATCTCTACTGTCACTAATTACATACATTTCAGCAGTGTGAAGAAGTGCCAAAAATACCACATGCAGTATGTTAATGTTAAATAATTCTCTCATAGCACTGAGCGACTTAAAGCATTAACAGGATTTTCTGAAACATAAATGGCTGCAAAGCTATAGCTGCCATCACTGGCACAGTGGATTATTTTTGAGCCCAGAACACTGTGGGTGGAAGCATTTGTAAAATGTAACATTTAATTTGGCGAGATATTACCTTATATCGCTCTCTTAATCTTCCGCCTCTGACTTATTTGCAGTTTCACTTCATTTCAAACCTACGAAGTTGCATCAATTACTTGATTATTAACCTTTCCTGTAATATCGGAGGCAGCTGGCTGGCTCGACCTGTTCTCTGGAGAAGTTTCATGGGCTTTCTTACAGTGAGATGTAATTAATTATGTAAACCTGCCCCCACTGAAAAAAGTATCAGATTATTAACGGAGCATGTATTTTTTCAGACTACTTGTGTTACATCATATATTCATCAGCAGGTGGACAATTCTGCAAGTAAAGCTCAAAGGCATTTGAAGCAGTGAACAGAAAACCCAAACCCACCAATCCACTCCCACCAGACAGACATGCAGCCAGTGACAGTCCATTAAAGTCCATTCCATTGAATTCAATCGTATGCTTGATTTATGGTTTTCATTTTTTGACTTGAACATACAAAATGGAAAGTAATGATGGAACTGCACAGATGACTTTAATGAATGGCCGTGTTATTCAAAGAGGCGTGTTTAACAAAAGCACTGCGCATTAGTTAACTTTTCTACGCTAATGATGACTGACATTGCAAACACAGATGGACCATTTGGATTTAGCATTAGCGCATGTTATGGCCAATGGCACGATGACACAAATGCAGGATGGATGAGAGATAATGCATAAAGGACATCTATAATGACATGCATTCTTAGAGCTTTCTAATAGAAATTACATTCTCATTACTTAGTTTCACAAATCTGGTTAATAAATGCAGTGAGATGAGCTCAAAGTCCATGTGGCATCTTTAAAATTACATGTGCACCACAGAGACTGACATATAAAGGTCATTATTTAAGGATATGTCCCCAAATGTCTTTGAATGTTGCTATAGACAGCACAGTCATGCATTGTTCTGACTTACATGTACCTGCATGCTATGAAATGAACACTGTTAATAGTAAGATCATAACAGGTGTGCTGTCTGAGGACTTGTATGCAAGGTTAGGAAGGTCTTTCCTTCTCCCTTAAATTAATGAAAATAAAATGAAATAAACATAAATAATTAAATACTGTTGCTCATTTGCAAAAAGGATGTCCTTGTTGAAACTCTAACTGTAACTCCTGAGTAATAAGATGCATTTGGAGAAGCACCTGAAGCCAAAACAATGCAAGGTGAGAGTCACAGTGAGGAACAAAGTGGATGTGTTGATGTCTAGAAGTAAACATACAATACCCCACGCTCAGAGTTCTCCACGTGTGAATCTCTCTATCGGAGCAAGGGCAAGGCAGGTACAGGACGGGACAGGAAGGGGTGGAGCCAAAAGACAGGAATCAGGAAGATAGAGAGAGACATAAAAGGGCGTGAGACTCATGCTGAGAATCCAAGCCTGACAACCAAGCCTGTCCCTCCAGTGAAAACCCGAAACCAGCAGCTTTCTATGAAGTGAAATGATGCATTTGCACATGTATGCAGATTAAAGATACATACAGTCTCAACAGAATTTGCCATTACATGATCTTCCAAGTGGGTGAGAGGCGTCCACTGTAAATGACACTCAAATGTATAGAACCTAAACTTTAACCTCTTTGACTTCAAATATTTTTTTTTATCATTATTTATTTATGTCCAGAAAATAGAAGTGCACTGTAAAAAGCAAAACTTGAATCAACTTCAAATTATTCTTCAATAGGTCACACATAAAAAAAAAAAAAAAAATTACATTCAAATATAATTTAATTTGGTTCACTTAACTATTTTTTATTTTATTTTTATGTGACCTTTTGAAGAAAATTCTTTAAGCTGATTCAAGTTTGACTTTTTACAGTGTGTCTTGGTAAGGGTTAGGAAATGATTATTTGTTTTTAATATTACTAAATACATTGTGAATCATTTTTACTGTATTAAAGCCATCCATAACCATAAAAATTATGAAATACTTACATATACAAAAATAAATAAACAATACTGTATACTTATGTAATTTCTGAGAGAAACAATTGAAAACCAGCACAAACAGTTAATGATCTAGAAATGTTGATAGAATTAACTTTCAAAACATGAACATTTTCAGTTTGCAGAAACATACAATGGCTTTCTTTTGTCTCTGTGTTGAAATGTTATAATATTCTATAATATTAAAAATGATGTTTTGGGATTTGACTGAGTGATATTGAAATAATGCCTAGAGTTTTTGCATGACTAATTTTTTTTTTTCTAATCCTTTAAAAATGAGTTTTGAAGTGCAGCTCAGAGCAGAATACAAATCACTGTGTCTACATCTAGAGAACAATGAACATGAATGAGCTGGGACCGGCTGAAAACAGATTTAATTAGACTTTTATCTGTTTAGGCAGCCGTGAAAAGATCAGAACTTCTCCATATGGGTTGAAAAGCACACTTTCCCATGCCGCATAAATCACCACAGCGTGCATTATGGAACATCTGCAGGTTTTCAACAGGAGTACTGGAAGTGATTTATCAAGATGGAAGGATTTATCAAGGTAATACTTTTAAACATGGTGACTGTAACCGGTGAGAAAGCCCAGAGTTGCAAGAGTGACACAAACAGTTTGCTTTGTAAGGTGTCCCGAAACACAATGAACAAAGAAAATAGAGGCAGGGGGATGTAGGAAACCCTCGGAGGAAGGCAAGAGAGGAGAGTGGACATGCAATGTGAGACGCTTCCATAAACATTCTAATGCTGTCAGGAATAATACATGTTGTAATAAATGTTTGACTGAATGAATGCATAATTCATAGTAAAGGATGTTTTACTGAAAGAGATGTTTTCATAAATATGGGAAAATCACAAAAGTGCATGATATCACACAAACAAGCTTCAGTAGAATCACTGCAGTACAGACAGTAGTGAAATTAAAAAAAAAAAAAAATCTAAAATAAACAAATAAATAAATATGTACTGTGGTCCTGTGTGTAACTGTTTGTCTTTTGGGCTTTTGCTAGAGGCTTTTTTTTTCACTAATTCCAACACGTAGACTTTTCCACTACAGGTTGGAATTTGTCTGTTTTTCCCACCCTGGTGTTTTCCTTTTCCCATCTGTTCATCACTGCGATTCGTCAGTTATAACTGCGCCTGGACCCCCATGTTTATGTCCTGTCTTCTGTGTGAACTTTGGTTTGTTGTAATCTAGAAATAAATTTGTTGCTCTGAAATATGTGCAATGACAATAAAGACATTCTATCCCATTCTAGAAATCAGATCCAGTTTTCTATAGGCTTTAAAAGTGCGTAAGTTATACTCCTCCCACTCCTCATCTTTTGTTTTCATGTATACAAGTTTTTTCATGTTTATGACAAAAGTAGTTGTTGCATATTTGAAATAAACAAACTAACTAATATGCTTTCCTTATGTTTTTTTTTTTTTAATCTTACAAGACTATGGGCCTTTGAGCATGCTCTAAAATTGCGCTATGACTTTTATTCAGACTTTCATACAAAATTCCAGACATTTCAAGGTCTGGAAAATAAAAAATTCCATATTTTTTTAAAGACTTTCAAGACCTGTGCACACACCCTGCAGTATGCATGTAATAGACTTCATTTGAAATTACAGATTTTCTAGTTTGTGTTTAATTCAGTGGTTCCCAACTCCATTTTAACATCACAAATTTCCATCGACCCCAGACATTCACAAGGGAGGCACTTTTTTTTTTTTTTTTGTATGCTAAAATGAATTTGTTTTAGATCATGTAATAGTTTGCTATATAATGCATATTCTTATGGACGGAGGCAGAAAAGCCAGGTTCAGATTACTGCACAAAGTGGGAATTGTATTTTCCTTGGTCAGGATATGTACAGTCAGTCCAGCTTGGATTTACAAGGCATCGCCACCAATTTTTCATCAAATCAGTAAAACCTGAGTTTTAGCCGAAGTATCATAAATCCTTAAGTCTTTCTGTGATTACGCTCCTGAATCTCTTCCCTCACTGAACAATTTTGAAGCGTACTCCACCAAAAACAATCCATTTGTTCACAGACAGAGGTGGTACAGTAGGTCACTGGCATTTTCAGAACTTTGTCATAACGTGCATCATGGGAAGTTTCTGTTTCTGTGTTTGTTACTGTGACGGCGTCATTGCCATCATGCAGCTGTGTGGAGCTCCGTTTCCGACAATGCACAAATAAAGCGAAAAGAACCTCGTGTCATATTAGACCAACAACAAGTAGCTGACTGATCGATTTATTGTCAACTTTTGAATCAGTCACAACTGTTTTGATGTTTATTTGATGTTTCATTTATCGTTTTGAGCCCTTTTTAAGAAAAAAACAACTTGCTAGCATTAGCAAAACAAGGCTAATTTCTATGTTTTGACAGTGTAGCAGAGGGGGAGTAAGGATTGCTTTGCTTCTCCGCTGTAATGTCATCGCCGACTATAACTATAACCAAAAATTAATGGAACTATTGTTGTTTTTATTGTTGTTTAGATTTTTTCTCTAGGGGGGTGTTATAGTCTTTCCTGTTTGTGTCAAGTTGATTTTGTGATGGAAGTTTTGGTTTGCCTGTACTTGTTATGAGTATGTGTTTGGTTTGGAAGATTGAAAAAGCTTAAATAAAATCATATAAAAAAAATGAATGCAACTATGGATGGAAAAACTGTTATGAACCTTATCGTGACTTCACCAAAGGATTATGTGACAGTGAATGTCTCCTGTTTCCAAACCAAAGGTGGTGCAGTCAAATACTGCACATGCGACTTTTTTTTTTTTTTTTTGGGGGGGGGGGGGGCAGTGTATACACACTTACACACGGCAGTAACTTCAGTCATACTTCATATGACAAGCCGAGAAAATACAAAAATGTACACACCAGTAAAACGTCAGCGAAAACCAAACTGCGGTTCCAGTTTTCAGTTTCAGGTGACGCTTTCCTGTCATGTCTCCATTCACATTTTTGACAGTCACTCGGGCTCGAACATCCACAGCAAGGCCTCAGTCTCCCTCCACACTCTTCTTTACCTCTGTCCACATTTAACAGTATCCTGCCTGTGTGGGCGTCCTGTGCAGATCTCCGCTGAGGGCTGACCCTTTGTCTGGCTGTAGCCTGAGGCAGGTCTGTTGCTATTCAGATAACGCACCAGTCCCTATCAGCGCTCCCTGTGTGACCTCACCATTCATCACAAGCAAGTGGACGATGGCTTTCGTGCATCGGCATGAACCCACAAAGACCCACTGCTACTTTTGTGCCAGTTCTCAATTCATTTTTCTCTCTTTTTGAAGTAATTTATCATCTGCATTTTGCATTTTTAAGTGAGAATCAGGTATTTTCCTATATTTAATTCACTGATCATGTGGACGTAGACGTACTAAATTAAAAAAAAAAAAATTCAGTTTCCTGGTGTGTCCTCATATAAAACACCATGTTTTCTTTTCTTTTCTTCTTCTTCACTTGTTGTTACGTCCGTCCACATCAGGTTTTTTTTTTTTTTTAAATGACTCTAATTGCAATAAAACATCTTTCTATTGCAGTTTTGCATAATATACCAGTTACACAATGCCTGAAAAACTACCTCTTGTCAGCACAAAAACTTTTAATCGAAAAATGAGAGTTTTGCTGAAATCGAGATTTTTCCATTATGCGCAATTTATATTTGCAATATTTGAGGGTGAGTGTGCATCACTCATCCTTTGTTTTATTTCATTTCACAAAATCCCCTGTGCTTCAACAACAATCAGGATGAAAAAATATACCTTTGCACACTCATCAATAAAGGAGCTTAAGTTTTAAATAAAAACAAAAACTATTTGATTTAGAAAACAGGGGTTGTTTCAGTGAGAAAGCAAAAAACAAAAAAAAAACTACTGCACTAAACTGCACTTTTGTTAATGCTACTGGTCATCATTTTCTTTTCAATAAATACAAGTTCTGAAAGTTAGAGAGCTGTCAATCACATCTGTCAATCAAGGCCTGTAAACCCATCAAACATAATACAAATTTGCAGCCTTTAAATATAATAAACCCACAAATCCAATAATTATTACTTTTGTGGGGATGTTTTTTTTAACCGTAAAAATCGTCAGTTTCCAAAATTTTAATAATTTCCCACAAATGTAATAAATTAGTTCATCACATACATTTAAATAATGCATGCATGAATATTCATTCATCTTTCTTTTCTTATCCTTGTCCTTTGGATTCTTGCCTTTTTAGAATGATCAAATGTTGCAGTTACACCACATGGTACTGATTCCAGACTAATAGATGTTTACTTACAAATACAAGTGGAGGAACAAAACAGAATGGGTGTAAATGCTGTAAAGGTTTTATTATCAAAGCTTCAGTAGGAATAATACAATACAATAGAAGCCTATGTTTGAACCGCGGAAATAAAATATCTTCATGTGATTATGATAACAGTGGAGCGGGAAGGAGCACACTGTGGGAAAATGAGGTATTATGTCTGTGGTAAAGTTATTATATTTGTGGCATTATTACATTAAAAGCTGCCATTTTTTAATTACGTTTGTGGTTCATTGTGTTTGTGGGGTTAACAAGGCCCAACAAGAAAAGGCAGTCTGCAGTCATGGAAAAATGTCAGTTTCGTGTTTAATTTTAGTGCCTGGCACAACTAAAGGTCCATTTGTTTGGGCAAATATAATAATAACAACAAAAACAGCTTATAATAGTTTAATTTCAGAGCTGATATCTATCCATTTTCCATGTTTTCTTGATAAAAAACAAAATCACTTCAGTTCT
>JAQQZY010000023.1:13950144-13961600 GCA_030068375.1 Ostorhinchus rueppellii
ACTTCCATGATGAATGACGGCGCAATTCACAGCGCAAAGGGCTTGTCTTGCTCATTTCGTATGGGAACTATTTTTCGTTGCGGAGAAACACAACCAACGCACCTATGGGCAATTTAGATTAGCCCATTAACCTATCAGTGTATGTGTTTGTATGGTGGGAGGAAGCCGGAGTACCCAGAGAGAACCCATGCAGACACAGGGAGAACATGCATTTTATACATATAGCCTGTAAAAATCTCAATAAATGTATTACTGAAAAAAAGGAGAGAAAAATCTGTATAAAATGAGTGATTGTGTTTTCGAGGGCTACTCAAACAGTTTTCTGTGACCAGAGTAAAAGCATGAGCTCATTCAGAAAATTAGACTTTTGTGATGAATTCAAAACAAATGTTTGCTGACACTAAATGTCAACATCAGTGAACCTCTGATTAATCCAACATACATCAAACTGTCATCTTAAAAGTATGGAGCTGTATTTCTTTTCTGCTTGATCAAAAATTACCCAAGAGGCTTTTGACAACACAAGATGAAAAGGCTTCTTTAGACACTTGCCAAGAATGCTTTGTGCATTTTGTATTTTGTTTTATGTCTTTTTTTTGTTTTGTTTTTTTTGAAGAAAGGACTAGGGCAGGTTAGTGTGGCCTGAAGAGCCTTAAAAATCAAATTTTCCCTGTAAATGTGTCCTGGGAGAAAGACATGAAGTATCGATTTGAGGCGTTATAATGGTAGTGGGTGTCCCTGTAGATGTCCCGTTTCACAACCACTTGGCCTTCACAGTGATAAGCTGTCCTACCAGGGGAATACTGGAGCCATGGATGGCAATGTGGTTACTGTGGCTACAGGGAATATGAACACAAAGACACTGACTCAGACACTTAGATAGTGAATACGGTGGCAGCTGGTAGAGTGTAGTGACATGCTCTGAAAATGCTGGATTGAGATTGAACACTCAGCGAGAAAACAAGAAATCATAACATTGTTGAGATAAACAGATAGGAAATGGTTAGTAATTGAAGATCATGGTCCCACATAATCACAGCATTTCTTAGAACTACTGTAAAAAAAACAAACAAACAAACAAAATGCTAATGATAGTTCCAAACATCACAAATCCCTTCCATTTTCTTGTGCTTGTGCATGTACTTGTGTAATATCCTTTCATTTATAGCCCCCCCACCCCTGTTTTTTTATTTTTTTTATACTATATCTCTTACTCGAAGAGCACGATAACATTAAGAGGGAGGCATTATGGGTAAAAACCAGTGATATTAAAAACATAATCTCATCCAAATGGAGAAAAGATTGATTTTCTGAGCTACGGACGCACCACAGTAGCACTGAAAGCCTTATTAAACGTTGCTTTTCTGGGTGCGTGAGTGTGATTGTTTTACATATCAAGTGCACAAACACATATTTCTCCTAACTGCCTTTTTTTTTTTTTTTTAACTTGATCTGTATGTGTGTGTGATAATACTTATGTGTCTTAATTGTATCTGATTTTAATATTTTCTTCCGATTAAAATACGTTTAGTAAAGTTAAACTGTGTCTTTGTGTTGCATATGCAGGTTATGTAAGCGTGTTTCTGCTGGTGGCTTCATATTTCTTAGATCACGGCGGATGCACAGGTTTAGGGTTTTGGTATTGTTTTTTGGCAGCTGTGGGCTGCATTCTTTGTGGATTAGCATTAGCATGTCTAAGTATGCATAACAGGATTACTAATCTGAACTATTGCTGCCACAGTGTTCTCGGGGCTCTTTGTGAATGTGGGCTTCTGGGTGTAAATTCTGCAAAGTCCTTTTCTTGGTGTTTCTGTACACAAGTGCTTGTTTGCATGTAACTGTGTGTATGAGGGTATTTTCATAAATGTCTTGGCATTATAAGTATAAGAGACTGTGACATCCTGATTATTGAGGGAAAAAAACTACATATGAGATTACACATGGATAAGGATAGTATAAGGGAACAGCCCACATATTACATTGTTTTTCCAATTATGTTAATTTCCTGAATAACCCAACTTTATTTTCTGTCACCTGCTGCCTAAAAAAGTCCCGCAATCGAATATTTTGCAAGACTGACGTTAGCTTTTATTCTGTACGCATTTGCTGGTGCATCATTTTAATGAGTTTAAGTGTTGTAACAGTATTTATTTCAGTCATTTTACAGACACATAACATTACTGAGCCTAGACACAACCGACTGAAAGAAAACCAAATCACAACACTGGCCCCAATTCATCCACCTCTGTTCTGAAATTGATGCACCCATTATTCTGAAACAGGGTCAGACTGGACTCATTGGACCACATGACCTTTTTCCATTGAAACACAGTCCAGTCTTTATGCTCGCTATCAAACTAAAGGTTGTGCAAGAAAAGAAAAGCTACTCACTACATTAGTTAAGGTTAAAGGCCTTGTTGCAACTGACAGATGTTACTCTTATAATAATTCTTACAAATGTAATCCAAGTTTTTTGGTCAAACTGTATATTTATGGAAGACTCAGCAAATTTGTGTTTTTCTTATATTTTTACACATTTCCATATAAAACTTCTTTATACCATCAACTATCTCTACAATACACAACTATACAGTTTAATCGATGTAGTGGTTGTGTGTGAGTGTAAATGTGTGGATGTTAAGAATGTGTGTGTTCTATTGTATGCATTACCCATCCAGTGTCCAATGTGGACCTTTTGACAGCTACATGACAGCTTCTATATCCCAGCTGTACCTATTTTCTGAAAACAATCCCCAAATACAATGCAACATATCCTATGATGACCAAATCAATTACATGGATACGCAAAAACATCGTGTTAAAATAGAACTCTGATTCCCCCTCTGAGGGAATTTGTCTCCGACAAGGAAACACAACCAGAGGCCAAAGTGAATTCATGTTAGGACGCAAGTGCTGTGTGCAGACAGCCGCAAAGGCAGGCAGGCTGGCAGGCAGGTGAGACCACTGGAGGTATTAGGGGAAAAAGGAAATAAATGGAAACCTCAAGACAAAAAAAAGGTGATGAACTCAGTCAAAGTGACTTGTAGTAAATGTCCGGCAAGAAATTCAGTTAGTGAATGGAATAGAACGGATTTCGATTGAATACTATGTACATTAACACTAGGGAAACTAAGTCATTTCTCTGTCAATTTCATGAATGCAAAATGTTGTCAGTGCAGTTGAGCACAGCTCGCATCTATGATTTCCAACCCGCAGCCAGAGCAGCGATGGCCTCTGGGCTCAGGGCGCCCTCTGCACCCCTCCAGCAGTTACAGGTTAGATAGGTTATATAGCCATGCATTTGTTCCAACCATTCACTGAACCAGCCCATTTGGATGAGCACACCTCCTCATCCAGGTAGACGAAGGGATCATCAGTGGAATCACCTGTGTTCAGTGAACAGGTAGAACCCATACATGGCAGGACTTTTACTTTATGGAGCTGGGATTGTCCACCTCTGGTCAGGACATACAGTGCATATGTCCTACATAGCTTTTCCATTCTGAGCATTCTGAGAATGTGACCAATAAAGCGCAACTGTCACTGTTGTACTGTTCTGATGGGGGGGTGTTGACTTATGTATTTGTATGTTGCTAATATGATCAAGATATATGATCCTATAGGAAGAAGTGTCAAACACATTAATCTTGTTTTCCATTTCACTAAATACGAGGCTGGCAGGCTTCACATCCATAGAGAATAACTGACCCACAGGTGTGGGTGTTGAGTAGATTAATTTTGGTAGCACTGGTTAGCATGGAACTTTGCCAGATCTTGTCCAGCTTCCAGAAGACCAGCCCAGGGCCTTTCATGTTGTTAGGTCATTTCTACTGGAGGCCATCATGGATCCAGGTATTGGAAGTTCAACACATGCTCACTTTACTGACCATATCCTCTGAGAGGAGGCTGTGGGTAGCGGTTGATGGTCATGTGTTCAGTCTTTGAGGCGCTGATGGCAAGTCCAATGGCAGCTGTTGTGTTGTACTTGTGCTCTGACTGTGGATGACTCAAGAAGGGCCGTGTTATCGGTAAAGTTGAGATTGTTCAAGGTCTTAACTGGAAGTCTCCTGGACTGAAAGGGGGGGTCTCACCATGCCAGAATCAGTAGCTCCTTATACACAGCACTTCTGTTCTGGGAATATTTCACCTTTATTCCCCTGTGCTGGGGGGAAGTAAAAATGAGCACAGGCCGTGTACTGTAAACAAACATATCAAAGGACCAGAAAGAGACGCTGAGATCTGTTGTCACTTCGAGTGGAGGACTCTACCTTTGCTGCTCTGGAGAGGTTAGCTAAGAAGTTATGCTCGGGGTGTTTCTGATGTGCAAGTTATGCATCACACTATACACTGCACTGCATCACCACCCTTTAATTCTAGAACACAGGTCCACTGGGTAAAAGACCAGCCTGTCTCACCTCTGTTACTCCTTTGGCTGTGTAAACCGGTCACTGGCAAAAACATGGGATAACCATCCCACCTTTTTTCTGGGACTTCTGTGTAAAACTGGCTTGTGTCATCAGTAAACATCTTCATGAGGTAGTCTATAAGCACAATGAACAGGAAGTACCCTGTGTTGACTTGGAATGCATCAGAAATATTACTATCCACCATGGCAGCACTTTTGGACTGGCTGTAAAGCACACTGATGGTGTCACTATAGTTTCTGGGATGCATAATGTTATAGAATGGAGAACATGATCCTCCTGTTAATGGCATTAAATACATTCTTGAAGTTGGTAGGAATCAAAAGCTTCCATTATCCTGCGTAGTACATGCTTTTGCTGAGTGCAACATCTGGCACGACAAAAAAAAAAAGCTTGATTTTTCTATAAAACTGGGTCCACATGACATTTATTCTCTTAAGGAGGATCTTGTTGTGCACTTTTGTAGCAAAAGACATCAGTGTAATAGCCTTGAGTTAGTCCTGAGGGTGAGGTCCTCTTTCTTTGGTAGAGGAACAATAACATTTGTCCGTTGCTTTGGTGGAGTGAGTGTGGGGTAGACTTGCAGAACTCATGGATACTCTTTGCTATTTCATTGCCGCCACCATGGAGGGCTTCTGGAGTAATTGCACAGTCAAAGCCTGGGGGTTTGTTGCTCTTCAGGCTATTGATGGCGTCTGCTGGTTCAGGGAGAGCGAATGTTGGCAGTGCGCTGTCATTGTTTAGTAGATCATCAAAAATATTCCCTCCATTCTGCAAGTAGCTCCCTTTCAGTGAGTGCATGACCACGGAAAATAGAATTACCAGTGTAAAACTTTATGGACTGCGCTCAAAAATAATACAGGGTCAATCATAGATGCAAGAACAAAACATCTGCTGGCAGCTTAAGTATCGAGCCGTTTTAGGACAATTTTGCAGAAATGAAATTGATTAAAACGTATAAATTGCTTCACAGCGTGATTTCAACACTACAACACAGTATAATATGATAGAAAATAATTATTGATTCCACTGAGCTATTACGATATTTCCGAATGTGAATGTTTCTGGAGCTATAGGTAAAACCGCCAATCATTGGTGTCTCAGTAGAGGCTCATTACAGGTGGTGAAACATGGTGCAATTATTGAACGACAACTTCTAATACGATAACTACTGACTCTGGATCAGTGTATCTGGTGTTTGACCTGACAGTGTTTGTGAAGCTACTTTTGAAATTATAGTGAACAATTTAGTTCCCGTAAATTAAGACTCATTAAAATGAAAAGATAAGGTGAGATAATGTAAACTAATGTGGAAACATATACTTGTGATCTATAATTGTGTGTGTATTCTTCACTCTTGAATGTTCAAAGGTCATAGCCAAGGTCCTTTCATATGCGGAAGTGCTTTGTCTCTGTTTATTAACAGGCTGTATCTGATGTCAGCATGTTTTTATTCTGTTTTTTCGGTCTCCCTTTTGTCTTTTTTATTATCCCACTAGCGCCGGTTGCTTTGCAGAACAGCTTGTAATTGGCCTGAAAGTCTGAAACTATACAAAACAGTGTTCTAAAGCAGTAAACAAACCAAAGCATGGTGCAGTATAGTCTGGTGTTTTATGGTCAGAAGAAAAGCTGATTGTTTGGTCTGTACCGTGGTCTGGAGATCTGGTTCAGATCAAGCTGAAAAGTCCAAATGCGCACATGTAAGAAGAGATGTGTGAAAGCATCCACAGTGGTATTAGTATTATACTCACTGGGCACTTAAACTTATAGACCTATCTCAAGTAATAACTTCACTCATTAGGGATGGGAAGATTATCCGATATGTATCGAAACACCGACGCACATTCATGATCCAAGCGCACTGGTACAGAAGTGAAGGAAACTTTGGAATGATATCAAGAAGCATCGGTTATTTATTATTTGTATCTATAAAACTCCATCCATTCAAGTTTTCTTTACTGCTCTTATGTATGTGTGAATATGTGTATACGTAGGTAATGCATGTATGTGTATGTATGTAGGCGTATATGTACGGATCTGTATATGTATACATGTATGTATATCTATGTATGTGTGTGGATGTATATATGCATATATATGTCAACAGTGCGTGAGTATGTATGTAGAAATGTGATATTTTATACAGATTTTATTATTTTTTTCTTATATTTTATTATTGCACCTTGGGACGACTGCAACCCTCCCCCCCCCGATTTTGTTGTTTCTTGGCTAAAGTTTTTCTTTTCTGAAGACTAAGTTAACATGCACCGTGGATTCGCAGATGTGTTCACTGCATACTATGGTATGAGCTCCGAGGATGCACTGTGGCACGAGCGCCACTGATGAATACTGTACTGTGTGTTTGAGTGTGTGGATATACAGTCATGTGGGAAAAGACAAGACCCCCCTTTTACATCTTAGTTTTCTTCATCACACACTCTAAAAACGAAAGTAAAACATTGAATCAACTTAAATTTTTTTTCTTCAACAAGTCACACATAAAAAAAAAAAATAGTTGAGTTAAGTGAATTAAATTGCATTCAATGTAATTTAATTTGGATGATGGAACAGTGGCGCTGCGCCAGTATACTGCTAGCTCAGTGCTGCTATACTCACATTCAAATTTAGGGCGTTTTTTTCTGTTTTCCCCTGATAATTTTGCTCAACTCTACCAAAATCTGTAAGGTTTGCAGATATGTGCTCAGTTTTCCAGCACCATGTTGTTTTTCGTTTGAAATCTCACAGAGTTGCGTCTATCGTGAGATTTTAGTGCGAGACTTTCTTCCGGGGAGAGGGTGCACCAGGATACTATACATTTCTGGGGGGAACCCTGTGTTCCCAATATCTATCCTGCCCTTAAGCTGCAGACATGTCACTGAATCAAACTAATAAACACAAGGTGAAGTAAAGCAGTCTGACTTTTAATTTCTTGAAAATGTACATATTTCATGGAAACATAGTCTTCGGCAAGATTTGTGTTAGTTTTGAGTTCGAATAAAAGATAAGAGGAAGAGACGACATCTGATGGGAAACATGTTCATGCTTGTGTGGACAGGGCATAAGTTCAGAGTTTTAGTCTTCACCAAGTCTTCTATCCCTCTCTGAAATTTTACTGCTGTCTACTCGATCTCCGCCGTCTCTTTATGTCTTTGTTTCCCTCTTTCATCCATCCCTCCTCTTCCCTCTTTATCCCCAGATGCTGTCGAATGCTTTACGACCTGGGCCCGTAAGATTTACACGGGGACAATTGAACATTTTGTCGCTGCGCTTTGGAGCAGATGGAAAATTCATGACAGAGTTAGAAGGGCAAACTTAGCATAAGACAACAATTTGAGGCCGATGCCTGTCTGGAGCAGGGGAAGCCTCCACCTGTGTGCATACACAATACTGCAGTAGGAGGCAGAGAAACGCTGAAAAAACCTCCAGTGAATTCTTTCATGACTTTTTCCACGTCACTCTGTGTCTCTCCTTGTTTTTGATCGCCTCCCTCTCCTTTGGATTTCATTCCTTTTCCCCTTTCCTTTTTTATTCTTTGTCTCCCAGTTTTTCTTCTTTACTGTTTTTTTTTTTTTTTTGTCAGCTGTAGTCACTGTCTGCATGTAAAGCCTGAGCAGCATTTCATCCACTGCTGACTTGTACCGTGCTCTTAAAATGTCACATCATTGCCAGATACTCACCTACAAACAACCCTGAGGATTTTTTTCCCTCCCTTCTTTTTCAATAGTCTGACTCAATCTGTTGCAAATTCAGAAAGAAACCTGACTCACTAAGCAGCAAACAGGCATCCTCCTGGAGATGACTGTAGCTTTATGAAAATGCGACAGGTGCAGCACCTTGCAAAGAATGGGGGTGTGTTTGTTTTTGTGTTTGTGCAGCTTTACATAAATGACAACTGTCATTCAGATCGGGCTTTTCATTTTTACAGTTTAGTCACATGTGATCATGTCACAGACAGTAAGCAACATGTTGCATCAGTATTGCACGGGTGCAGTCAGTTACACCCCGACTCTGAGCACCACCAATTACAGCCGACCTCAGGACTAATGGTAATGGGAATTGAAGCTGACATATCATACCAGAGCATGGGGGCTGTTGTGAGCCTTATTACCTACACATGCAAGACACAGACAATGCCATTTAACTCATCAATAAGGCCTTCTCTTCACAAAAAACTACATTTGAACTTCACTCTTGGCTAATTTAAACAGTGGAAATAAATAAACTGCAGTTGGTAAAGGCATATCACTTATCACATCGGGGGTGCAGGAGTGTTTGGATCAAGAAACCTGACGAGGGTGCGACAGTGACCCCTCAGACGGACCCCCAGATTGAGGTTTGTTGTATAATAGTATAGGAGGCATATCTCCCCCGCCCCACCCCGACACCTGTAGGTCGCGGGTAACTCGTTAATCCACACAACACTAGTGGGGGGGGGGCTTTAGCAACAGAACGCACCACATCAGGGTCGCTTCATTTCATTTCATTTCATTTTCTTTTTTTTTTTTTTTTTGCAAATGTTAAGAGCAGACTGTTGTAGCATGTATCGTCAGTGTGTGCAGTCGTATATATAACTATATCACGCTGCTCATTTACAGCATCATTGAGATGAAATTGGATCATTTTCCACCGCACACCTGATGACTTCTCACGGCACACTAATGCGCCGCGGCACACTGGTTGGGAAACACTGACTTAGATGGCTTAGATCACTTCTGCAGTGCTCAGTTACAGAAAAAAATTATTGATGCAACTGAAGTTATTTTGTTTTTTTATCAAGAAAATATAGAAACTGGCTAGATATCTATGAGCTCTTTTTGTTGTTATCATTATATTTATTCAAACAAATGTACCTTTAGTTGTACCAGGCATTAAAATGAGCAGGGAAATGAAGAAAACATTGGGTGGCCTAATTATTTTTTCCATGACTGAATGTAATTTGATAAAAGTCAAAATAGAAAAACACCCTCATGGTAGGTGTTGCAAATTCCACATTTTACCTTTGTGTCATTTTCACCTCCAGGTTTGTGTTTTATACAACCAGCCATGCCAGGAAGGGGGGAAAAAATGACAACTGTCCCATATAATTAAGGAAAATTGTATCACTGACATGGAGCTGATGACAAAAACTGATGTAAGTGTTCAATCATATGGGACATGCCTCCAGACGCAGGAGGTGGATGGTGCAGGTCAGATAAAAACCTCAGATAAACACTTATTTAATCGGTGCTGTTATTCTTATTCAAGCTGCAGAAGCCAAAATCTGGAAAAAAAAAAAAAAAAGTCAACACACACAGTTCCTTTTATTGCTCTCTCCTTGCAGTCCAAATGAAAAGCATAACCTCCATACAGGGTGTATCAGAAAAAAGTAGACTCACAGAAAAAAAACAACATAAAACCAAAATGCGAAGACATGTTGTAAATCTGGTTATATGTGTTTATTAACCATGTAATTCTGCTTTGATTGACACCAGTGTCCTGGGTCAGTTTTCATGCTTCACTGAACAATGCTAATTTGAAACGTGCAAAATAAAAGCCTTTTGTGCATACAAGTTCTGAGGGTTAATATGAGATCTGTCACCATGGATGACAAGTTCCATTGGTCTTTAACTTGCGTACATAAAACAGGACAAAAATAATACCCTGTTAACCCCCTACCATCATATAAAGACTTCACATTAACGACAGGTTAGAGTCCATCATGCCAAACACAAAGGGTTAATGCCGTTACTGAGGATTCTTTCAGCTTGTGTTGACCTGACCATCTGAAAGGTTAAAGATTTCAGTCAGTATACGTAATTCATTGCATAATCACAGCTGAAGTGGAACTGCTGAGGCAGGACAGGAGGATGATTAACCCTTTCATGCATAGTGCTCACTACAGTGGACAGCTGTTCTCTTGTATATTCATGGGTTTTGCTGTTTTAGTTCCATATCAGCCAACACAGTGGACACTTATGCACCATCCCATACACAGCAATTCATACCGTTACTGTCATTTTCCTCTTCTTCATAAACCTGATCTGTAGTAATACATTTTAAATCAATTGCTAATTGTTACTAGACCATAATTAACAGTTTTCTTTAAAAAAAAAAAAGTTTTTTGTTTTTTTTTGCATATTATATCTCCATGAAGTTGGTAATAATCAGTATTAGAGCATGATAAAATGTGAATTAAACATCATATTAGCTGTTTTAACCCTTTAAAGTCCTCACCAAGAAAAAAAGCAATGAAAAAAATTTTCTTTACATTTTTTTTTTTTATTTCCTTGGGGCACTAATAATAACAATCTTCTTTTTTTAAAAAAAATGAAAATTGATATGTGTTATAAACATTTATTGTAGATGTTCTAGACATACGTTCTATGAATTTATTTGTCTCTACCACTCTACCTAGTGGTACCAAGTAGTAGAGAAACAGGTGGAATTAAGTAAAACGTGTTTTTAAATAAGATATAGTGAGTCAAAGTGTGCTCTACCATATGGCTGAGCAGAAGGTTAAAGGGTTAAAAATGTTATTTCATAGTTTTCACACTGTTTATCACTTTCTGATGATGGGTTGTAAATACATGTTTCTCTGCTTCAAAAATTAAACACATGGTGTCCAGCTGAGTGGACATTTTTGTAACTCCAGGAAAAATAGGTTCATAAAAAAATTTAAATCACTTTTTTTTTAATGCCTAAAGAGGAATAAAAACCTTCAGGATAAAAATCTCGACTAAGGTTTTCATAATTCATGCATGGAGGAGTTAAGGGCACTGTCGCAGATATGTTGAAGAGGGCACAAATTTGCGTGGTAAATGTGGAAGATTAAACGTGCTGGAATCATGGAAGTGTGTGCATTCAATTCAAACCCGGAAGTGTAAAACCCAAAATTTGAGTCAAAGAACAAATTTTACTTTTAATTTTCAGTTTCTCAACAATGTGATAGCCTGGGAGTACCCATGCTGCCTTGCGTGTTCTTTTCGAACTGCTCGACAGCCTGGAGACCATGGCCAAAATCCTCGCATCGATCTGGGGGCCAATCACAGAACG
>JAQQZY010000023.1:14164327-14183122 GCA_030068375.1 Ostorhinchus rueppellii
AACAATGTAAAGCGCTTTGGGTGACTTGAAAAGCACTATAAAAATCTAATCCATTATTATTATTATTATTATTATTAATGGTTCATCTTCCCCTTGTAAGTCACCTTTGAAAAAAGTGTCTACCTAAATGCATACATGTTGACAGGAAGAAGTTCAAAGGTCAAAGTTAAACAAAAACACTTTTAGAGGAAGACAATAGAAAAGTTACATGGGGATAGTGTAGGAGAAACATTTGTACTATTTTAAAAGCCAAACACATACAGTAAGCCTGTCTTGGAGTTGAGTTTTTTCCAGCTTACCCTTCTATATTTTAAAAAAAGGCCATTGACTCTTTCTGAACAGTGTTTTCAAAGATACTGAGTCAGTGACAGAAAACAGGGAACTGTGTGTGAGAGTGAAAGCTGATGAAAGGACTGACAGACAAGCCCACAGCCCATCAGACAGGAATATGACCTTAGTGGAAAAGAATCTGTTTCACCTAAAATTGCAAATTCAAAAGTTGTTTTTTTTAGTTTGTTTGTTTGTTTGTTTGTTTGTTTGTTTTTTCTTCCCTGTACTTTAGAGGTAGAGAGTAATGACAGGATGGTAAGACTTATGAGATTATTTCCTCCACCTGTCTCAACAAAACTAAAAAAAAAAAAACTTTGACCATTGGATTTGAAACCTTAATCTTAATCTAAATAAATAAAACAATCAATCTATCCTAATCAAAATCACATATACTTGCATATACTAAAAAAAAAAAAAAAAAAAAAAAACTTTTGGGGGTTGGTAAAAACAAACTATAGAAATCTGTTCAATTTTAATCAGCAGAAATAGTTACACCAGTGAAACCTATTCTGATTGGTCAAATTCTACACACTACCTATTATTTAACAGTAACAGTTGCGACTCAAAATAATAGAGTAAAATCGACCTCATAATATTGTGATGCTATGTTGGAGGAGCAGCTGGGGGGAGTTTCCCAGCATGCATTGGGACAAACTAGTTGGGAAAGTTTTTATGTGTTTTACAGAGTTCTGAGTTGATTAGAAGAGTTGTTCTTTTTATAGAACAGAGTTATGGTGTGTTTGACCCTTTTTTGTAGCTTTTTTTGTTTTTGTTTTGTTGAATCAACGTTTCTGTTCAGTTGCATATTTTTGCACCATGAACGAAGCTTTGTTTCATGAGACTCTGCTCTGTTCATGTGAAGCCAAAAAAAACAGGGTTGTTCTTGATTAATTGTGTTAAATAGGTTTAGCTTACTTGAACAATGCTAAATGCACATTTTTTCACCAGTTATTTAAGAACTGTTTGTTCAAAGAATCCCTTTGTATTTACATTTAGGTGATTAAATGATTATTGATACCAATATTGTTTTGTGTATCTATTAAACTCTGCAGAGTAAAGTTAATTTTAGCTCATTTTGAAAAGCAAGTAAGAGTAAGACATGTGAGGTATATATAACCCAGTTTATTTTAGTTTTTCTTTGCTTTTTAGTTCAGTTATTTTCTACTGACAAAAGGGAATTAAATCGACCCAAAAAAAGTGGCTGCAAATTGTTACCTCAATTTTATTGGGTAAATTCTATTTGTCGCTTTTTACAGTGCAACGACTCCATAAAATAATCACCTAAGTTATTTTTTTCCCCCAGATTTTTCAGGAAACATGAAAAACTGAACCATTTGGTGATATTTATTAACAATTTTAATCAAAACAGTTATAAGGACAGATGCCTGTTGACATACAAACAACAAGGTCAGTCAAACATGGAACATGAGAGAATTAAATGACTTGGGCAAATTTTAAGAAGGTCAGGATAATAAACTGTGACGACTGCATGTATCCAGTCAGGCAGTCCTCAGCACCACTCCTGTCTGCACATGTGATCTGAAATCTATTTAAGAGACTACAAACAGGAAGACAACTCCAAGGCGCTCTGTTAAAGTATTAAAATGCTTTTATTCTGACGGCATGCTCATCTAACCTCACCTTAACAACCGTTTTTAAGGTCTCCACAAGGCCATGCTACAAGAATAAAATGCATTTTAATGCCTAAACAGAGTGCCTTGGAGTTTTCTTCCTGTTTGTATTCGACTTTATGAATCCCTTTTCCAAAGAGCACCTCAAACACATTCTTTTTATGAGTCCTAGAAGCATTCCTTCCCATGATTTTTTGACTTTGACTATTTAGTTTTGAAAAATGTCCCTACTTAGAAACAGCCGCTGCTTTTCCCGCTCTCTGAACATATTTGCTAATTTGTTGCTCTCTTATCAGATTTATATTCCAGGTCTATTTCCCAGCTCCTTGAACTTTGCCGTTTATCTCCCAAAGAACAGATAAGGATACAAACACACAGACGAGCCCAGTTCTGTTCTGATATGACTGAATCATCAAGTATTAATGATAAGTACTGCACTGTGTGTCTGAGTGGAACAAATTGATATTGGATATGTTTTATTTGAAACTTCTTTCCATGTATTTGCAGAAAATAGAATATATACGAGGGAGAGTCCAAAAATTGTCAGACAAATGGAATAAAAAGTGTATTTATCAAAATCACAAATATATTTTTCCACATAAGCTGTGCTACAGTCTAAAAACTTTGGCAGATGTAGATTCCTTCTTTGTAGAATTCCTGGGATCTGTGCACTGCACATTTGGAAATGATAACTATCTGTCTATCCATCCATATGGGGGCTTCCATGAAACTGGGTTTCTTTTGGTACCTGGTGCTTTGCCAGCTTCTTAGACCCAGTAATAAAAGAGAAATGTAGACATTTTCCCCCCAAGGACGTACCTAATGAAGAACTCAGACAAATGCCAAAAATGTATACTCTTGCTCTGAGCCATCCCAAAATTAATGAATTTTTAATAAAATATTGGAGCCAAAAATAGAACCAAAATTGGGACATGAAAAACTACCTAGGTGTCAGTGCATTAGATCTGGACAACTTGGCTGGAAATGATCTTATATACCGCTGTGTTTAATTGGATGATCCTACTGGTTTTTCTAATCTAGACACGTGGGTTTTTCATGATTCGCCAAATTCATTCCAGGTTTCGTGTGTAACCCATTGTGTCCACTGGTGCTAAATGTGAAACCTGCCCATTTAAACACAAATAAATCACGAGTGATTTTGCAGCAGCAGCCATTTTTGTGAAAAACTCTGATGAAACACTCTGTCTTCTGTAATTGGTTTGATTCCCAAAATCTCCCTGTGAGACCCTAAAAACATATTCGATAAAAAAATGAGCGCATAATTTTTGTGTCCTTTTTACCATGTTACAAGTGGATTTTTGTATAAAAATAAGATAAAAGTGTGTCTGAAAAATCGTTTCTCTTTTATCTCATTAAATCTGTATTTTTTAAAATAGACCCAAAGTGCTTCCAAACTGGTTTCATAAAATTAGTCGACATCTGGTTTGAATTTTTAGCCCTTCTGTCCTGTTTTTAGGGACCAGTTTCATGGAAGCACCTATATATATATATATAATGTGTGTGTAATTTGGAGTGAAATAAAGGACTCATGAGTGCAGTGCTGAAGTGGATAATCAACAGCAACTTAACAACCCAAACAAATACCTGAGGGTGAAATAAAGTGTGTCGGGCTGTGGCAGGACTGGAAATCAGTGGAGTAGAGCCCACAGGGCTGTGTCCTGGGTGAGCAGTGGTGTGACAGAATGGAAGTCTGAATGATCTGGCACTGCCCCGCAGCAGAGGAGCTCCTTATATGGGCTGCTGATGGTAAGGGGCTGCAGTTGTGAGTGATCATGAGGGAGGGGTCACTGGCAAACACAGGAGTGGACCGTGACAATATACACAGTATTGTGCAAAAGTTTGGGGTGGCCTTTAGATGTGTTGTTTTTGCAGAGTTGAAATGAACATGCATATTTATGTCTTAGTCTGTTTTCTTCAGAGACAACAAGATGACATGAATATAAAAAAAAAAGAAGAAGAAGAAGAGTTATATATTTTATAACTTAACCCAAAGTAGAAGAAAAGAGCATTCCTAGAGCCTGGGCTATATGTGCTGTTGTTTGATCATTACGTGTTACAGGACTGTTAGAGTTGTGGTTTTGCAGTCTCCCAGCTGATTTTTAAGATATGATTTTCTGTGTCTGCAGTGCTTTGACTAAATTAGAGGTTAGGATTGGCACTAACTTCCATATAATAGCACTGCCATTTACATAATTAGGGTTCCTTTTACCACAAACTTATTTGATAACATAAACCATGAATTGAAAAACTAACACCATGGCTGCAGATGTTTTCAGCGGCCTTTAGATCAGTTGTTTTTGCAGCATCGAAATGAACATGCATATTTATTTCTCTCTTTTCTTCAGTTGCAACAAGAACCTACAGGATATATGTGCACAGCCTTAAAAGACACACACAAAACAGAACTAAATGCAAAGATTAAAGTTAGTATTTAGTGTGACCCCTGACCCCATGACAAGAAGCAGCAAAAATTGTTAGAAACATCGGGCAGGTGTTGAATGAATCCTGGAAAAAAAAATCAGACAGAGAATATCAAAAATATCATATTACTGTACTACTGAATCAAAGGATTAAAAAAAAAAAAGCTGTACAGCAGTAAAAACTCAAGTCTTAGTCAAAAACAAACCAAAAAAAAGCAGTTTCTATAAACCAAAATGGTCATATTTAGGGTGACCTAAATACTATCTTTACCCTTTACCACCCATTCCTGTATTTTCTTGTATCTGAAGTAAAGAGATGGAGAAATAAGTGTGTATGTTCATTTTACTGCTGAAAAGACAGGAAATGTAAAGGCCACCTAAAACTTTTGCACATATACACACACATTTTCTGACTCGGGTCATGGGGGTCACTGGAGCCTATCCCACCATATGGTCCAATAATCGTATGGTCCAAATGAATGTTCTTGTTTTTCCTACTTTGGTTTAGGTTATACAATATGTAACCTTTTTCATTTTCTTTATTTTTATGCATAAAATATGCAATAGTGAGCTTGGGTATGTGATTTATAGGGGATAACGGGTTGGGGGTTTGATTCCCAGCATCTCTTCCATATATATTTGTTTCTGATTAAAATGTAATTAGAATGAGAACAGTAACTCACTGAAACCACCTCTGGGTCTATTGATCCAACACACACACACAACTTATTTAAGGAAATCAGCAACGATTAGACAGGTTCCTTAAAAAAAAAAAACGGTTTTGATTGAATTCTCCTGGGGAATGTAGTTGCTTTGGTGGAGGTTTGCACTGTCTGAGTTCTTTCCAGTTTATCATTTGTGCGCAGAGTGTTGCTAGACTTGAGGCACATTTTTAAAGTTTCTCAAAGTCTGGCTTTGTCTTTTCCACTGAAAAACAGAACAACAAACAAGGTGTATGGAAAGGAGGCTATTGCCTGTTGGTCTGCTTTAAAGATGTGGTTCTCTTAAATGTTCTTTAGCAGACATATCACAGCAGCAGATAATGAACCCCTGCTTACCCTCAGGCTTCTGCAGTGTTCATGTAGTATTTCAGAAGAAAGGCGGTGTGTTTGTCTGAGCTCCTGGTTTGGTCATTTTAATAGAGTTCTGTGCTTCATCCCAAATATAGTTTGTTTTTGTTTATCTGAATTACCTTTTAATATCAGTGTTTCAAGGTGGTGTTTGTTATTTATACTGACAAGTGTGACTTTGTATGATCGTGTGGTGTTTTTATTGTGAAAACTGCCTGGATCTGTTGTACTTTTCCTGCATGTGACTTCCCTTCCATCTGATCAGTTCTGTTCTGCTTGACATGGCCCTGAAGTAGGTCTGCAAAACAATATACTTGCCGCATCTTTCTAACACCAAGCCAGTTCTGGGATGCTTCTGAAGTGCACCGTGGTGTATCTGAGGGGAACATGAGCTGTCCTCAGACTGCAGCATTCTTATAATGCAACACAGCTGGATCCAGTGGAAATCAGGGGGAAGACTCCAAATCCTATCACTGTATGGACTGTATGGGACCAGTCATTTTCTTCATGTAACAACAAAAGAAAATAGGATTTTCCTGAGTGTCTTTGTTCTTTCTGTCCAACCTCGGTGTAAAACACAAGTTCAGACCTGCATCATAGTTTGAAATAAACACATTACTCTCTGAAGGATGGAGTGCTTTCAGAATGCAGTGTGTATATACACCTGTGAATAACACACTATACTCCCTCAGGCTTGTTACTCAGTATAAGGAATTCAATGCTCACACACACACACACACACACACACACACACACACACACACACACTTCTTCCTCCTGCCTGGTCACAACGAAAGCTTTAATCAAAAGACTCACAGCACAACGAAGCAACAATTTATCACAGAAAATAGACAGCAGAGATGGAGAGGAGAAAAGAGGATGGAAGAAAGCAAAATAAAATGCGAATATAACAGGGAGCAAACATTTAAACCCAAGGGGAAGCCAAGAATCATGGGTAATAAGATCTGATTCCCCACTTCTCACAGTAAACTCACTGTGGCAGACACCTGCTACCTTATTACACACAAAAACACAAACAGCGTGAAACACACACACGAAACAAATGCACACAGACTTCTTTAACACGTACACACACACACACATTCTACACTTGAGTCCATTTCCAGAGAGAGAGAGAGAAAATGTAAAAATCTCATACATTGTCTTCAATCCCATGAGCCTCTGCTTCCTCAAACAAACTCTTCAAACAGCAAAAATAAATGTTCTGTCACAGCGGCTGAGTGGGTTCGCTTTAACTTAGCCGTATGTGACACAGCAGCTCACACCCGCCACTGTTCCAGCTGAACTTGAGCAATATAGTTGATAGATCTTGAGTTCTTTATAGGTGGTGGTTGAGGATGATGCATCAGTTCATTCAGATCTGACTCATTTTGAGATAAAAATCCACATGTCATGGACGGGGGGGTTTGCTTCTGCGACCTAAGGATGAAGTGACCAGCATCAACTGTCGTTCACTGATCAAGGATAAATACCTCATACAACCACAATATGTCAAACATGAGCATCACTAGTTGCTTTTCCATTGACCCTTAAATTGCACAAATATGATGCCACATCTACTACCACTCTTTACTGTTTTCTGTCTTGTCTGGTCACTTCCTGTTTTACTTTGTCAGTTTTCCTCCTGTTTCATGTCTGGTGTCTTTACTTCCTGTTCCCTGCCTTTTCTACCTATGTAATTACTTGATCCCACCCTGATGTGCTGCACTTGTGTCTCATTGTCTCCCCCTCCTTCTGTGTATATAAGCCCTGTGCCTTCTGTGTCTCGTCGCCAGTTCGTAGTCTACCCTGTGTGATACAACCAGCGTTATCCATCTCTGTTCTTGAACTGTTTTGAATCCTGGATCTCCTGAGCCTTGCCTGTCTGTTCCCGGTCGGTACCTCTGCCTGGTTGGACTGCTATTCTGGATTTGGACCTTCGCTCGTTATGAGCCTATTTCTCCTCTGTCGGTACCTCTGCCTGTCTGGTTTTGGACCTTCAAGCCTGTCTGTTCGCTGTTAGTATTTCTGCCTGATCAGACTGCTTCTCTGGATTTAGACCTTTGCTTGGTACGGTACTCTGCTCTTGCCTAACCCCTACCTGTACTGTTGCTAGACTCTGCCTGCCTCTGTGTTTGACCCTGACTACAGTCTGTCTGTTCCCTGTCGGTGCCCTTGTTTGGATCCCCTGTTTTCTCTACCCTCCTGTTTATATCAACTCCTGGCCTGTCCCTCACCATTGATACCAGATCATCCCCTCGGACTACAGAAGTTTCAGTTTATAATTGGAGACATATTGTTTTCTGAGTTCACAACTAAACTGTATTTTTACTTAACCCTTGAACACTTTCCTCGTCTTTACATTTGGGTTTAAATCTTTGTGTTCGGATGTGACGTAACTTGTGCATAAAAATTTGCCTAATGGAAAAGCTTTGCCAAAACTCTTGTTTTTTTTGCTGAAAAGTTTTTGCGCTTGCAAGAGGTGTTTTTCTGGGCGTAGCGAAATTGGTATATCACTCAAAACTGTAATGGAAAGACTTTTTTGTGCAACTAGAGTCACATGAACAAAAAACAAATGTTGACGGACATTATGAGCGAAGAAGAGTTTTAAGCAAACATGGTGCGGTATGTGTGGACACACAAGGAAACAAAATCAATTAAATAGGGAACAGAGGGGTAATGAACATTCTAGATTCAAAACAACACACATTTATGTTTATGGAATGACTTCTCATGACATCTTGCAATAATAAATAAATTTAATGCAATAACTGACATTAGGCACTTCTGGGTTTGTTTTTTTTTGACATTTAGAAAATATTGGTAAAATTGTGTCTGATGGAAAAGCGACTAGTTGTGCAAAACTACAACCTGCTGAGGATAAATGTGTCACCAGAATCTGTGAACTCTAACGACAGAGGGAGTGTGAGAATGGATGAAAATGAAGGAACGTCAGAAGAGGAGGAGTGACTTCGTTGGTATCAGTAACGATATTCTCTCGTAGCTTTTAGCAGAATAAGAATGGGTCTCAGTCCATCAGCTTCGTCTCATGTGCCAGCAGGTGTTCTCTGTTTTCCATTATTGGCGTTTAGCCGTTCTTATCCACATAAACACAGAGTAAGAGAAGGGAACAGGGTGCAGCTGATTGGCTTAAACAGACATGACAGACCCAGCTGATGGGACTGAGTGTGTCAGCTTTGGCTCGTACCTCTTCTCCGGTGTCTTGCGGAGATTTGAAATCGCTCCACATCCTGCCATCCTTTCCTTTTCCTAGCAGCTTATTTTCCTTGTCATCTCTTTCATCTTTCACTTCCAATCTCTTCCTCCCCCTTTTTTTCTCTTTTGTTCACCTCTCTTGTTGTTTTACTCTGACTTCACCTCTCTTCTATTCCACCGTCGATTGCTCCCATCTTTGGTTTCAACTTTTCACCTCATCCTCTCTGATTGAACCCCCCATTTCTACTTCATCCCTTCCTTTTCCCCCTTTCCCTCACCTCCAGTCCAGACTCCTCTTCCACTCTTTCCATACCTGCTCATGCATTACTTATACTTCTCCTTAGAAATTCTGTGTGAAGTGTCCATTTTCTTTCTGACACACAAACACACAAAGCCTGGTACACATGAAAGAGCAATGAAAATGGAATACCAATGGCATGACAAACTACCCAGCATACACAACACACACATCGATAAATACACACACACCCTTAGGCGAGCCCTAAGAACCTGCTTAAAGAGACAGGGAGAGCATACATCGTTCCATTGTCATCACATAAACATATGACAACACACAACTTGTCAAGTACACACTCAGTCACGAGGGGTAGGCCCTAGCACAGCCTTACCCATAAAATGAAATTTGAGTATTCTAATTTTTTTTCTCCTTCCCTTGAAGAGAAAAACATCCAAAACCATCATGAATTGGTAAGCATTTGTTTTATTGATTCAGGTATCATCCCAAGTCGTGTCTTCTGTGTGCATATCAAATTAGGTTTCTCATCTATTTTTTCTTTCGCCTCCAAGTGCAAACACATTTCTTGTACACTCACCGACACTTTTCAACTAAACTCACTTGACGTGACCTGAACACTAGAATCACAATGGGTAGCCATAAACTAAAAATGGCCCACGAAAATGTACTTTAGGAATGGCTTGAAAATGTACCCAGTACCCAATCTGATCCAGTTCCCCCAAGTTGTCACATACCACTGCTGGGTCAGGAGCTCTCTGTTTTCAATGACAAGTCAATATAATCCTTAAACCTTCAAAATTAACACCACGTAACACCCTGTAAAGCCTAAACCATTAAATCACTGACAGAAAATTCCAGTTCTTTAAAACTGGAGCTTTTATTGGTTCTTTTGAACAACCACAGTTTTTGTTTTTTAACTATCAATTTCCATCTATGAGTTTCAGTTTTGTAACATATTTGATACATCGGGTCTCAATGCTCAAATGTTATTATTTTTGAACAAACAAAAACATAATATAACACAAACTTGTCTAACAAATTGGTAATTTCTTTTCAAAATTGGCAAAGTTCTGCCTCCTAAATCCACTTTTATTAGTCTTTGGTACATTTATGTACCAAAGGCCTGTGTGGCGTGTTTGCATGGGCTCTCTCTGTTTTCTTCCTCCCTACTGTCCAAAGACGTGCTTATTAAGGTTAAATTAAATTGTCCATAGATGTAAAGGTGATACTAATAGGTTGTTTGTCTCTATGTATGGAATGAACTAGTGATATGTGCAGGCTGGAGTGCTGTTCGTAATTGTGGGCCCCATGAAAGGTAAACATTGTGTGCCCTTCTTTAATTTAAGTATCTGTATATTTGTGGTCAGAGCGGGAGTACAGAGGTGTGTTCCATTAGTGCTCTAACCACTGCAAACTGTGTGAAACTGAAAGTGAAACTTAACTTTGGACGTCTGACTCCAGGCTTCTATGCTTCTCTTTTACTCTGGATCTTACATGAAATTTTCACAACTTCTAGCTCATATCCACTGGGCCCCCTGGAAATGCTGAATTTGTCATATTTACACCCCCCCCCCCCGACCCACACACACACACACACTCACACACTCACACACTCACGGTGCCCCAGTGTCTAGGGTGCTCCCTGCCTTTGTCTGAAACATAGCTGGGATAGGCTCAAGGATAAATCACTTCAGCAGATGAATGAATAAAGGGCATTGTTCACACACACAACACACATCTGTACTGACAGAACTGTCAAGTTTGGTCCTTCACACACAGAGCACGTGAAGATTACAAGGTGTTAGTTTGACCGACTTTGTCTACTGACAGTTTACATTACAGTTCTGTAAACTTAGTTCTGTTTTTAGACCTGAAACATCCACAGTAAAACCATAAATCATCTAATTTTTGTATGGTTTATGCTGTCAAAAGCTGTGCTAAAGACTGTTTGAACTGACCAAAACACATAAGAACTGTCATAGCTTAGTCAGAACCGTGGATTAACAAACAACATTAGCATAATAACTACATAGTAACTTTATACATTTTGAAGTTTTATAACTAAAGGCTGGGACGTCGATACCGGGTGGTAAATTTGACAAATTCATAGGGCCCAGCATTTGTGTATGTGTGTGTGTGTTTGTGTGTGTGTGTGTGTGTGGGGGGGGGGGGGGGGGGTTGTAGTGCAGTGGAGGGGTCCAGTGGATTCAGGTTCGAAGGTGTGAAAATTTCATGTAAAATCTGATGTGTAACAGAGGCAGAGAAGTCAGGAGTCTGCTGTTGAAAGTATGTCCAGTCTCAGTTTCATTTCACACTTGCGCAAGTGACGTTGATGTACGGATCGCAATTGGTAGCGGTGCCCTGATTAAAGGTACAGTTGGATAAGAATTTACATCAATGTCAGCATTCATTCTTTTAATTTAGAGCTGTGTCCATCAAAAACAAGGGAAATGGTTCTATTTTTAATCATTTCCTCACTATTGTTTTATCTGAAAGTTGTTTCTTACAGGTTCTCATCATCACCTTTACCTTTTTGTTGGTTTCCATCACCATGAGAGGGCAGTGGACCATCTAAGTGCTCCGTCTAGTGGTTACATACTATATTATTCACAATAACACCGACCCATGGCTTCTTAAATGTGCAGTCCGATGCACCGACATAAGAACTCTATTTTAAACTAATGATATATTTAAATCCATTTTGATTCTTTTAGTAAAAATACCACACAAGGCTCCGACAAAGTCAGTTATTTTGGTGAAATGGAGGTTGAGTCTGTGTGGAAGTTCAGCGCTTCCCTGGGTTTCCACCGATGTGAAGTGGAGGTCTGACCGGTAAACTCTGCTATTGATTTCCTTATCAGGGAACAAACAGATAGAAGCTGCTCCGAATGAGGTTTGGGCTGCAGAAGGCTCTGTGGACACACAGCACACACACCCTCATAGGCACTTCTACACTGCGATGGCACTGCTGGGTCTAATTCTTGGACGACAATCAGCTTTATGACCACCCAGGGAGACTGGGAAAGATGTCGTGGTATTTGGTACGGACCTCAAACACACACACACACACACACACACACAATCCTCATGGAGTCCATAGGGCACCGACTGACAGAGGCTCTCCTGGATCTTTGCTACGCCCCACTGAGTCTTATCTCTGACAGGCAGAACACACACACATACACACACACACATACACACTAGAATGCAGCCCAAAAAACAACATATATTCATCCTCCCTGGGCCCAGACACAGCCATGTCAACATGCAGGCTTTCTGACTCTCTGACACACACACACACACACACACACACACACACACACACACACACACACACACACACACATTCTCCAGCAAAGACACACAGAAAACACAGCCGGGGGTATAGTTGAGGCTGTGTTGCCCTGGGGCTTTGGCTGCATCTGTTCGACAACAGCCATACAAATGAGAAATGCACAGGAGCAGTGAAAAACATGTGTGTGTGTGTATGTGTGTGTGTGTACGAATGCGAGGGAACTGTCATCTTCAGTGACAAGTTTGTTCAAGGACATTTGTTATTGTCCGATCAAACCAACAACTCCACGTTGGTGTTTGTCGGGATACATACGTACATTCTACTGAAGTCTCTGGAAATTTGGATTGAAATGCTAGAAATGTCTATATGTATGTGGGATACCGACAAGAAAAATAAATAAATTACTTAAAAACTAGTGAGCTACGCAAAGTATCATGTTTAGTTTTGGAAAGAGAAAAAAAACAGCCTCCAAAAATAAATAAATAAATAAATAAAAATCCCCACCATTTTTTAAATAAAGAAAAAAAATACACGACAGAAAGCCCTCATTCAAAAACTGACTCGTGAGGGTGTTCGGAAGTTTACTCACAGACCACTTGAAGTACAGCATGGAGAAAAAAAAATTAAAATCCTGCCTACCCCAGCTTTAAGAGCAGTGATGAGGACATAATCTGTTTAGCCAGCTAACAGTGTCAACTCACAGATTAACATGCATGCATGAATGCTTGAATGGAGACTCACAGATAGAGGGCTCTGGAATATGAGAAGCATCTCTCCCAACTCCCCTGGTCACACCTGGCTGAACAACACACTAATTAACCCTGATTTCACTTAGCAGCCCCGGAGAACACACACAGAAATTAATTTGGACACACTCTCAACTATGAAACCTCAGACGTGAAAACAAACGAAAAGGCGCACACACTCACTGAGATAAATTAAGCCGCACACAGATGATCACACCACACATGACTAACCAGAGTGAAATTACACAGAAATACACAAATGTACAAATCAAGGACAATAACGCATTCACACTAAATACACACACCGCATCCACAGAGGGCGTCTGGAATGTGCTCATGCATGTGTGTGTGTGTGTGTGTGTAACAGTCGACTTCCTTTTTGTTCTTTGTGTTGGCATTGGCGATTTCCCCTGGCACAACGCATGGCTGACAGCACCTGAGCTTCACACATGGACACACATACACAGAGGACAGGCACGGGAATACATACAGACAAACACAAAAAAAAGAAAGACATATCGAAAGGGGGAGAGGAGGCGCACGCACACACACATATTCAGACGTTCTCAGGAGTACAGTCTGTGTGTTCTACTAACAGATGGTAATGACAGTTTCAGTCCCAGGACTATCATCTAATCAAAACACACAAACACGCAGACACACACACACACACACAGATCCGCACTGGAGTATCTCTCCAGATTAAAACATCCTTCACACCAAATAAGGTTAAGAGAATAATTCATCCCAAATACGCACTGAGAACCCTATTTAGACAGACACATCTCTTTAAATGTGTTTCAGTGACGCAATTTGAATCCCATTAAAATGCAAATGCAGTTACAATCCCGCTCGCACCACACCGAGGTACAGTATTTTACTGTTTTTAAATAGAAAATTAAATAAGCCTAATAGAGATGAAGTATCAGAAGGTACAGGGTGGAATTTTTCAAAATGCAAGTAAAACGTCCAATTTTAATTTCTCTAAAAGCATCTCTTAGCTCATAGCTGCTCATTGTTGACTAATGCTGAACCAGTCAAGGACCACACATTGTGTCAAATCATAAAACAGAATTAATCTGTAATTTTTCATTTGCTTTATGCACTTAATAAGACAGCTAATTAAAAAAAATACAGATTCACTTGAGGATAAATGCAGTTTAGCATTCTAATGATAGTATCACATATGAGAAATCTGCCTTCATGGTTTTACACTCTGTAAAATTCATATCTTATTTGACAGAGAAAAACTTAAAGGAAAACAAGAAGAAACAAAAAAAAACATAGCGGAAGGATCCTTCTTACAGGACAAAGTGTACAGTGTGGATATGGAAAGGGTCAAGTATTTGGATTTGGAAAAAAAGAGTACAAGTGGTTTCAGGCACAACAAACCCCGCCCCCTCACACGCACTGCATTTTGACATCGACCCAGCTGATGTCATTCTGTCTATGTGTGTGCTGATGTCAACATATCAACTGCCTCTGCCAAGTTTGAAGTAAATTGAAACAAAATCAGTGTTTTTATAGACATTTGAAAATTTGCCCATTATAAGTAAATGGGGAAAAAAAAGATTTAAAAAAATCACAAAAAATGTGAATTTTGATCCACATTTCCCAACATGTAACCACATCTATTCTGGGTTACTGGAAATATATGAACCCAATTTGGTATGAATTCAACCAATAGTTTTGCTGCTACTGACATTTGAAATTGTGCCCATTATAAGTAAATGGGGGGGGGGGTATTTTAAAAATTCATTAAAAATTTTAACTTTGACCCACAGTTACCAAAATGTCATGATATCTATTCTGGATCACTGGCAGTTTATAAACCCAATTTGGTCTGAATTCAACCTATAGTTTTACTGCTAGAGTGTTAACACACAAAGATGTGAAATTTCCCCCATCATAAGTAAATGAGAGAACAAAAAGGATTTTAAAATTCATAATACATTTGAACTTTGACCTGCCTTTCCCAAAATATAATCACATGAATTTAACTCATAGTTGTGCTGCTACAAACATTTGAAATTTTACCCATTATAAGTAAATGGGGGTGGGGATAAATAAAATAATAATACAATTCATAAAAAATTTTAGCTTAGATCTATTTTTCCCAAAATCTAACCACATGTGTTCTGAATCACTAACAATCTATAAACCTAATTTGGTATGAATTCAGCCAATAGTTTTACTGCTACAAACAATTGAAATATCACCTATTTTAAGTAAAGAGTAAAAAAAAAAAAAAGATTTTAAAAAATTCATACAAAATTTGAACTTTGACCTATTGTTCCCAAAATTGAATGTCTGTAACGACTTCTATTCTGGGTCACTGGCAATCTATAAACCTAGTTTGGTAATTGTTCTTCAATAGAGCATTCTATTACTACTACTATTACTACTATTATTACTACTACTGTTACTACTATTATTACTACTACTATTACTACTATTATTACTAGTGCTATTACTACTATTATTACTACTACTGTTACTACTGCTATTACTATGACTATTACTATTATTATTACTACTACTGTTACTACTATTATTACTACTACTGTTACTACTAGTAGTACTACTGCTATTACTATGACTATTACTACTATTATTACTACTACTGTTACTACTACTATTACTACTGCTATTACTACAGCTATTACTACTATTATTACTACTGCTATTACTACTACTGTTACTACTGTTATTACTACTGTTATTACTACTGTTATTACTGCTACTATTACTACTGTTATTAGTAGTGCTATTACAACTACTGTTACTACTACTATTACGACTACTATTACTACTACTATTACCACTGTTATTACTACTGCTATTACTACTACTGTTACTACTGTTATTACTCTTAGTGTTACTACTATTACTACTGCTATAGCTACTGTTATTACTACTACTATTACCACTACTATTACTACTAGTATTACTCCTACTATTACCACTACTATTGCTACTACTATTACTACGAGTATTACTGTTATTACCACGGACCCCATCCCCTGCACAGTCTTCTTTCACACCAACTACCTTCCTGCCCTCCACCACATCCACAAATCTCCTCTTTGATCGTCCTCTTTGTTTCCCTCCTAGTACTCCATCTTCAGCATCCTTCCACCAGAATATTCACTATCTCTGCTCTGCACATGTCCCAACCATCTCGATTTGGCCTTTCTCCCTTTGTCCCTAAAACATCCATCCTGAGCCTGTCCCTCTGATGCGCATGTTCTAAATCCTGTCCATCCTTGTCAATCTCAGGACTTCTCAGCATCTTCAGCTCTGCCACCTCCACCTCCTGTCTTTTGACCAGTGCAGATGTCTTTAAACTGGTCTGTGCACCTTTCCTTTAACTCTCACAGATGCTCTTTTGTCACACATCACTCCTGACACTTTTCTCCACCCATTCCACACCTCCAATCCCACCTCCTCATTGCTCTGAACAAACACACACACACACACACACACACACACACACACTAAACATTGGAAACACTTAAACTGATGCATTAGGTTGGAAATTTTATAGCTCCATATTTTTTACATTTTGATTTCTTCTATGTGTTATTGAATCAAATCAAATTTTATTTCCAATCCAACTTCATTTACAAAGCACTTTAAAAGAACCACAGTGCATCAAAGTGCTGTACAGAACACTGGAAGAACAATACAATTTAATAAAAGCATTAAAAAATGAAAATCAAATAAAGAAAACAAGTTAAAATATAAAACAGACTAAAATATCAACATGTATAGTGTGACGTCATAACAAAAAAATTATCTCCTGACATTCCACATTTAGAGACTCTTAAAGGGCTCATATTAATCTAAACCCACTTTTATTAGTCTGTGGTTCATTTATTTGTGTATTCGGACCCAAATAGTTCAAAAAGTTTGAATTTAAACCCTCCAGGTGCTGCAAAGCTATCTTTATTTTCATTTAGGCAAAAAACGAGTAGATTTTGTACAACCTGTTTTAATTCCTTCTTAATTTGTTGCATCTATAATTAGTTACATCACAACATTTGCACATATAAGGTCAAGACTTCCAATGAACATTTCTCTGATTTTTGTAAAAAAATAAAAAAAAAAAAAAAACTTTTAAGCTTTACTGAATACGATATTGGGACTCCACCCCATCTTTACAGGCGACAAAGTGTCAGTAGATGTATTTTATCTGCACAAACCACTTGTCTTTGTTTCCACCTTTTTGTGACGAGTCAGGCTGGTGCCGCTGGGAAGAGTTTACGTTAGCAACATAAGCTGAAGCCTGGAACAGTTGACAGCTGTTCCAATAACTTTCACACACTGTGCTTTTGTTCCTTACGAACATCCAAGTCTCCCTGGCACCACATTCCCAATCATACATGAGCAGTGGAGCACAAGTTTCATGACCTGCAATAATTCAGGAGAGCTCATTCATGGATGTCAAAACAGAAGTAGAGCAGAGCCATTGTGACCCTGTGGTGCTATTTGGTATGACAATACTTATAGTGAACTTTGTCTGTTATACTTTGTTCCCAAGGTATTAATTTGGTTTTAGGTGCATCACAGAATGTTGTGAGAAGTCTGCCCCAGAGAATGTCAAGCAACCAAGCAGAAACTCAGCCTTACGCTGAGTGAACACATGGGGCCTCAGTATGTTGGTCATGCAAGGACACTTGAAGAAAACAAGGTTTTGGGGAGCTCTAATTAATTTTTTGGTTGTATATTTTTATATTTTTCAATATAACACACAGTAGAAGATAAAGAATATGCATACATGTACGTCCCAAAAGAGGAAAGGTTATTAGCTGTGCTTGTGTATTTTTCTTTTTTATTCTACATTATGCTTCTACCTCAGAGGTCAACATTATACCTTTTACTCCTGATGCGACAGTTTTAGCCACTTTTCATATGAAGATTTGAAGATTAAACCAGTGATTTTTTTTATATTTTGAGGTGTTGCAAAAATATGTGTATTCAGCTCACATTTCACGTCTGACTTGCTAGCACCACCAAATAGTGTTTTGTTTTTTGTTTTGTTTTTTTTTCCTCCTAAAGTTCTCACATGGCTTCATTTCAGTTCAGCAGATGTTGACATTATCCAGTGGGTCACTACAAACAAGCGATTAAGATACCTTTCTATATATAATATACTAATACTTTTCTTTCATTTCCTGCTGTCCATCAAATTAAGTTTTGGTATAGATTAGTCTGTATAATTATCATCAACTTAATTAATATGGTTGACTTTTCTATGAGCTATGGGTCATGATTTGCATCATGAAGGTAAAGTCACATGATACTATATGAAGAAAAGGGACATCACATTCCTTTTTATACATCTTGAAGTGATCACACTCCATCAGACCATCAGTAAGTCTGAGAAGGTTGTGGGATTTTAGGTGGACACTGAACCTGAGATGCACTTGTAGACCGTTTCCAAAAACTTAGTCTGGGCTGTTGAACTGGTCCTCTTCAGAATTCTTTGAACCATGGTTTTATCTAATGACCTGGTCCATGTTTTAGGTTTTGAGTGGAGCCGGGACTGCACAATGTACAACAGACCATAACAGTGAAAGCCAAATCAGCCAAAAACCTTGGTGTGTTTTTAGACAGCTCTTTTAAACTGGGCCGACAAATCAGTTCACTAGTTACATCTCTTTTTTTTATAAGTTACATGTCCATGTCTCAGCCCACGGGGCCCGGCCGGGCTCAGCCCGAAAAAGCCACGTGGGCACACCCTCCGGAGGGTTCACCACCCACCGAGGGTGTCATAGGGGCCGGGTGCAATGTGTTTTGGGTGACAG
>JAQQZY010000023.1:14281589-14298114 GCA_030068375.1 Ostorhinchus rueppellii
TGCTTTAAAAATGTCCACATTCTCTGGGTTCCTCAGGTCTTCAGGCATATCATAATGAGGTTACAAGAACATTTGTTGTTGCAATAGAAAAATTTCATTATTTGCAAGATAACATTCTTCTGCTGGTGATGACCCCTTTGGCATCCGTTATCAGTGCCTGGGGTACATCCAATAAGGGTGCAATTTTTCAAAAAAACAGAGCAAGGGGTTTTATTATTATTATTATTATTATTATTATTATCTTATCATGAAAAAAGTTCTCTTAGGCTTCGTTCACACAGCAGGTCTTAATGCACAAGTCAGACTTTTTTGTGAAATCAGATTTTTTTTCTGTGCTCATTCCTATTACAAATGAAATGCAACTTCTATTAGTTTTGAGTATGAACTGAATGCAACCCTGAAGTGACCAGCATGCACAGAAGAGGTCCTGACATCATGCGGGACCATGCAGCGTGCACTGTGTTTATGGAAGTAAATATGGAGGCATCTTGCATCTCTGTGTGTGTGTGTGGCACTGATAAAGTTTCTCTAAAACTCAAGTCAGCACCAGTCAAATAATTTTAAGTAGAAGATTAAAAAAGAACAGAGCCAGGTTTTTTGCTCTGGCTGCTACGTCTGTAAAACGGAATATTTGAATGAGGAGTTGGAGTCAGGAGTGGTGGGATAGTGACGTTAGCCGCTTTGCTGACAACAACTTCATTCATAATTTTTGAGTGACAACAAAAACGTTTAAATATATCTGCGACCGCCTCTCCGTAACACTCCCATGATAAGACTCCCATCTCTGGCGATTTCAATGATGTAAATGTCGGATAAATGTGGCCTGGCCATTCAGACTGATATTGCATTACAAAATATTCAATATATATCAGATTTAGGACCACATATGAAAGTGGCCTGGGTTGGATTTAAAAAATCTGATGTGTGCTGTTCAAACTGTTTTAACAGGTCAAATAGCGGCAAAAAGTCAGATTTGGGCCAAATTTGGCTGCAATCTGAACATAGCCTAATATATTCATGGATTTTGTTGTTTTAGTTGCATATCATCCAACACTTATGCACCATCCCATACACTGTAATTCACACCATTACTGTACCTTTGCTGTTCTAGATAGATCTGATTTGCAGTAATATGTTTTAGGGTAAATAAACAAGCAAAACTCTTTTTTTTTTTTTTTTGTCTCTATGAAGTGAAAAATAACTAGTAGTAGAGTATAATAAAATGTACGAAAACATCTGATTAGCAGCAATAAAAATGTTTTTATTGCATAGTTTTTCATATCACTTTCTCGTGTTAGGTTTTATATACTTGTTGCTTTGGTTGAAAAATTAAATGGATGTTGTCCAGTTGAGTGGACCAAAAAAAAACCCAACAACTTGAACACATTGTTTTGTTTTCTTCACGCCTAAAGAGGAATAAAAACACTATATCTTGACTAAGGTTCTCCATAATTCATGCATGAAAGGGTTAAGTTAATGGTAGGCCCTGTTACATATCAAACAGTTGAACATTCATCTTTAATGCCAACAAAAAATACATGAAACATTTAATTTTCTGTCGGTCACACTTGCGATGTGGGAGATCGCAAGTTTCAGGACCATGGACAAGGGCCGATCACACAAACATGATAGAGGATTTATGGTGAATGGGCAACTCAATGAGACTGTAAATGTAATATAAAGCATAATCGATTAAGATTTCACATCATGTAAAAATCATTTAGCTAATTAGACTAGACTTAGAGTAAACGGTTTGCTCTGATGGCAGACTTGATGTGTTGAACATGTACATTGGCGTCTGCTGTGTGTACCTCGCATGTATTGAGTGACATTTGACTAGAGGTGGGTAATCTCAGGTCCAAAGAGTAAAAGTCCTGCCATGTATTTGTTCCAACCACTCACTGAACCAGCCCATTTGGATGAGCACAACTCCTCATCTGGGTAGATGAGATAATTAGTGGAATCACCAGTGGTAAATGAACAGGTAGAAACTATACATAGCGGGACTTTTACTTTATGGAGCTGGGATTACCCACCTCTGCATTTGACAGAGAGAGAAATTTATTCAGCAGAAGTAGGGATGTAAAACCAGGGGGGGTGGGGGGTGGTTTGACAAATCACACCCTATATCTCGTGCATTCATTTTTTGCAGTTTCCTTGGAAGCTACTGACTCCTTGCACCTTAACAACATGATGCTGCTAAATTACAGTCATTACACTTTATTTCCACCGATAAACTGTTGCTGCTGTTGTGCAATATTGTACACATTCAGATGTTCATCTTAGTGGTTTTTATGGTCATGTTTATTCTATTCTATTCTTCGCTATTATTTTATCCTATTCCTTCCCCAACACCTGCGTAACTACGTTTCGTTCTGATCATCTCTCATGATTGAATGACAACAAATCTGAGTCTGAGTCTTGTGGAGCAAGTGCCGTTGTTAAAGATACATAACGTCAGAGTCCACGTGTTAAAAAATGATCTCAGGGTATCCGATGCACTGAAATGTAGTGTGTAACAAGCGGACACTGAGACTGTGTTGGTTTTGCATATTATGACTGTTTGATCCAGATAAAAGCAGGTGGAAGTTCATAGAGAGTAAACATGCATTACAATGGGAAGAGGGCTTTGGCACAATATAAGCTACTGCTTTCAACTGTTCAGGTTGCACAGTATTACACATCACTCATACTTTAATTACACAATGATTGATTTGGGCCATGAGTTGATGCTGTGAGATGTTGAAGTCCAAATATAACCCTACGTTGGTAGAATGTGGATTTATATACTGGACAATGATGAAAACAAAAGGGAATGAAACCCCCAAATAAAGTCCACAATGGAAAGTGGCCTGGAATTGAACAGGTTCTGTGCCCCTTTGGACCTACACTTGTGTTATTTATTTATTTACCTTTTTTATTTATTCATTTGTGTGTGTGCTTGTGTGTGTGTAAACATTTATTTATTTTCATCAGGATCAGCAGCCCCCATTTGCGATGAGAGCTCAGTTTATGATTAGAATAAAATGGACTAAACGTGGAGATGATAATTTGGAGAGAAAAAAAATAAAACAAATTTAGCTTGGTTTAAATATGTAAAAGTGGGTCACAACCTGGGAACCACTCCCCACACATCAAACAGTTCATCAGATGGATATAAAACACCTCTGTTCCTCAGCATACCTCAGACGAATGTTGTTCTTTCTGCTCATCATTAAATATGCATACGTTTGATGTTCACTTTTACTGAAAATGGTTTTGTGCATATATAGTATGTTATGCATACATCTGTTAAACTGTGTTAATACATTCACAGGAGTCAACCATAGGGCTGAAAGGCTGAAAACTAAGGTGCGAGTGTGTGTGTGTGTGTGTGTGGGTGTCTGAGTGTGGGTGAACTGACTCACAGTGTGTATGTTAACGTGCATATGCGTGTGTGTTTGAATGTGTGGGCTCTTACTTGTCTCTTAGTTAACTCATATTAAATCCACTGTCAGCTAACATGCCATGATCCTTAAATATTCCCATTAAGTTATTTAAAACCTTATGCCAACATATGCCATCTGCCCCCATATACCAACACACACACAGACACACACTCACACACCCCGAGGCAAACAAAACATACTGGCTAAATCACTAAATGCCATTACTGCCACCCCAATAAGCATGGATAATAAGAGTACACACACACAGAGGTTTGTAAATGTAACAAACAGCAACTGATCGTGTGTGTGTGTGTGTGTGTGTTCGTGTGTGTTTGTGGCTGAAAGACAGTTGTATAATGTGTTTAACAAAGCAACAAAGAGAGGAAAAGCTGCTGCTGGTGTGCCAGGTAAAGTCGGATAGTTTCATATAGAGCCAAAGCTTAACATGAGGCAAACACAAAACTTATGAGGTGAGCGTTTGTGTGGATTTTTATGTGTGTGTTTGTGTGTGTGCAAGTGTATGTGTGTGGAATCGGTGGGAAATGAGAGGGTGGTTTGAGTAAGCAAAACATATCAACGCAAAAAAAATCCTTCATATAATCGGTTCAAGTGATATAAAATGCAGAAAAGTCAGAAGTCTCGGTGGTGTGTGTTAGAAGGTTTGTGGGTGTTCATGTTTGTATTTATACAAAATAAGAGTCTTTTTGACAAAGATAGGAGATGTCTGTGGGGTGAAAGAAGCTGCCAATTCAAAATAAACCTATTGATAAAAATTTACAGTATTCCACAGTATTTCATTTAAGATATGAGGGCCAGAGTTTGTGTGAAGTTTTGAATAAAAGTTTGTGGTGACAGTTCAAGAGCAGTGGGGCAGTGATGGCAAAACAACCAGGAGAAGCTCAAATGAAAAGGCTCCTGTGAACAAGGACGAACCTTTTTTAACAGATTCTGGTGATTCACAGGATTTTAAAACTACTGCTTTGGTGTATTTACCTGTAATATTGGTAGTAGCCCAAACAAGTCGATCGTCAAAATTCAAGTCTACGCCTCTGCACTGGAGAGTGAGTAAGTGCGTTCGACGATCGACTTGTTTGGGCTGTAAACAAACTGGTAAGTTGCTACTTGAACAAACACAATTTTAACATCGTTTTCAATCGCTTTGAGTCATAAACGCTACAGGGTTGTGTTGTAAGGTGTGTTCTGATGTTGCATGACCTTTGTGGTAAGATTTGGAGCATGTTGAGATGTTAAAAAACACAACTTAAAAACCTGCCCCTATGGGTTAGCTGTGAGCGCTAAATTTCCGGTCAAAAATCTCGATGTAGGTTGCACTAAAACTTCTCGCGTCTTCGGTACAAGCGTTTCTCGGGTAGCTCGAGCAATAAAAAGCACTTTGAAAATGACCGAAGTTGCCCTTTAATTTCAGTAAATAACTTTAACCCCTTCTGAACCCAATCTGGTGTCCCGCTAAAGAGAGGAGTCGTTGTAAACATGCATATAGGCTCCACTGTTATTGACTAGTTGGACCCAGAAAGGACATCAGAACTAAGACGTCGATAGAATCTGGAAAAATAGAACTCATAAAGTTTGTTCTGAACTAAGGTAGAAACTCCATGAATAACCAACCCCTACTTCTGATATACAGTGTATGACTCATTCTAAGATAATGAGAACACTGTGGTCAATGTTTCCAGGTGATTAAACACTAATCAAGACAGAAATATGAATATTATCCTCCATGTCTATGATTAGATCTCCATACATTCTTGTAAATAATATACATTGGACCACTTACTGTTCACAGAATAAAAACAAAGCCAGGAAGTCAGGAAAATAATAAGACAACATTTCAGCTTTCTACGTGTCAGAAAATGTCTATTGTGATTGTAACGTTTTGGGTTAAATAAATACACAGCTTATCCCATCAGTTAATTTTTAGTGTCAAAATGAGCTGCTGAGTTGCAGTCCCCGTTCAGAGAGATTGCTGTAATGTTGTGGAGGTAGTGTCCATGGAGATGCTCTTATTGATTAAATCAGTATTAGCGAGTGATCAAGTGTGTGAGGGTCTGTGAGTTAAAGTGGAACTGGTCGAGTGAATCGTAGACTGAGACACAGATTGATTCGATGGCTGAATGAGTGGCACACGGTGGAAAACAAGTGAGTGCATGGAACAGTTCGTGTGTGGACTCCTTCCCTTAAATCCAACTCCTGTTTGTTCCTGTCAGTGTGTGTTTGTTCCATTGTGTGTTTAAAACCTTAAAATGGGGAGGACGTTTTATTGTATCTAATTATCTGCAGCATGAATAGATGAGGGACCTGCTTTGTAACCTTTACCTCAATATAGTCAGCGATATAGTCATTTCATACTTCTCAAGTGAAACAACCCGCGATATATCGAGTATATTTGATATATCCCCCACCCCGAAAACAGGGGTGTAAACTCACGTGTACATGGAGGTGATGATGATAGTACAGAGATTAGAATTCATAGGAGAGACCCTAACCTCCACCTGGATATAAATTTTGTGCTTGAAATGAGTATCAGCAGTGGTCAAAGTAAATTAGGGGAGATGTCGTTGACAATACAAACAAGTTAAACGATGAAGACACGGAATAGTCCTATGTATGATAGTCAATGTTGGAAAAAGTGTGTTCATTTAAAGGATGAATTTGTAAGCCTGGCCAGTCTGAAAGGTTGGAAAGTACCCATTCTGCTTTTTGTTTTGTTTTTGTTTCTTTGTTTGTTCGTTTTTGAGCGTTCACCTGAGTGTGCACAATGAATGGATCTGTTAATATCACTTTCAGTTTTCGGTTTGTTGCAGCTTTGTTGCACAAAAGAGTCTGCAGGTTCCTTTACAGCAAAAAGGGTTTTATTTTTTAACTCAATTTGGCAAGACCAAGTGAACCTGCTCCTCTTCTCCTTCACTGTGCCTCTGCTGTGGTGTTACTGTGAGGTTCACAGCACCTAAGGGAACACTGTGAGGCATTCAAAAACAATCGGTAAATTACAGTGTTTGGCATAAATGAGCATTGAACACTCCAAAATACAAAAATACATGACTTGTGGGTTGGTAGTTATGCAGCCCCCATCTGGTGGTAGTATGGTCTACTATTGCCACTGAAAAGAAACAAGCAGAGAAATCAGGTCAATTATTAAAGCTGGTCAGTGTGACAGTGTGTTACTGCCTGATCTCATTACTATTCATGAGCTCAACCGGGAGAGACCACACCCACAGAATTAGTCTCACTCAGTGACAGTTTTCATATCCAGTGAGCTGGGGCCCTGTGGTTACAGGTAGAAGTTGTGAAAATTCAGTGTTAGGTCCGACATACAACACAGGCATAGAAGCCAGGGGTCGGATATTCAAAGCATGTTAAGTTTCACTTTCGGTTTCTACCAGTTTCTCTACTTGTTGCGCAGGATAAAGGATAGTGAAAAGCCAGGTTCTCATTGGCTAGCTGTTAGCCAATCAGAGCCAAGCAGATTAGCATGTTGAATTTTCATGAGAACTGGCGCAAATCAAGCTGAGTCTTCCAGCAGGCTTTCTACACCACGTTAAAATGACTTGAAACTTCGAAAACCAAGGCATCCATGGTAGAACGTCCAACATTACCATTTAAATTAAATTGGAGGAAGGAGCAGTTTAGCCATTTGGAGATCTGCTCCAACACTGAAGTGAGTTTAGCAGCTGCCAACTGCTTTGTCCTAGAGTGCACATATATCACAGTGCCAGTGGCATTTAACTGGTTTCCACACTGGACAGATGGCAGGTCATTGATAAAGCTTAATTTCTTTCCCCTTTTTTGCCTTAATGTCCTGAGATTCAGCTATGCTTTTGTCCATATATGTAGACAAGAGTTCCACAGCCTTACCTTAAAGAATAAATACATAAATAAATAAAGCCATTGCAAAGGACAGAGAAAAAATTTCAAATGTATCAGGAAAAAATGTATCAATGTCATGCTGTTTTCAGTCTAACCAATTTTTTTCCATAAAAAAATCAGAAATTTGTATTCTCCTGGGTCTCAGGAGGTTAATGGCCCTAATATGCTGTGATATTATTTAACCATACAAGTCAAACTCTTATTCAGTGCCAGCCTAGCAAATTACAAAGCGCCATCAGCATGGTAGTAAGGAGAACAAAAGAACTCCAAGTAAAAGTGCCAACAAGCCTGTATGCAAAACACAAACCTCAGTGTTTCCTAACAACAGATTCTACAGCATCAGGTAAAGAAACAACAAAACAAAGGCTGTAATTGGATTCTCCTTCCCAAAACACACTGGAAGTTTATCCCAGGCTGAGCAGAGACGTATATAAATACATAATGTACACACAAAAACAGGTCCTCGTGATTTCAGATCTAATTAACCCTGTCTGGCCTTTCGCTGGAGCCTGAATCAGCCTCATCTGGTCTTAGACTAATGCAGTTTGACTCCAAAGTGGAGCTAGACTTACTGAGTCTTTTATTGGAGAACTCAGTCCGCCCACGAGCAGACAGAAATGTGTAATCCTGTTTGGTTCTGAACCAGGATGGGCCTGTTTGCCAGGTATCAGAATAAATAAACTGTTATGGTCTGTTTATCCCAGCATGAGACCAAGGTTGGCCCTGATTTATTAGTCTAGACCTGTAATGAAATTCATGCTAACACTCCAGGTATAGGAAAACAGGTCAATGTGACTGTGTGTTTGTGTTGGACCTCCCCGGTCTTGTCTCTGACATGGGTCGTCTTCATGTCATGTTGGTTAGTCTTTGTGTTTGTTTTTGTCAGACTACTTCCAAAATACTTTGGTATGCTGGTGAAAAGTCTCTGCTTCTGTGTGATATTTGTCTGATGGTCCAGGAACCATCAGAAGATTGAAGTGCTGATATTTGTGAAATAATCAAACACAACTTAACCTTAATCTTGAGATTGAATTTTTTTTAGTGAGACAAAGCCTATTAACATGACACAAGGTTTTCATGTCAGTTTTTGATGTTTTAAATGGAATTCATCCATCCTCTTCTACATTTTGAACTGGATGTTAAATCTGTGATTGGTAAAAAACTATATGATCGGAGATTCGCACTTCGATGTTCAATAGTATGCTCTGGTGTCACATGTCAACGTGAAAGATGAAAACAATACCTATAAACTCTAAAGAAGACTTGTAACCATGGTTAGGTTGTAGTGGAGCTGCAGAATGATGTGTGACTACAAGAAAATAGTGACAGAAAGAATGGATGTGTGATGTTTTGAGTTATTATTATGACATCATTACATGAATAAGACAAAATGTAAAAAGATTATAAATGCATAAAATAATTATAATAATACAGTAAAGTATAAGTCTAGAAAGTCTAGAAGAATCGGCTCCAATGGCTGTGGTGCCATTTAAACGCAGAAGTTGGAATGAAACCAAACCTATCAATTCCGTCTTAGTCCTTAAACATCTAGACCTATAATTCTTTTATTTGTGCATTTAGTATAATTTTAGACTTCCATCTACAATGACAAAAAAAAAAAAAAACATGAACCTACAAGAGCTAAACTCATTCACCCACTTCACACTGACTTGGAAAAGCAGAGTAGTGTTGTAGATGGGACACCAAATGTGATCACATCAGCCTTAAAAATGTTGATTTTGACGTAGTTTACTTTTGTTCATGTTAGATATGATAACAATAAAGTAACATTTATTGTATGATGCCACTAGTTGGAATAATGTTTATGGGGGTCAGATACTCAAAGGGTGAAAAAAAAAAAACAAGAAATGCTACCAATTTAAGTACATTTTGGGGAAATAAAAGGACTGGATTCTTTTTCATATTCTGATTGTCTCACTGCTGTAATTGAACCCAATTTTCCCCCTGATCTATGTATTTAAAAGCTAAGATTTCCTAGACTAGCTTTGCCATAGTCCTGCTCCTGCCAGTATGAAATAATGTGTAAATAAGTCATTTGTAACTATCAGTGTTAGAAACCAGCACTGCTGAGTGTATGGTTGGGTGATCATGTCTCTGTGAGGTCGTCAGTTATCAGTGTAGTCACAACAGTCAGATAATTCTGTTAAGCCACTATCACACATGTGGAAATGGTATAACAGCCTGTCAGGAATGTCCAACTTTTATTACAAATGTTGTCTCAGATGAGACATGAGTCATGTTGTGAGTCATGTGTCATCTGAGACACACACACTTACTAAAGGACTCGGTGACACATTCAAATATTCTCAAACTTAAATCCCTCTCTCTCCTGCACGTACGCGCAGGAGTCGGTTTTGTCAAGTTCTTGATGAGGTCCTGTTGCTATTAGCATGCTAATCCTGCTCAGGATTACACTGCTGTCAGAGCACAGCCATGCATTAATAACTAGTCCTACCTCCATCTCGCTCTTGCCCAGTCTCTTTTTCCCCAAACACATATTCCTCTACAATTTAAGTATCACTAAATAACCCCATGGCTCTCTTCTTATTTTTCTCCAAGCTTGTCAATTCTCCATTAGACAAGTCAAAATGTATTCTAAATTATCATGCTTTATTAGAAGTGTAACATCATTTTAAAACATGCGCATACCCGCAAGCTCACACGAACCTTTGCAAGCAGCAGAACTGTCAATTTTCTCTCTCAAATTACTTTCTCTTTGACACATTTATGCAAAATAGCACACCAAAATGAGGAGGAGGTCTCAACACCTGCAAAAACACTCACATTGTGACATATGGTACTGTTTGATAGAAAATTCACAAAAGAAAAGGAGAACTAGCTAAAGAAAAACATTTTGAATCATCAAAGTCATGGCAACAATAAATTCTAGGACTTTTAGCACTTTGTGTCTTATGTAACGGTTAGCTGTAATTCCAAAGGCGATAGTTTGTTCCTCAGGATGGTCAGTGCTCTTGTCTGGTGTAGACCATTGAGACATGTTTGAAAACCACAGCCATTTCAACAAACATACACTACAAGCCAACTTAAACCATACTTGCTTGAATATTATGAACAACAGCTCCAGACAGGGATTATGTGTGGGCAAAGGTGTTCAAGGTTCACCAATTTGTATGTATACATCAGCATATAGACCATTTCTATGTTGGTAAATAGCAAGGATGTATTTTGTGGGTGGAGGCTAACTGGTGGCAGAAAGTCCCAGTTGTGGTATGAACAGTACATGGAAGCTGGTGTCAGGATCCCAAAAATCAGGAGAGAAACACAGTAATGGAAGATACAGAGGCCTTTTCAGATTATTCTAATGGTCTGTCAATGAGAAACAAGGTGCCTTCCAAAGATAAGTTCACCATGAACAGCGGGGTGAGGTTTCCTAATCCAGTCTCACTGTCGGTTCCATGACTAAATGGGCCAAGCTACAGTGGCCAAACATCTGTTTATATCTTGTTGAAAAAGCCAGGGTTTACACAAACGAAAAGCTCAAGGAATACAAATCCCTCGATGCCTACGACTATGTGGCACCAGATATTTTAAGGGTAGGAAAACTGTAGTAAGTCGCACAGTTCACAGGGGAAAAAATCCCATATGCAGCCCGTATCACTTTTTATTAGTGAACATCCTGTTTGACCCTTCAGTTTAAGAGCACAAAGAACACATAAGAGGACAGAATTTAACCAAACTTTGTACACTGCGGTCATGTCCAGGATATTGAAAACCAATATGTTTGTGATGGTCTTTGCGTGTTGAGGACCGACATGCTGCCTAGTCAATGGCAAAGACATGAAACACAGTTTTGCAAGATATGGGCGATCATGGACAAGTTGACCAACTACATACTGACAGCCAACTGCCCTTGCATGGCTGGGTAAGTGTCCTTTAATGTACCTGATGATATGAAATGGACACAGAAGAGCCCAGAATTCTGGATGATTTCATCAGTCCAGTCCATCCATTTAATGGCTTGCAACTATGGCTTGCTTCAAAGGGCATCTTCAACGACAGTATTCTGTAATAATGAAGGTTGTGTTTTTTTAGCATTCCTATTCTGATAACTGCAGCACAAGAAGACACGTTTCCTCCTCTTTTCTCTCCATTCTACCTGATCTCTCAATGTACCTCTGTTGATATGCAGTGTTTTTCTGCCACCAGATTGTGTGTGCAACTGCGGTGATGTAGACCTTGACATCAACTCTGAAGTAGTCTATTGGTCTGAATTTAGAATGAAATAAAGTGCTGCTGGAGTTTTTGACCTGTTGCAAGTTTTTATCTTTCTCTGTTCACCTTAGAAGGTGCAGGTGAAGCTGTTCCAGAACATTTTACTTGGCTCTAAAGTCTTTCTCCAGCAGAAGTCTCATTGCCAAGTTTTGCTAGGTAACAGCTGCTACCGAGGCTGTGATGTGGCAGAAACCTATAAATGGAGACAGAACCAGGTAGACTCAGTGGTTTGTTGCACGGTCAAGGCTAAGTTCAATTCAAATCAGCTCGTGACTTTTATTAGCCTACGATTAAGTCAGATGATGAACCCACAATGTTTGCACTGGTTAACTGGTTAAGTTAGTATGACATTTGTTGATCTATGGTTAAGACTAAACTATGACGACATAAAATCATTCTTTAATGGAGCTATTTACAACACAGACCATAAAGGGAACATGGTAAAAGGGCTTTAATGTAAACTGCTCATGCAATACAAGAAGGTCAGACACTGTTTGTTTAATTTAAGGTTGTGTTTGAGGAAGAAAAAAAAAGACGTATTATAAGTACGTTATATTAACCTATTATAATAATTACAATTATAGCATGTTAAATAAGTCTCTGCTTCATTCATGTTTTATTGGGAGGAGGAAATTCACCAATCCAACCTCCCCATACACAACAGCAGGAATAAATCTTCACCCACATATAAGGCTCAGACAGACATTCATCTGCACTTACAAACACCCTGACACTGCCCTTCATGCACACTCGAATGCAGATCCAGACCCACATCCTCTCTGTGGTGCTCATTAGAAAAGGTGGCAGGTCCAGACCTCCTCCTTGCAGAACTTCAGGGGTGACCAACTCCCTGCCTGGTCCTTCTCTTTTTGTTTAGTTTTTTTCCCTCACTTGTCTTCCACTTCTCTTGTCAGCTCCTCTCATGTCTTTTATTCTCTTTGCTCATCTTTCCCCTCTGTCACACTCTGTCTCAGACTTTTCCCTGGGTATTATTTCTGATCTGGATCTTTTTTCCTTCTCCCCTTCTCACCCATATTCCCTCTGATCATCTTCTTTCTGTATCTGCCCTTCCCCTGCCCTGATCAGACTTTACTATCCCACTCTTTCCTTTATTTTCATCCCTCTCACCTTTTCTACGTCTCTCATCATCTCTGCCTTCAAGTCTCAGCCTGAACTCCCCAAAAAATCTAAAACTTGAACTTGTCTTTCTTTCTTAAATACATGTTTCACCTTGATCTGTTGAACAGATTTCTGATTGGAACACCTTCTTCTTTTGTACTTTTCACGTTTTCATGTCCCGTTACATTTTTTGGTTAATTATTAAGATCTTTGCAAAGCCAATCGATGAACATTCATAGTTCAGTGCTTTAAATTATGCTCAATAAACTAGTGAAAACAAGTGGGAAAAAGCAAGCAGAGCTTACGAATACTCCCGTCTGGTCTCACAACACTTTGCCCCTGCTGCTCACTGATACCCAAAAATTAAAATTCGGCATTCAAACTGTGCACTGCATCTCTCCTAGTGGAAAAGAACATGCTTGTCAAATTTGAGAAGTTTACCACCACCTGAGGGAGTAAATGAATAACGGATCAATAATGTAAAGCATGTCGGGTGCCTTGAAAAGCATTATAGAAATGTAATCCATATTATTATTATTATTATTATTATTATTATTATTATTATTATTATTATGTTGATCATTAAGCCTGATGCCGATGAATTTTGTCCAAGAATTGGGACAAAAGGACAGACAGAAATCTATCTATCTATCTATCTATCTATCTATCTATCTATCTATCTATCTATCTAGATGCTAATTTCACTCATGTCGTGAGAGATCATTCCTAATAGTGTGCTGTACACCATTAATCAGTTGGTCAAATAATCAACAATGATTAATGAGTAATCCTCAGCTGGCGACCATGAAAACTGAATATGTATAGAAACAAAGGGATGCCGCTACCTGCTGATTAATGTGCTGGTAAAAGTCCAGTGCTTCCATTGGTAGCAGTAAATTACAGAAACACAACATAATATTCAGGATTATAATAACATTTTTGGGCTGTTATGCTTTTAGTAGCTAAAAACAACTTCCTCCTCTTCTTTCTGTATCATTCAGCGTTAAGATGTTCTACTGTCACTTATGATTATTTATTGGAATCAGCACCCCCTTGACTTAGAAGACAAGAAAAGCCCATCATTTTTATGTAGTCAGTACACTAACAAACCATGACAAACTGTTGTTTTGAAGCCAGTAGTTTGACATAACCATGCTGATTTCCTGTAACCACAAGTGACCACATTTTGACAAAGAGGATGAGTCAGAGGGGAAGCTCAGGTAAGATACTGCTCAGTGCTTGCTTTTGGAATCAGAAAAAATGTGAACTTCATAAATCATTATGTAACAAAGTTATTTTTCAGGCTTGTTTGTGGAATTGAACCACAACTAATGTTGAGCTGTCAGTAAGGTATAGATATGCTTTATGAAAAAAACTAAGCAAAACTGAAACTCTGAACCACTTGGCAGACTGTTAGCTGCCATGATTGTATGAGGTCTTGTTAGAGGAGAAAAAATTCAGATTGACCAAAGTACTTGTTAGTTTCCAAATAAAAGGTAGACAAGAATGACTCCTGGAAAAACACTGACTTGTGTATATATATAGAGAGAAGTGGGATCCTGGGCTTTTTGGAGCCAACCTCAGAGGCCACCTGCTAGCCTGGCAAGCCCAAGTACATATGAACTGTATAGTCTGGACCATTGAGATAGCTGAAGCCTGTGGATGGATGCAACCATTGTCGTTCAAACTTTTGCTGCACATAACAGGTCAGTTCTATGACCAATCAGAGCAACTGACAATAGCCGTTTCTCAATACCAAGAACACACAGAGTTCGGTCTTGTGAACTTGGCAAGTATGCTCTTGGCAACAACAGTCTCAGAGAATGGACTTCCCAAGAACATAAGTCTATCTGTAACTAGAGTGGCTGTACTTGTGAACGTTCCTCCCTGTCTCTTTATTTCAACCATCTGCTGCTAAATGTATTTCCCTCAAATCACACCGTGTCACTCAATTTGATTTTAATGCATCTGTACTAGTATATACATGTCATTTATACATTTTCTACATTTTTCAAAACTGTAAAACATTTCATTCATTTCAATTGGGCACAGCTGTCCAGGTCAACCCAGCAGGCTAACGACTGCCCGATTCTCGGCCAGGCTGCCCAGCTCCCACTCTTCCAAAATCGGCAACAAAACCGATTCAAACGAGCATGGTTCATTAGCCACATCCATCTTCGTTGCTCTCTATGGTTGTTCTGCTATCTCACCGTCGCACAGCCCTGTTCTCATTGTACAAAGCCCACCCCAATGACTTGTTACATAGACAGAGCGTTTTGATTGGTCCGACATGCTTTGTGTCGGACCAATGATGGGCTCCTACCGTGTGATGTTCGACCACAAACTCTGCAAGAATATGTTCTTCCGCTATGTGGTCTAGATATCTAGGGTAGACATACTTCTGCATTGACCTCATTTTGGAACCAAGAATGGACTAAACAGACGATGGAAGTGACACTCATGATTTTACCAGCTGCCACATCACCACTAGATGTCACTAAATTGTATACACTCAACATCTATGTGCACTAATACTTCAAATTTCATTCTGTTGTAATTGTGGATACTTGGGCTCATTTTTTAGTATACATTTCTATTATGTAAGTGCACATTTGTATCTAATTTGTTATTATTAGATTGTAATATTTTCTTGGATGCTTCTCTCTAATTAAATTGTGTAGATTTCTTCAAAGATAGTCGGTGACAGTAATGAAGAGGGGAAAAATCACCGTGAAAAAAGTCACAATGATACTTATTTTTGTATAAACATGCACAGAATTTTAAATATCCTGTGACAGCTCTATAATTCGATCCTACTAAAACCCTTGCAACTTACACAGTGGAGCCGTAGCATTAGTTAAAAGATCACCGATCAACACTTAACCTGTGAAAGAACACGTTGACATAATGGACAGCTGTTGGCCTGTCATACATGTGGACCGCACAGCTTTTCAATAATATCATCATGTGGAACAGGTCCTGAAAGATAAGCGTGTACAAAACTGGTGGTGTGAAATCTGGGAGATGACTTCCTGGGATGTTTATGTTGAAGTTACATTGGAAAATAAATGTGAAAAATATCAGTTATCTGAAAACCTTGGCTGTAGTCAAGCAGTTTGTAACTTCATAACAAATAACACAAGGATACCTAAGGCCACTGGATAATACAAATGTTTGGAAAGAAGTCTGAGAGTCTTGTCATTTTTGCTGTAATGGTTGTGTGGGAGATGAATTCCATGTTTTATTTGAATGTATTAAAGTACAGGTTGTGGAATTCAGGCAAAAATATTTCCCAAAAAAAGTCACAGCATCCGTCAATGTATAAACTTGTAATGTTTCTTCAGTCTGAACAACCAAAAAACAATCTATAATTTAAGTGCTGTTTTGAAAAGGGTTTTACCTCTTTTTCATTGAATTTTGTTATGATTGAATGTATATTGTTTTTTTCTGTTATGGCAAAATGTTTGTGCTCCATACCATGCATTTGGTGATGAGCAAAATAAAATAAACACACAATGATGATAACATGTAACATTTATGCTACTTTCATGCAGGGGCAAGTATGGCTCAGGTGGTAGAGCCAATAACCGAAGGGTTGGCGGTTCGAATCCAGCTCTCTGCCGTTGTGTCCTTGGGCAAGACACTTCACCCTCCTTGCCTCCATTGCCACTCACACTGGTGTATGAATGCATATGGATGTTCAGTGGTGGTCGGAGGGGCGTAGGGGCCATTTCCTCTGTGTTTCTGCCATTTCGCCCCAATTGTAGTTTACCACCACCAGAGGGAGAATGTGAGAGTGAATGAATAATGGATCAATAATGTAAAGCACTTTGGGTGAC
>JAQQZY010000023.1:14335223-14346267 GCA_030068375.1 Ostorhinchus rueppellii
GGCTACAAATATGTACTTTACAGCTGTTTTGCAATGGAATGGAATGTATTGCGCATGCGCGTCTCTCAGAAATTGTGCAAAGATAAATGGAAAATAAATCGTTTCAACTCAATTATATGAGTTTTGAGATCGTTTGACAACAAAACCGAAATCGTGATCAAAATTCGATTAATTGCACAGCCCTACTTGGAAGTTCTTTGAACATTCTGAAAACAACTCAGTGAAACATTAAAACTTTATATTCATCAGTAAAGTCTGTTAAAACGACAGGGTTTTTTTGTTCATGTGGCTTTGAGTCCTCATTAGAGCTGAGTCTGTATCGCAGGGTTTGCTTCGCTTGTCAAATGGATGTTTCATATTATCTCAGTAAAAAGGCAAGTGGTTCTTCAAAGCCCAAATAAAAGCTATCAAGTAGTTTGTTTCTAACAGAATACTTTTAATACTGGTCTTTATAAAGGACACAGCTTAAAAGATACATAATGCAGACAAAGCTGCTCTAACTCTGACCCTCTCCATAGGGAGCCATGCGTGACGGTGGCATTAACTTTCAACAGAAAATTAGCCTCAGCCAACCAATTAACCAGCTCTTAAATCTCCTTAGTGTGTGAGTGTGTGTGTATAAAACAGAGAGCAAGAGAAACAAAAGGGGATGAAATGTACAGAGTGAGGGTGTGTGTCTGACTGGGACAGCTCTAAAAGAGGCTCAGTGTGTTTGTGTTTGTGTGTGTGTGAATGTTGAGCAAAGGTTAATAGGACCTCAAGAGGGATAAGACAAGGGCCTAGTTACCTTCCGCTAGCTATCTTTTACTTCCAGTGACACACACACACACACACACACGGGTTCAGTTCAGTGCCAAGGCTGGTGGTCTATTGAGCAGCAGGATAGTTCATTACTGTCCATAGCTTATACTCAAACTAATGCTCCTTAATGCCACACACTCGCTTCTTATCACAACTCCCTGCGCCTGCCTTCTCGTCCGCCTCCGTTTTAACTCCCTCTGCAGTTCTTGCCCCCTCTCAGACAGAAAGATTTTATTTATGCTACTGAACTATGGTGTGAGTTAACAAGTACAGTATATACGACACATGTTGTAGCTGCCTTTGACTCTTCTCTGTATTTGAGTAGCAGGGTCATTCTGTTGAAGAGGTCTAGTGTGGAAGATTTAGGAGATCTGAGTGCACATTTATGTACAGTATTCAGAACTGTGTGTAGAAATGTATAATCATTTGAAGTTAAAAACCACTGTGTGTTGCCTCAGAATGATGTTCTGTAACAGCTGTTCTTCTTTGTTCAGCTTTATGGTGGGTGCCATCCACTGTCAAGGGTAGGGGCGGTGAAAAAATATCAATAATCGATTAATCGTGAGTATGTTATTGACGAATATGACTCGACTTTTACATTTCCAAAAATCAATTATTTTTTGCATTGTTTTATTTTGAAAAACTGATCCTGTGGTCACCGGAAGTTATACTGTATGTGATGCGCGCGCCCAGCTCCGCTAGAGTGTGCAGTGGCGGGTGAGGGAGTGAGCGAGAAAATGAGTGAAGCAGCAGTAGCTAACAAGCAACAAATTCTCCCAGCTCCATCTGCGCTAAAAGCTAGCGTGTGGATTCATTTTGGTTTTCATGGCAAGAGCTCAAAAAACAGTATAGAAGCTACAGTGAGTTCCACCTCTAAAGGAAATAAGCTCTTTCATTTACTCGTTGTCATGATGGTGCGAAGAATCTGGTCACTCTAGCCCACTGATGGTGTTTGTTCTGTTGAGTTGTTACTCAATAAATGAGAAGTTAAAGAATTTAGCAAGTGACTGTTTTTTAATGGTAAACTATGGTATATTTTGGGTTAATGTGGTCAAATTGAAAATCAAGAATCGTTGATAATCTAAAATCGGTTGGTAATCGATTCGGTACCTCAATAATCGTCATCAAATCGAATTGGGAAATTGGTCAGATTAACCGCCCCTAGTTAAGATGTCACCTATTATGAGCAAAGTTAGAATGTCCTGGTGGAATGGAGAAAACTGGCTGTTTTTACGGAGTACCGTTCCCTGTTTTTCCACACTGCAAATGTGAAAAATGTGGCCACCATAGAAGAGGGTGAGGTAAGGGAATGTGGTTGGCTGTTCTCAAATTGTGCCACTACATGCCACAAAATATTACACCCTGAAAAACTAAAAATTTAGGTGTAAAAGAAATCCTTTTGTTAAATCTGTTGCAGATGATGTTAATTACAACATGCAAATCAACCCCTTCCACCGTCAGATACAATGCATGGATGAACCGGCTTCATCACATCATTTTACTATGGGCAGCTCCATAATCACCTCCGCCAAGGAGGTTATGTTTTTGCCAGCGTCTATCTGTTTGTCTGTTTGTTTGTGTTCAAAATAAGTTGAAAAGTTCTGAACAGATTTGGATGAAATTTTAAGGAATTGTTGGAAATGGGATGAGGAACACGTTATTAAATTTTGGTGGTGATCCGGAATCACCGTCTGGATCCAGGAATTTTTTTAAAGGTTTTTTTTTATCATTAGGAGATAGGGCATGACGGTGCTGATCTGCGTGTGAAGTCATTCAGCGCCATCTAGTGGAGAAAAGTACATACACCACCATGGTGGAGGTCTGTGCTCTCCGAGTGCTTTTTTTGCATTCCATGTAGTGACAGATCTCATAGAACCAGATGGTAAAATGTAGATAGGTTTGAATATTTTTTCATGGATCCGTTCAGATTTCTTTCTTCTTCTTCGTGACAAAAATGACTCTTCAGGTTGTAGAGTTTGTCGACTCCTATTCTACATGAACTAGGGGATGATTTGGGGCCAGTCACATGGAGGAGTCGTGCAATACCTTCTATGACAAAACTCCTCTAACGTTACATTTCCATGCAACTGGATCATTCCAGTGCACTGTTCCATTAGTGCTGGTGTATCCCAGTGTACTGTCTCCATGACAACAATCAGTAAAGCACGCAAAATCCTCATTTAAATTGGGCAGTCTCCAAGACTTTGCACCTGTTGTCACTATCAATCTTACTTGGTCACTGATGATGCAAACTAATAGCACACATATTTTTAGCACAAGCAAGCAGATTTGCGTCCGTTCTTTGCGATCTTAGTAAATCAGACCCTTACTGTTTACCCAAGAACATCCTTTTTTCATCTTTTGCCCTGCTTATGTCACCTTCTGCCTTCTCCTTCCTGTCACTATGCCATCCTGTCTGTCTCTCACACTGTCACTTTCTCTTGTACATACCCTTTATCTCCCTCATTTTACATCTTAGGCTGTCACCCTCGCTTCCATTGCTCATCTCTCTCTCCTTGTATCCATAAAGTTCTCTCTTTAATAGCCCTCTTTTTTCTCCTGTCTTACGTTATCTCTTTACCCTCTTAATCTTCCCGAAGTGAAAGGACTGCTTTAATTGTATACTTAATATCTGCTCTGAAGCATCGACACAGTTGGCTGACGGCCTCTCATACTGCCTTTCTTTAGGTTTTGTTGCTCCTTTGTCAGTCACGCTATTCTGGGCTACAGACTGACAGTCTGATAAAATAAGAATGACTCTTAGATAGCTGCAGCCTCCATTGCAGCCTCTGTTGCTTTGCAGGAGAGAAACAAAAGTTATGCAAGTCACTTATTTTCAACTTTTAACACATTGACAGGTATTGCATAATTTGCAGATGAAAATGACTAATTCAGGCAGTTGTAATTCTCCTGATTTATTTTATTGTTCATAATTCCCCTAAAACAACATCCATCTCATTCATAGATTTAGTCAAGACTTTGAAGAAATGGAATGAAAACTATTATGTGTATTATTATTATTAGAACTTTATTTTCATAGAAATAAATAACTATAGTGCGAGCCAGTTGAAGTGATGTTTTTACAAATTAAGTTAATTGGTAGATTGCCAAGGATTATTATTAGTATAGCATATAGTTTTAATAAATAAGGTTTGTTGAACCAGTGGAGCAGCAAAGCACCAGTTCAGAATAGACCAGAAATGTTTATTTGTCACATGAGATTGACAAAGACAGTGAAATGGGAGCTGCAACGGACCCCAACTGCACAAAAAAAAGAAGGTATGAAGAAAATAAAATGAAAATTGGCATCAGAAATATGAACTCGAAAAGCACTCGGAGAGCGCAGACCTCCGCCAAGATAGTATTTGTACTTTTTTTTTTTTAAGGTATCGTTTGTACTTTTTTTAAGGTAGTGTTTGTATTTTTTTAAGGTAGTGTGAGTACTTCCCTCCACTAGATGGCAGTGAATGACCTCATGCGGATCTGTGCAACCATGCCCTATCTCACAATGATAAAGAATCCTTTAAAAAGTTCCTGGATCCAGACGGTGATTCAAAATGCCTTCAAAATTTAAGCATCTCTTCCTTGATCCAGAGTGGACATACCCTGAAAATTTCATCAAAATCCGTCCATAACTTTTTGAGTTATGTTGTTAACAAACAAAGTGGGATGGTAACAAATAAACAAACGCAGAGTAAAACATAACCTCCTTGGTGGAGGTAATAATAATAAAATGAAAATAACAATAGAAAAAGAAGACAATATACAATCAAATATAATATAAATGTATATATATATATATATATATATACCATCAACCAGCCAAAACTAAAACTACTATTGTATCAGAATGTGTGTTTTAGTGTGTATGAATATGTGTATGTGTGTGGGGGAGGGGGCAGAGTTCAGAGTCTTTATGGCCTGAAGGAAGAAACTCCTCCTCAACCGTTCTGTTCTGACCGTACAGAAGCGGAGGCACTTGCCAAACGGTCGCCACCTGAACAGTCCGTTGCCAGGGTGGTGTATGTCCTGCGTAACTCTCCTGGCCCTGCACATGCACCTCCTGTTATAGATGTCCTGCAGGCTGGGCAATGCTGTCCTGCATGTTTACTCTGCAAATCTGATTACTCTGTGCAGAGCTTTTCTGTCCATGACAGTGCAGTTGTCATACCAGGCAGTGTTGCTCCCAGTGAACCCCAGCTCCATGGGTGAGGTGTAGAAGACTCCGAACTAGTGGTGGAAGGATCGATTCAAAGAGGGATAGTATCGATACCAAGGTGGTATCGGTATCAGATCGATACTAGTGTGGTGAGATCAATACTTTAGTTTCAGTTTTTCTCTTCAATCATGTACAGTTGCGTAAAAAAAAATATTACACCGTCAAAAGTAATCAAAAACAGTGGTTATGCAATCAAGTCCTAACTCCTGTGTGTATCATGTGACTAAAACAGACAGAAAAGAAAACATGAAATGCCTAAAAGCACTGTTTTGGGCAGTACAATGTAATAGATATGAAAACTTAACTAAGAACTTGAAGTGATTTTGGTTATTATCAAGAAAAACATGGAAAGCCACTGAGAAGAACAAATGAACCCAATTTGAAATGGATCATATGAAGGAGAAGGTCCAGGTACCAGACAGTGGAGGTTGAGCGTGTGTGGGTATTAGGATTATGAATATATGTATGTGTACATGTTTTGGAGGGTTTTTTGTCCTTTTTTTCTGGTGGGGGGTGGGGGGGCATAGTCTTTTCTGTTTGTCTGTTTCAAGTTGATTTTGTGATGGGTGTTTTAGTTTGTCTGTACTTGTTACGAGTATATGTTTGGTTTGAGAGATTGAAAAAGCTTAAATAAAATCATACAAAAAAAAGAAAAACATGGAAAATGGATGGATGTCAGCTCTGAAATGAAACTCTTATGAGCTATTTTTGTTGTTATCATTATATTTGTCCAAACAAATGTACCAGACATTAAAATGAACAAGAAATTGAAAAAAAACAAGGGGTGGTCTAATTTTTTTTTTTTTTTTCATGACTGTATACAAGATAACAGATGGGACAAATTATATTAAATTATATAGATAGCTTAGTAAGTAAATGAATGAATGGATGACTGATCTATCTCACATGAAAAAATTAGCTGAGTGAACCAAATTAAATTATATTGAATGTAATTTAATTTGGTTCACTCAACTATTTTTTTAAAAAAATTTTTTAAATGTGTGACATATTGAAGAAAATTTTTTAAGTTGAATCAAGTTTTACTTTTTATAGTGTACTATGAGAACGGAGAACATATACTTTACTTTAGAATGTAAGTGGGACACTTTGGAGCTGTAGTGTTTTTTATTTAATTGGAACCTCGACTCTGTTGATGGGATTTCCTCTGCTTAATTGGGACTCAAGTCTGGGCTGTTAAAGGATGAGGCTGCGTTAAAGTGCACATTCGAAGCCAAAATGAGGCGCGCACCTGTAACATGTGGGTTCGTGCGTGTCAGAGAGTGTTGTAATGGACCATTATCTCACTACATACAACTGTGGAGGACTTAAAGTGTGTTCCTAATTAGTCATGATTCATAACTCAGCAATAGCTATCAACAAAGTCTCTCATCCAGCATCTGCCCAGCAATTATCTTCAACTAGTAGCAACAGCCGGCGGGGACATTTTCTTTAAAAAAAAAAAAAGAACATAGAAGTAGAGTGGGCTTTGTACTCTACTCTTTTCAGTGATGTGACTTATTTCACAAATATCTAAAACAGAGAAAGTCAGAGAATGCTGAAAAAATGGACAGTCCAATAATACTACAATGGAACATATTCTGCCTGAGGAATTTTAAGACAAACTGAGATAAATGAAGATGCGTTGCAGCATTAATTAATCTGTGACTAAAACAGTAGGATTAAGTAACTCATAATACTGTTGCCAGTATTACAAACCACTACTTGTAGGAAGCATAAAATTGCTTTTGTGTTGTTGTGTGCCCTGTGGCTTTTCCATTCACGTGAAATTTAGCAAGAACAAAAAAAAACCACAACGCGAACAATATTGCTAATAATGGAGAAAATAACTGCTATTCTGATTATATACAGCAGGTTTAAATCTGTATCTTTTAGTTTGTGTCAGTTGTGAGCAGATATGTGGGAATGAAACCTACCTGAGGCACAGTTCATCTAAAAATACGCATGACAACGTGTGGTTTATGTACACTCATCTGCCTCTTGTTCTGTAGGTTTCTATTAGGTTCACATTGATACAAATATATTAATAACGTGTACAAAAAGAGTCTTCACGATGAGCTTTACAGAAAACAAAAGACAGAGGCGTAGATTAAAAATAGCTCATTGCTGTGTCTGTACTGATGTGTCTATCAGGGGGTTTTTTCTGTTGCACCTCTAAGTCTCTCTCACACTGGAACACTTCTGTCTTCTGTTGAAGTAATGGGCTTGAAAGACACTTCTAAATATATGTTGCAGTTAATTTATAACAAAGACAACTATGCTGACCCAGTCTGAAAAATTTGACATCTAAAAGGAAGTGAAAACAACTTTCTATAGTAGATGACAAACTGACAAAAAAAAAAAAACTCCAAGGCACTCTCTTTAAGCATTTAAATTCCTTTGTTTCCATGGCATGGTCATATATAGACCTTAAAAAACACTTCAGCTCCATGCCTTCATCAGGAAGTCAAACAGGAGCCTGGAAGACTGTAGGTTCCTATAAAGTAGGTCCTGACCAATAGGAACCTGCCAACTGGGCATAAAGATAAGCCACTGGCTATTGAAACAGTCCTGTGGCAGAAAAAAAAAAGATAATTTGTCTATTGCCACAGAGCCAATCAAATGTTAGCATTTATACTAGAGACAATCATAGATACTGTTCCATGAGCTCAGTAGCCTCTTGTTGCCACAGTACTGTGGTTCGAACATGTAGCTCCGCCCACCTTCTCCGGCCTCACTGACTGCACAGAGCAAAGAACACCATAAAACAACATACAGAGCATTTAGAACAGTAATTCATATTCTATGCTATCACTAATTTGTTGTTTCTTCTTCTTTTATGTCTTGGGTAAACAAATACAACACAATAGGGAACAATTTGGTCATAAGTTCTTAAACAGTGTAGGTATAAGGATTGTTTTCTGAGGTTGTAATAGTGTCAAGACATACAAATAACCAGACTAGAAACACTAGTTCTTTATCTGCCCTTCCCTATCACCATCCCCAGTGTCTGATTTATATCATCGGGTTTACCTACCAATGCCCTTGGCACTACTCCAACCAGGAACTGAACCCGAGTCTCCCACACTGCAGTCCAGTACGTTACAGAGTGAGCTAAATGTCCACTGTGCTTCAGTTTGACCTATTTGCTATCTGATTGCCTTGGTGTTTTTCAGGACATAAGTTACCAGTCTAGACAGTGTAGTAATACAACGGTGCTGATTGGCTCTGTGGTAGACAAACTGATATTCTTTACCACAGTACTGTGTCAACAGCCACTTTGTAAAGATAATGGCCTGCAGAGGGTGTCCACATGTGACACAGCAGGGCAGATAGTGGGACTACATGTTAATAGGCCATAGAAAAAAAAACTCAGCCATAGAAATATTTACATATATACATAGACAAATACAGAACAGTGCAAAATCACACATCCCTGTTAATCTAGAGTAAAAACCCACCTCGAACAAACTCTTTTTTGGTCCTAGAAGCATTTCTTCCCATGAATTTTTGAGGAAGTGTCTATATACTGGTCCAATGGGCCGATAAAGAACTGGTTTGGAGTAAGTAAACCAGTAGGTTAAATCCCAAAACCTATTTAAACTAAAAATAAAATGAAAAGCATACTCATTTTGAAGTAAGAGCATTAAGTCTTTTTTCAGATGAGGCAAAAACCAAACAAAGTCAATGTAAAAACTTTTTTTGCCAGATACAGAGACCAGAACCTGAAGACACTGGATGTTCATCTCACTTGTGCTTTTCTAAGCCAACACTGGGAATTCAGATATTTTTAAATCCATTCCCTCTACAGGAGTTATTTGGGTGCTTCTATAATACTGGGTTTATTTTGGTACCTGGCACTTTGCCAGCTTTTTAGACCCAAAAATAAAGGAGAAATTCAGACATATTTCCCCCTAGGATGTACCTAATGATGACCTCAGATAAATGCAAAAAAATTATACTCTTTCTCTGAGCCATCCCAAAATTAATGCATTTTTAATAAAATATTGAGGCCAAAAATAGGACTAAACTAGGACATGAAAAGCTACCTTGGTGTCAGTGCATTAGATCTGGAACACATGGCTGTAAATGGTCTTATATGGTGCTATAAATAAAGATGCCGTGTTAAATTTGATGATCTTAGTGGTTTTTCTAATCCAGACATGTGGGTTTTTCATGAATTTCAGTCTCATTCCAGGTTTTGTGCGTAACCCATTGTGTCCACAGTTGTTACATGCAGAACCTGCCCATTTAAACACAAATAAATCACGAGTGATTTTACAACAGCGGTCCTGTTTGTGAAACACGCTGCCTGATATTGTTAGTTTGATTCCTAAACTGTATCTGTGAGAGAACAAAAAAGATATTTGGAAAAATAGAGGCGTGTATTTTTCGTGTCCTTTTTGTCACGTTACATACAGATTTTTGTATATGCGTCAAATAAAAATGTGTTTAATCTGAAAAACAGGTTCTCTTTTATCTCAGTAAATATTGAGTTCGAAACTAGACCCAAAGTGCTTCTAAACTTGCTTCATTACATTAGTCTACATCTGGTTTGAATTTTTATCCCCATGTCCTGTTTTAAGGGGCCGGTTTAATAGAAGCACCCATTTCATGAATCCTCAAGTACCCTGACAGGAGAAGAGCGCCTGATGTGATCAGGTTAAATCCTTTTCAACCAAAGCCTCAATGGCAAAACAAATTCAGAGACAAATCGAGTCTGTCAAGTGACGGAGCTGATTCAAATGTCGGAGGTGTAAAACATGCGGGGCAGCGCATTAAAAAACTTCCTTTCCTCTAATTAAAATAACTGCTGATTAATGCTAGAGGTCTTAATGACCCTTAACAAGGTTTCAGTGTAATTAATCCATATTTAATAGAAGATGTTAGGTGCTGGAGAGAGAGGCTGCTTAGTCAACTGAGTCAACACGCTGAGGGACGAGGAAGTAAGGAGGGAAAGAGGGAAAGTAAAGAAGGAAATTAAACAAATAAAGGGTGGGAAGAGAGAGAGAGAGAGCCGTGTAATAAACAGTTATGAAGTTTGGCTGCAGGAGACTGAAGAGGAGAAGATATTAGCCGATAACTGAGCATCATTTACTTTATTCTCAACAGCTAAATTAAATTTATGTCAGACTGTGTGTGGGAAGCCACATCCACGAGATGGATATGAGCCTATCAGACAGCAAAAAAAAACAAAACAAGTATCAATAAATGGTGAAACTGAACTCTATTATGATAGAGTAGAAGGGAGCATTATTAGCTGTTATATAAATTTATAGGACTTTTTAAAAAAAGTTTATTTTACAAACTGCTCATGTATATGAACGTATGAACTGATACCTGAGGGAAAACAAACACACTGTCAGGAGAACACAAGCTAGACGTATATGGTCCGAAACATCTCTTCAGTTCTAAGCAAACCCCCTTTTCTTGAACTCCTGAAAACCATTTGTATACATTTTTCTGTAGAATTGCAGATGTTTACATGGATTTTGTACGTGCTTACTTCTGTTTTTACTCTGAGCTATAAGTATTATTAGTTTGCAGCCATCGTTAGTGTGATCTTAAAGGTTTTTTGTCTGTTTTGGGTCAGCACTTTCTGAAAGAGATTAAAACCTGGTCCTTCTTCTTGTGCTTATTGAAGTTTAAAACTCACAATCAATCGTTCATCCACATAAAACCTTATTTAACTCTTACTGCACTGTGATTCTCATTCTACTGACATTTGTTTTACAATCTAATTTTTTTTTTTCATGGACTTTGTACTTCCATTTAATTATGTTTTTGCTTAATTTTTCTCTGAATGTCTCTTGTTTAGCTAAAGCACAATGAATTGTCTTAATACTACAGAAGAACATTGGACCAGGAGGACTGGGGCAGCATAGGACTTGTTGTTCTTTTACCATGAAATAAAAAAATGTAGAAAATACAAAACCCTGGAGACATAGGAATGACTGCACTAGTTGTATAATACAGTTATTAACAGGGGAGGCAAGGGGTATTGTTTGTTTGTTTGTTTGTTTGTTT
>JAQQZY010000023.1:14374224-14385369 GCA_030068375.1 Ostorhinchus rueppellii
CCGAAACTTCACCGAAGTCCTTAGTCGAGCTATTCTGAATAATCGAGCTAAGCTGTGCATGGAAACGTACTGACTGAGGGTGTCTGCTGTCTGACCATCCCAGGTGAGAATGACATGGGCCACAAAAATGATATGAAAGTGAAAAAAGCCTTATTACTTTGTCTTATTTTTCACAGGACTCACCACAAGCCTCACCTGCCAAAATGTATCAGATAGGATGTACGGTTATGGATTAATTTCAGTTTGTTTGAGAGGTGGATTTTAGTCAGTTGAACATGGACACCCATGGCTTCTCCATAAGGAGGAGCTCATTGGTCACATGACCCCACAGTGGCTGTTTAGCTCTGTAGGTCACACATCAGACTCCAAATCAGACCCAGGATTGAGTCCTGGTTTAAGCGAACATTTTCAAGTCAATCAAGAGAATCAAATGCTTATTTCAAGAATTTTTTTCAACTGTTCCTCTTATTGTCAGACATTCCACGTTTAAAGTCATTCTGTTTTACTGGAGTTTATTCCTTGTACTAAGCACAGTTTACTAACATTCTAGCATTTTTGTCTAGTTTTAAGGTACATTACGGTTTTTAGTTGATGGAGTTTTTTGCTTATTTTTTAGAATTCTAGGACAAGAATTTTTTTCTACGTGTATTAGTAATTATTTTTGCTCAGTATACAGTAAGCTAATATGACCAAATGTAGCTTATTTCTAGCAGCAAATTTTTTGCAGTGAAATGTAATAAAGCAGATGGGAGGGGTTTGATAGTTTTAACCTTAGAGCCAAAGGTGGCAAATGTCAACAAGATGGTGAGGGGGGGGAAATCATCAAATCATTGTAACATGGCCCTGTTCCTCTACAGGGTGCTCAGTGTGATCACCCTGTTTTTATTTGCATTAAAAACAGGCGCTAAAAGAAAAGTTCGAACAAAGAATCCTGGTTAGAGATTGCACACACACCTGATGGACTCTTTATGCCTCTGGTGTAGTCAAAATACAGTTTTTCCAATTATTTAACATCCAAAATCTTAATAATATGCTCAAATACATAAATACTACCACATATTACCTGTATTGTGATGAGTTGGCTCATCGTCAATTGGACCTGATATACTGCAGGAAGCATTGCGAAGCTTCATTTGGATTCTCGAGTGCTTCTTAAGAAGGCAGTAAGTCATACATACACGAAAACAAAATAAAATAAAGTAAAATAAACACCTTTTGACATCATAGATTGGTTTAGTTCTGCAGCTCACTATCTCATTTATGGAGTTTCTTTAGGAATATTCTGAAAAAATATTGAATTATTTTACAAACAGCAAAAAAAAAAAAAAAAAAAATCCAACTTCCTGATAAAAGAACAAATAAAACCACGCTTTGACATCACAATAAGTCACTCTGTTGTGTTTGTGCTTCCACAGCTTGAGCCTTTACTTACAGACATGAGATTTAGAGAGAATAGTTCAGCTACAGTAGCAGAGAGGACACCCTCACTGAAGAAGAAGTTTAAGAAAAGCAATCAGTTTGGTGGGAAACATTCAATTACAGCTTACAAGAAATTTACCATATGAATTAACTAGAGAAGCACTCAGAGAGCGCAGACCTCCGCCAAGGCAGTATTTGTACTTTCATCCACTAGAAGGCCCTGAATGTACAGATCACCACCAAAATCTAATCATCTGTAGGATACCCCATTTCTGACAATCTGTGAACATTTCATGAAAATCCGTCCATAACTTTTTGAGTTATCTTGCTAACAGACAAACAAACAAACAAACGCCGGCAAAAACATAACCACATTTTATGTTACAAAAACGTTTTGTAGTGATAATGGCCTTTGGGCTTTTTTAAATAGTTATGTATGAACACTTTTTATATACAAATGAACAGTCGTATAGTGGTCCCTGGAGACGTGGGGATACACTAAATGTTTGCCCTTTTTTCCTGTTTTTGTTTTTTTTTTTTTCAAAGTAGTCCAGAAAAAACACCAACATATTTCTGGTCACGTTGATATGTTTGTTTACTGTACTGGGCCCACACTCAGTTTTAAATCCCCCCGGAGTGGGGGTTGCACATGCAATACATCATTAAAACATCACACCTGGGTTTCAGAACAAGAGGTGTTTGTTTTACATAATGTTCTGGAATCATGATTTCACCTTTATCATGTCTCCGTTACTATCTCCGGAGGTGTTACAGAACCGTGATAAAGGTGGGACCAAATGATCCACCATTTCGTTTACACAGACATCAGTCCAGAATAAAGATGAAATATATATATAAACTGTGGCACAGTTTTCCGGATGACGTGAGACAGACCTCTACTCTGACAGTGTTTAGGTCCAGGCTGAAAACAGCTGTTCAACTGTGCATAGAACGACTGAAAGGGTTCTATCTGCACTCTTCTCTTTTACTTTATTTTAATTGAATATTATTTATGTCTTATTGATTATGTTTAAATTGTACCTGGATGTTTTTAACCCATCTCTTTTCCATTTTTGTAAAGCAACTTCTCTGTGTATGAGTTGTGCTATACAAATAAATTTACAATTTGCAAATATATAATAGAAGTGCTGTGAAAAAGGGGCTACTGTGTCTTTATCAAGTAGAGATTCATGTAATATGTAATATTTCATATCTTTGACATTTTTTTTTTTTACATAAACATCTCTACTGATGTTGTGTTCAGCGTCAAAGCTACATCCCTGACTTCCCAAGGACAGTGTGCACATTTTATGGAAGATACAGCAGAAATAAGTTCATTAACAGCAGATCAGCCTGAAGATATTACACCTGAAATCATTTAGCATCAAATCAATATCATTCAAGGCCCAGATATTCAGATGTTTGGAGATGTGGGGATATACAGAGGAAGATAGTGAGTTTGTGTTTAGTGGAACTGAGATTTCAACAAGTGTATTTGCTCAAGCCAAAATATGTGCTGGTTTTTTGTGAATCGTATGGTTTCCCAGACTCAAATTCATAGAAAGGACCACATCCTTGGCCAAATCTATCAATATTCCCTAATTTTCATCCATGCAAATGACACGGGCTCAACATTGGTGCTATCTGCTTGGCAGCTCAGACTTTTTTTTTGGGAGGGGGCAATGACTCCTCCCAACCATTTTGTGGATTTTCAATACTTTCACACAAACAGAAAATGGTTGGTGCAGAATCAGAATATTCCTTCGCATATCCAAAATGTGTCTTTGGTGTTCTTTATGTTGTCTCTGTCAGCCTGCAAAGCTCACTAGAATTCTTTGAGTTTTATTGGCACAAGGTTTCTCCAGTCTTGCCAAGTCAGCATATGACAATAATGCTTTTCATACAGATGCTTTTAGTTGTGAAAATGATCCAACCCACAACCAATTCTCCAGACCAACTGTTTATTTTACTGAAAGCAATTATAGATATGAAGGCATGGCATATTGGAGTTTAAACATAAACAGAACTGGGAGTAGACGCTGCATCATATAGAAATCACTAAAAGCACTGTAACCACCACAGGTCCAGTCTTTATATACTCTTACTTTCAATGAACCTTTTAGTGGAAATAAATGTTTCCACTTTCAATATCGCTGTTTTATTGAGATTGCATGTTGATGCATATGAAACTCGGAATGGGAAATTAAAGGGAAAATAAATTGATGTATCAATAAATAGAAACTAAGTGCAATCCAAATAGATATATTATGATGGGTGGAATCTGCCTGAGGAGATGACAATGTTATATGAAAACAAGAAACAAACATATATGTTGTGTTATATGTAGTGCTACAAAAACAAATTGATTAAAATGATCAAAATTGATTCATAAACGAGTTGGTAACGAATGCGGCAGTCGATTCATTGGGCCTTGAACATGTTAGTATTGAGGTGTGCCCGTACGCTGTGTAGTGTAACAGAGGAAAACGCAGAGCGTCATGCCTGAGGCTTCGGATGCCAGGCCAGCTTTGTAAAGCTAGGCTTATATTACGTTCCCAGTGGCCACATCAGCCCCATTTGCCCAAAACATAGGGCACCATTTATGTAACAACACTTGAATATGGAGAAAAAAATGGCCAAAATCCCACGGCACACTACATTTCAGGTAAATTGGGCTAGCATGGCCACCAGGAACAAAAACCTAGCTTAAGATGGCCTTTGTATCGTGATTACTTTAGGCTGCTAGCTAGTCAGACGCTGTCGTCATAATTACAACGTTTTCATCCGTCTCCGTTTATCAGGCCACCAGACTAACATTACCTCTCGGAGTTGGTTGAAGACTATAGCTAGTCTCTAGTCATAACAAGTCTAAGTACGTAGCAGGCTAGTGTTTGCTAACTTTACCTGAAGCCATTACAGTGAATCATTATTGACTTGTCTGCAGCCTTTATTACTTTGGGTTGAATACCGATCTTTGAGAATTGGGGTGGTTTGCAGCCAAGTGTGAAGCGAGTGGGATGAAGATCAGCACCTCCAAATCCGAGGCCATGGTTCTCCACCAGAAAAAGGTGGCCTGCCTCCTCCAGGTCAGTGGAGAGTCCTTGCCCCAAGTGGAGGATCTCGGGGTCTTGTTCACGAGTGAGGGAAGGATGGAGCGTGAGATTGACAGGCAGATCGGTGCAGCGTCTGTCGTGGTGAAGAAGGAGCTGAGCCGAAAGGCAAAGCTCTCGACTGTTGCCCCCGCGACCCGGCCCCGGATAAGCGGAAGAAAATGAGATGAGAATTGAGTCTTTTGTGTTTATCTGATGAATCAATTAGTTAAAATAATCTACAGATTAATCGATTATTAAAACCCTTGTACGTTGCAGCCCTAATCATATGGAAGACAGTCATAAAAAGCCATCATATTTGAAGAGTTGCAGAAAAAATGTGTAACAGTTAATATTATGTAAGTCAGACAAAAGCAAAGGCAGAAGAAGTATGATTTATGTACAACAGGACATTTAATGTCATTATATATGAATGCACCTACCACTATGGAAGTGGTCTAACAGTGACTGATATTTAACAAGAGAGATGAGCCATGTTTCTAGGCTGCAGTGAGGAGTTAATGTACGTGTTACTCCATCTGCTCAGAAACATAACTTTCTCCTTTGACATTGCACCTGAATCTCCACCACCGTGAACATTTGTAAAGGTGTTAAACATTCATTCAGATTGTTTAGTATTTGTGTGTGAAGTTGAACAAACATATGAACACCTGAAGTAGCACAAATAACTGTAGACATTTCTTATTTTTCATATATTGATCAAGTATTATTACATGTGTGAACATGTGTGTACTCCACCATAAACACTCTATGTGTTTCTAAACAGAACCAGTAGGTCACGCAGGCATTTTCAGAAACTTGTCGTGACGTGCACTGTGGGAAGCAGAGCTCCACACACCCACGTTTGCTTTCACATGGAGTGTTTACGGTGGAGTCCACTTCCAAACTGTTCACTCTGAGGGAAGACATTCAGGCGTGTAATCACAGGGAGACTGATGGATTCATGATGTTTAGGTTATGACTCAGGTTGTACAGTTTTGATGAAAAACTGGGGATGAAAATCATACATAGCTTTAAACACAGAGAAATATTCACTTTTGTAATTGCCACAAAAGTAACAGTGGGTCTTAATGGGTTACAGTTTCATCCACACTTCTGTAATAAAACAGCAGGAAGCCCATATGCCTCAAAAGAAGCTGTACAGTTTGATGATTCTCATGGTGTCTTCCCATAGGACATGAATGAGAAAATGTGTGCTAAGTTAATAATAGTACTTCTTGCTTGTGGTGTTCTGTTGCCCTATGAACTGCTGTTTGGCCATCTCAGCTTCTAGTTTTCCACCCTCCCACTCTCTACTTCACTTTCCTTCACCCCCCTTCGTTATGTATTTTTATGCTGACAGCTAATGAATATTTCCATTATTTAGTGATGCTGAAATCAATGTCTCATCAACATGAGGGTGAGTTTGTCCGAGCCAAGATCAGGACACAAGCATTCGTACACTCTTCACCTCTAGATGATCACTTATTTATTAGAAATCAATTATGCAGAGTTGAAGCATTGCCCTTTGGGCTGCTCTAGACTTCCCAAGTTTCATCCACTACTGTGAACATGTATTGAGCTTTGTACTATTAACTATTTTCCACATCTGCACTATCTGTATCAGCATCTGGATGGCCCTAAGAGACCTGTATGACTGATAACAAATACAGACCAGAAAGAGAAAAAAGCATAAGGATCTTTTAAGATAAAGATAAAATATACTTTATTGTCACCGTAGTGCTGCAGTTTACAGGACAGAAAAAAGAAGAATCAACAGAATAAAAGAAGAAGGATCAGATAAATAGATTTGCATGTGATATATACATACATACACACATAAATAAAGAAGTTATTGCACAGTTTGCTGTTTTCTTTTATTTGTGTGATTTCTACTACTGTACTTCACAAACACAAAATAATTCACATATTGTGCATGGGTAGACACTCCACCTACAGAAACATGTGAAGTATAGACGAGGATATGAATCATGTCACATCTACACATTCACACATCTTATATCAAAACACACACATCAGGGATTGGGATCAGTTGTGACAGCCAGTTTTCAAACCAGGCCTGAGGCAGCTTTGTGTCTTAATACCCATTGTGCATATATGTGGCTAAATATACTCTGAATCCTGCTGAGGTGCAGTGATCCATTAGAAAACACAGACCCAAATCAGAGGCGGCCAATGTATGCCAACCACAGCATGACGTGTGTAATCATGCTATTACATGTTGGCAGAAACTGGAAACACAGACTGGTGAAGATGGAGGGATAGTTTGTGGAAGTGGTGCATCACACTCTGGAATAAAATGTTGCCGTTGTATGTAAGTAACGCAAAATACAGTAAACATTCCTACAATACCTATTAAATTAATTAACATAAACTGTAATTGATATGAATTTATTATGAATTGTTATAAATTATAAATATTTAATTAACCAATTTTAACTGTTGTTGCCTCTGCTACTGCGTAACATTAACAAAAAAGACTATTAGTATCATCACTATATATTGGTGTTTTATTATGATTATTATATTCTCTGTCTCTCATGATATTTATAATATAATTCATGAGCAAACTCAAATAAATTGCTTGGTGACTGTCTCGGTTCCTGTTTTTGTCTTTGTGAGCACTATGTGTTGCTTGTTTTTCTTTTGTATATCTTACTTCAGTATTTTATCACAGGCTGTAACAACACAGCAACTGTAAATGGACTGTCAGGGACCAAAGATCCTCTCTGGCAAAGATGGACACTCCAAACAGAAGTCCAAATGGTCAGAAACAGACACTCGGGGTGTATTAAGACCTACTTTGTTTGTTCCATTTTAAACCGACCGGAGTTCTTTTCCTTGGAAAGTCCGGACATGTTTTTTAGGTGTGAATAAAAACATGTAAACAGATCAAACAAGTACGCTTCCAAACGGACCCAGGGTCAGTTCACTTCTGCTGTGAATATAACCAACCTCGAGCTGAAACAAACCAAGGAACCATGCACCTATTTGTGCTTGACGAGCCGCTGTACCTGCGTGGCATTGTGGGTAATAAACAAAACTGGAAGTAGCCAAGCCACATGGGTAGCCAGAGCTAACAGCCACAGCCATGAACCCTGGTCAGATGTGGAGGAATGAGGAGATTGAATGTCTCACTGACATTTAGTCAGATGTCCAGAATACCAAACTGCCTCCTAATGAGCTGTTCTTGACAGTTAATGTTATTTTTGTAAAATTGTGTCTGTAGAAATAGAATACATATTCTGAAAATGATAACTGCATATAGGACCTCCATGTCTGTTTTCATCAAAACCTGCCATCTTTGATTCACACCACCCCCAACTCTTCTGTCCAGTGCAGGTGCAGTTCTTCCCATGCATCATCTGTCTACAAATTTTGATCCACAAGCAAAAAGTACAATGAGATCCAACCCAAATGAAAATGAAGTCCACATTGGATCTGGATCAAATAAGTGGACCAAAAGACTTTCCAGGTGTGAATACACCCATACTTACTGTTGAACATGAAGACAGGGAACTTCAACAGGCTTCTGGAACTGAACAAATAATCAAAGTGGACCTTTTCTAGAAGGTGTCTGAGGGAATGAAAGAGGGACAACTTGGCTGCAGTAGAAAACCTTGAAAACACATGAGTTTTAATTGGTATTTGCACAGGTGCAACATCAGTGGAATATTTGACGTTATTGAACAGAAAATTGGGAATGTTGTTTTTTACAGAACAAAAACAGAATATTATGTGCATGGATGCAGTCAGCGTGGCCCAAATATTATGAATGCAGTCAGGTACTTGAATCAGGTAAATGTATGCAACACATGGAATATTTTCCTTTCCTATAACCTTGCTGTCAGACAGCCCTCATCTCCAACTCTGAAGGTGTTCTTTCAGTTGTTTCAATGCCACAGACATCCCTTGACAAAATAGTCCTCAACCACATCAAAGCTCTGACGTGGAGTGATTGCCTGGTGTCCTCTTTCCCCTCTTTCATACCACCGTTTTCGTGTCATTTTGACCTCGTAAACACAGGCTTAACACTGTATCCCACAGGACTGTCTCTGTCTGATACATGTACTAACAGTGATGTTCCACAGCTTGAAAAATGCCACTCTGTTCCAGTGGAGGGTCATCAATAGAGGGCGCTAGGGCATCTCCCCACCTGTCTCACATGCAGAAGAAGATGGCAAGAATTACACTAAATAATTTTTACAAAACATTAATATTTAAATTAGCTATACATGGTACAGCCGGTGAGTGGGGCGTATGATCTGTATTACGTGGAGTTTAAAAAGGTTTTTGGTCGTTTCGGAAGCAGTCAAGTGAGGGTTTTCCTGTTCGGGGCACCACAGTTTTTGCTAGAGGCCCTCCCTTTACATAGACTCTCCTTAGAAACGGTACTTGTGCAGTAGATCCCCTTCCAACACAAGAGATAGGAGAGCCTTGGGGCGTTGAAATTTGCAAATCAGCACCACCCCAGGAGTAAATATTACATCCCAAAAAGAATCAAGACCTTCCTCAGAAATGCAAAGATCACCAAAACCAGGGGTGAACACACTTTTTTGGCCTGTGAGCTCCTTTTATAACGACCAAGAAAACATGATGTTCATTTACTAGACTGTGGCGAAGATGGCAAGGTAACAGAGAGCTAGGACGAGTTTTCTTGTTCTTACAGTTCTGCTTTACTCACTCCTTCACGAACAGGGTTACAATATTCCACTCCAGTATCTGCGCTTACTAGAACAACTGCTGGCTACACCTCAACTCTCAGCGAAAAGTCAGAAACGCACACGTAAAAACAAAAAAACTGTATGGAAGATAAAAGACATACGCTGACTGAAACATCAAACAAGTCCCGCCAACTTCCCTAAACATGTCATGCATTCTGGGAAACCTCTTAAAGCGGAACAGTCCATTTTAAACACCAGGGCCCCCAGTCGCTATAATACATTAATATATAAGAGCAGATACCTCAGTAGGTAATGCTGCTGGCACTTCCACTAGTGGGTGGATGGCTCAGTGGGAAACGTGACTGTCTTCAATGCAAGAGTCTGGGATTTGAGTTTGGGCAGGAATGGTAAGTACCACATTATTTATCCCATAGGCTAACTTATATGTTTTTAATACATATATGTGATCTCCCCTGGTCTAAATACACTGGTTCTATTATGAATGGAAAAGACACTTGTCAGGGACACGCTTTCCTTTAACCCTTTCATGCATAGTGGTCACTACAGTGGACAGCTGTTCAAAGGTGTTCTTTTATATGTTCACTGATTTATTGTTTTAGTTCCATTTCAGCCAACACAGTGGACACTTATGCACCATCCCATACACAGACATTCATACCATTACTGTAACTATGTTAAACAAAAACCTGATCTGCTGTAATATACTGTATTTGAGTGTAAAAAAAAAAAAAAAAAAAGTTAATTGTTATTAGACTGTAATTAAGTTTTTTTTTGTTGTTGTTTTTTGTTTTGCATATTATCATTATTATCTTTTTTTTTTTTAAATGTTACTTTCCACACAGTATATCAGTAAATACATGTTTTTTTGCTCCTAAAATTAATTGATGTCCAGCTGAGTGGACATTTTTGTATCTCCATGAAAAACAGGTTTATAATTTTAAAAAAAAGAAGAAAAAAAAAAGTATCGCATTGTTTTTTTTTTCATGCTGAAAGAGGAAAAAAAACACTCAGGAAAAAAAAAATCTTGATTAATGTTCTTATAAGTTATGCATGAAAGGTTAACAATAGTGATGGGAAAATGTGCATGTTTGAAGGGTAGATGGGTGAAATTGACATATACTAACTAAATAAATGAAAGCACATGCGATGTATTTTTATTTTCATTGAAATCAGTACGTATTTTAAAAATAGTTTGTGTTTTGGCATACCCTAGTGAAATGTGGTTATAGTGAATCTGAATCTGGTCGAAATATAAGATCTTAAGCTTTGAAAATCTAATCATGTTTACAAATGTGTGTCTGTTGTTTAAGATTATCCATAATTCTGCTGCTCCTCCCTTGAAAAGGTGTATCTCATTGAGTTCTGGAAGAACATCTCCAACTACTTGATCAGCAGCACGTGGCGAGTGCAGGATCCCTTGGAACAAAACAGCATTTGCAAATTCGTCGTTCTCATTGCGTGTCCGTGCGGCAGTGGAACACATTACCAACAGAGCTACTGACAATTACAGACTTTCACACGTTCTCCCACATGGTGAAAAAACAGCTTCTGTCAAACCAAACTTGTAGCCATAATGTAATGTGATGTAAACATGCTTAGAGTGTGTGTGACAGACCGGACTGGGAGGAATGAGAGTAAAGGGTTACATGGGAATTCATTCTTTATATGGATGGAATTGTAGAAATGTATTTTTTTATTGATTTGTGTATGTTTTAGATTTTATTAATGTCTATTTTTAATGATAACATCAGCCTGCCCAGGGACTACAGGTGGAAATTAGCCCTAGTGTTACAACCTGGTACTGTACTTTATATCTCATCTTTTTAAGGTTAATGTATATTGTGCACTGACCCTGTCAAAAGAAAGAAAGAAAGAAAGAAAGAAAGAAAGAAAGAAAGAAAGAAAGAAAGAAAGAAAGAAAGAAAGAAAGA
>JAQQZY010000023.1:14455667-14465906 GCA_030068375.1 Ostorhinchus rueppellii
CCAATCGATTAGATTTTGGTGAAGATCAAACACTACCTTGGCGGAGGTCTGCACTCTCTGAGTGCTTTTCTAGTTTCCAATGTTTAGAAAGGGCAGCCGATGATCTTCTGAGCTGTTCTGATGACCCTCTGGAGCACTTTCCTCTGAGCTCCTGCTGTACCACACACATAGACTGTGTGTTAGGATGCTCTTGATGGAGCACCTATAGGACACCAACAGTCTCTACCAGATCTTGTTCCCCCTCAGCAGCCTCAGGAAGTGCAGTCTCTGCTGGGCCTTTTCCAGCAGCTCAGAGGTGTTCACGCTTCTGGTCAGAAACCCCTTGACTCGCAGGAATCGAAAGTCCACCACCCTCCCCACACAGGCCCCGCTGATGTTCAGGGGTTAAATGTCCTTTCTCTTCCTCCTGAAGTCAATATGACCTCCACAGTTTTAGATTCATTAGGAGCAGATTGTTCCCCACACCACACAGTCAGTCATCACTGTGAAACAATCAGACTATGACATTATTTCTTTCTCACAGCTTTGTCCTCATAATCACTGGTCCCTCCTTTATACTGACAAATATGACATTATGCTTTACATCAAACCATAATTTTGTCTTATCAGCAAAACCCTTTTTTTTATTTTCTGTGTAAATGTTAATTTAAATAACTTAATCATACATTTCTACACATCCTTTTATTCTATAGTTTTACTGCTGTAAGTTTGGTTGTAGGATGCCGTTGTTTGAATTATTCCATTGTATTTTATTGCTTTTATTTTATATAATGTGATGTCATGCTGGTTTTCAACAAACCTTCTTTTACAGTTTTCACTCTATTTGTATTTGTGTTTTCATACACTGTCTTTCATCATCCTCTTTGCCTTTAGGTGGTTTTTGATGTGTCATTTTAACCTCACATTTCTATATTTTGTTGACATCTGTGCATTTGTGCATCTTTTCATCTCTTTGTCTCACTTCTTCCACCACATCTCTGGTAGCCTTGTGGTTTTATGTTTTCTATTATTACGTTTCCTGTGTTCCTTTGAGTCAGAGATGTTGGCTATTAACCCTGTAAAGCTTGAAGCATTAAATCATTGACAGAAAATTCCAGTTCTCTGAAACTGGAGCCTTTATCGGTCCTTCTGAACAACCTAAAAACCTTTTTTTCAAATATGAATTTCCATGTATGAGTTTCAATTATGGATCATATTTGAAACATTAGGTCTCAATGTTCAAATATTATTACTTTTGAAAAAACAAAAACATAATATAACGCACACATGTCACAACAAATTGGTAATTCCTTTTCAAAAGTAGAAAAGCACTTGAGAGTGCAGACATCCACCAAGGTAGTGTTTGTACTTTCCTCCACTAGATGGCACTGATTGTCCTCATGCAAATCAGTGCTGTCATGCCCTATTTCTCAATGATAAAAAAAAAAAACCTTTAAAAAAAAATTCCTGGATCCAGACAGTGATCTGGAGCACCACCAAAATTTAATCAGTTGTTCCTCATCCTATTTTTAACATTCGTTCATTCATTTTCTATACCCGCTTTATCCTCACTAGGGTCACGGGGGTCACATGGAGCCTGTGCCAGCTACTTGAGGGCGAAGGCGGGGTACACCCTGGACAAGTCACCAGTTCATCGCATATAGAGACAAACAATCACTCTCACATTCACACCTATGGACAATTTAGATTAACCAATCAATGCATGTCTTTGGATTGTGGGAGGAAGCCGGAGTACCCGGAGAGAACCCACGCAGACATGGGGAGAACATGCAAACTTCACACAGAAAGGTCCGGGAATCAAACCCCGGACCTTCTTGCTGTGAGGCACAAGTGCTAAACACTGCACAAACAAACTGATAAACGCTGGCAAAAACACAACATCCTTGGCAGAGGTAATTAGCCATGTTCTGTCTCCTTCCTCATTAATGACAGTCCTGTCACTGGAAGGGCCTCTGGTGAACAACACCCCACCACCCCCTGGTGGATTATCCATATATTGCATGTATCTAATTGTATACATCAGGTTTTTCAAGAAAAAAAAAAAAAGTATCACACTGATCATGTAGAGGGCATCCAAACTCATGTATCAAATATGATACTTCTGGCGTTATAGGGTTAAAGGTGCAATATAAACAATGCAATTATTAAATCCTTCACGCAGTCCACCATTTGTCAGTTCATCAAAGCCGGCCATGTAAAAAAAAAAAAAGTATCAGAATTGCCTTTTAATTAATTTTTAGAAGACTGGGTTTCTGATATGATCTGTCAGGGCATGGAGTTAGACCAAATACCAAAACAAAATGCAGAGTTAAAAGCTAAAATGCTGCAATGGTATGTGCTGTGCAAATGGGACACCGCTCGAGAAACTGATAGACCAACAGACAGAAAGACAGAGCGACTGCTCCTCTTCCTCCTCCTCTCGTTGATGGAGCTGGCTGCCAAGTATGCAGGGTAATTTACTCCATGGCAGAAGAATCAGGAGCAGTGGATATCAATTTGCTTGTTCAGCTTAAATTCTTCTTAAACTTTTCAATTTAATCATTTTGCTGTTCACACCGGTGCTCATCAGAGGAGTGAACCTTCCCACCTCATCATTATCTATTTTTATTTAATGCCACAGATCTTTCTCAACAGACTGAGAGAGGGAACTCTGATTCTACTGTAATTCCTGCATTTACAGTTTTACTTTTAAAGCCACCAACTTTCCATTTTACTTTTCAATTATTTTTTCCCCCCATAAATTACAGAACATAAATTAAAAAGGTCTCTTGTTGAAAAGCTGGATTTCCTTTCTTTTTAATTCCCCTGTCTTATCGTGCAGTTTCAGGAGACACAAAGCAGGTTTCATGGTAACCTAAAGGAATTACTGCAAAAATAGAGGTGACAAGACAGAAAAGGGAATACACTGATAGAGAAACTGGAAGGGGAAAAAAAGAAAAACTGAGGCAGTGCTTCTCTACATGCAGGGTTTCTTCTTCTTCTTCTTTTTTTTTTTTTTAATATTTTAATTTATTTATTTTTTTGCAGACACACTAATGGAAGCTCCCCATGTAATAACCTAATCGCAGTTACAAAGAGAACCACGCAGGAGACTCACATGGAGCTGAATGAAAATTAGCTCAACATGTCAGCTTTGAAATGTTCAGACAATCACCGCTTTTGTGCAAATTGAGGAAACCTCACTGAGCTCTAAAAAAGTCACACTGGAAAAAAGTCAAACATTTTGCAATTCTCCCAATCTCCTATGCAGTATAAAGAGGATTCATGCAGGATAGACACACATCAGATTTCAATATGTAGGAGAGTTTTAAGACCTTCATTCACAGAAATAAAGAGGACACAACAGTCACTTGCTGGGTTGTATCTGTGGAGGAAGTTACAGTCTGAGACATCTGTGTTTTCAGAAAAGAGTGTTTTACTTTAACTCACACTGTATAAATCATAGATCAGTGTAAACGCCATCTGTACAACGTGCTTGCAACTTCATTTCCTTCTGACCTTTAACCTCTGACCTGTGAATAACCCTGAGCATTCTGGTCTCAAGAACAGAAAAGGGAGCATCACATTCCTGGAGCCTCTAAAAACGAGATGGTGGCAGCTCTACAGAAGCAGAACTTGATGGTTCCTACAATAAGGGGGTGCATTTATGCAGTATCTGATTCCATCTGCCGCCAGATCAGAGACTTCCTGACGGACCGCCCTCAGAGGGTGAGAGTAAGCCCCCATGTTTCTTCAGCCTCAGCTCCGGCTCTCCTCAGGGCTGTGTACTGAGGCCCCTACTCTTCAACCTCTACACACACGACTGCACCTCCACACACCCCAGCATGAGGATCACAAAGTTTGCTGATGATACCATGGTGGTGGGGCTCATCTCGGGGGGAGATGAGTCTGCATACCAGAGAGAAGTGGAGCAGCTATCTGTGTGGTGCACGGACAATAACCTCCTCCTCAACAACATCAAAACTAAGGAGGTCATCATAGACTTCAGGAGGAGGAAAACAGACCTGCAGCCACTGATCATTGGTGGGGAATGTGTGGAGAGGGTCTCCAACTTCCGGTTCCTGGGTGTGCACATTGAAGACGACCTGACCTGGAGCGTGAACACCAGAAACACCATCAAGAAGGTCCAGCAGAGACTCCATGCACTGAGGCTGCTGAGGAACAACCACCTCACACAGAGACTGCTGGTGTCCTACCAGTGTGCCATACAGAGTTTACTGATGGACTGCATCGGTGTGTGGTTCTCCAGCTGCACAACTGCAGATAGAAAAGAGCTCCAAAGGGTGGTCACCATGCCCCAGAAGATCACCAGCTCCTCCCTCCCTTCCCTGGAGGATCTCCACAAACAACACTGCTGCAGAAGAGCAAAACAGATCCTCAGGGTTCCTACCCACCTTGCACATGCACTTTTTGAGCTGCTACCCTGTGGCAGACACTTCAGGACATTAAAAGTGAAAACAAACAGGCTCAAGAACAGTTTTTATGCTAATGTCATTAAGATATTTAATACTGAGTACTACTACTACTACTACTACTACTACTTACGCTCCTGTTTTATTTTTTTATTAGTGAAATTAGTGAACAAACCAGGTGACAAAAGACAGACATAAACAAAGCACACAAACAGAACAAAACAAAATAAAACAGCAACAACAACAAGCTAAAGCTATTACATATTAATTTTAAGTGTATTGTGATTAATAACTTAGGGGAACAGTTTAGTAATTGTATTATAATGTAATTAAATATTTATAATGATATAATGTAGTACATATAATCTAACATGTATTACATTGTATTATTTACATTTACATATGCATAAATGTAAATGTAAAAGTAAATAATACAATGTAATAAAATAAGGCAATGTGCTGATACCAATCAATCAATCAATCAACAATTCAATTATGTTTCATGTCATCGATCTGGTCTTAGTGAGGAGAACCGGAACACAAAAGTACCAGGTGCCAAAGCAAAGATGTGATTGTATTATTCATCAGCTGGATAAAGATGTTGGATACTATTAGTCGAGGTCTGCTATGCAATCTACTTTTTGTTTTTGTACAGTAGATTAGAGTACAAATCAGAATCAGAATACTTCAATGATCTGGGGGAAATTATGCAAATTGCGAACTGTATATGCAAAATGCAAACTCTATGCTAATTTTAAAAAAGGATCAGACTTAGTTAAATATAGAGTCATTAAGATTCTTTCCTTCCAGCTGATTAAATACTAGCAGGAATATTGTGTGTAACTCATCTGCAGTCTCTAATTTGACTCATGTGCTGTGAACAATTACAACAGCATGGGTACTCTGATTAATTAGTTAACTCCTTTGACAAAGCTTTATGATCTAACAAAGGAAGAACTTTTTTTCAATTTGCCAGACTGGAAAACTGTTTGACACAAAAGCCAATGTCATACTGGGAGATAATTTGAAACAAAACAAGCATCAAATAAAAAAAAAAAAATGGCAATGGGATATTTTTACCACAAGCAAATGCCCAAACACTGTCCATTTCTACATAATTAAAACTAAAGTTTGGGTTTGCTCATCAGATACAGGCAAATTTTTTCTGTACAAAACAAATAATTGATATTAATTTGAGTAAATTTGACATCCTGCAAGATGAGCTTGGCGATATTAACAAAGATACGTTTTTGGAAGTGAAGTGAAAGTGGGAAATACAGCCTGTAGGACAGCTGGAGAACTCAACATAAAAATTTGTATTTTTATCTTAGTTGCAGCTACAATGAATCCCCTCAATGACCTCCACTTTCATGTAGGTAATTGTAATTTTTGAAATGCTCAGAAGTTGTGAATTAATGAGCGTGAAAGAACTCCACAAAGGAATATAAATTACATGCACACCATTGTGCACAGGAGGGGTGAAAGTGTGATTGGTTTATATGTGGGGGACTGTGGGTGGGTGTGTACATATGTGGGAGAGTGTCAGTGCGTGACTGGAGGCGCTCGTTCAGTAAATTAACGTTAACTTAACTATGACACGTCTGATGAAACTAGTTCAGACCTGCAGGCTAGCAGTGGTCTGTGTGTGTCAGCGACAGAAAGACAAAACAATGTGATTTAATTTTCTACACATTGTGTCATACAGTGTGAGTACTTCTGTGAGAAGAGGATGCAAGACGGCAGCATAAGTAGACGCAGACGACCTGGTACTCTTCACATTTTAGAACATCTTCAGACTGGGTGTTCAGATCCAAGCTGTACCTGGATACACTCACACCTTTCCCACAGATGTTGCGTTCACAAGCACGTACTGTGGCCCATGCCCAAGAACACGTGGGTGTTACAGGATCAAAACAGTAGATGGTGGTGTGGAAGGAAGTCTGTAGCTATCCAATAAACGCAGAAGTGACAAACACTTCCGTCATCAACCGAGCGACTGTTGTGTTTACAGCCAGGACTTGTCTATCTGCACTGGCAGACTCCAGCAGAGAGCCACTAAAATAATCAGAGACCCCTCACCCCCCTTCTTCTCCCCTCTGGAAGGAGATACAGGACACTCGTGTCAAGAACAAACAGACTCAACTACAGCTAATGGAAACCTTTTTTCCTTGGAGCCCTCCTGCTTGTATCCAAGACAATCCAGCCCCCTTCAGTTGAAAATGTCCGGTCCCTCAATTAAACAACTAAACTAAACTACAATCAGCTGTCTCTCTTTTTTGATACTGGTGAGTGCTCTGCAGTCTCACATTTCTCAAACATGGCATATGTATGATGATACATTGACCAAAAAAAAAAAAAAACCTCAGATGAGTTATCTATCTGACCTCTGACCTGATGAGAATGTTGCTTTGGCTGTTGGGGTCACAAAGTTTCAGAGGTGAAGAGGACAGGGGTACTAAATAGTTTGATATTTTAAAATCCAAACAAAATCTGTTTTGAGTGGGTTCATACAGAGTTTTGATGATCTTATTGGATGTATAAGTATTTTTGTATTATAGTATAAAACACAATACTCGTATAGCACTCGGGAGGCACAGACCTCCACCAAGGCAGCATTGGTACTTTCCTCCACTAGATGGCACTGAATGACTTCATATGCAGCTCTGTGACGCCGTGCGCTATCTCGCAATGACAAAAAATCCTTTTTTAAAAATTCCCTGGATCCAGATGGTGATCCGGACCACCACCAAAACTTGACCATCTCTTCCTTGACCCAGAGTGGACATATCCTGAAAATTTCATCAAAATCCATCCATAACTTTTTGAGTTATGATGCTAACAAACAAACCCACAAACCCTGACAAAAACATAACCTCCTTGGCAGAGGTAATAAAACAGAATTTTCACAATTTGTAATCTCACTGCTGACAAAGCCTGGCATCTCTAGTGCCCTCTTGTGGGGGTCGTGCACCCCGGGTTAAGAACCCCTGATCTAACGGACAATGCAATCCTCAACCTTCAGTGCAATACTCATTACTCCTGCACCTTGTAGACCTTAAACATTTGTTATATTACGTCATATAAGATAAGGTAGGCTATTGTACAGTCTGATGGGTCTGTGAATGAATGACCTGCAGTGCCACTCCTTCTTGCACTGGGGGTGTAGGAGTCTGCCTGAAGGAGCTGCTCTGGGCCTACAGTGTTGGTGCAGGGGGTGGGAGGGGTTGGCCATGATGGATGTCCACTTGGCCAACATTATACCTCCTCGATACAGCCCAAGATGACTCTCTTAACCAGTTTTAGTCTCTTCCTGTCACTGTCTGTACAGCCCACTTCCCAGCACATGATGGCAAAGAGTGGGGAGGCCACCACAGTGTTATACAATAGGCTTGTTTCCACTACACTGGTTCTGGGACTTCTTGGGGGGGGGGGGGTGCTTCAGACCAGGCCACGAGTTTACATGGTCCTCTCAGGCGTCATGTCTCCATTACAGTAATGGCCCTTTACAATAAGAACCTCAGGACGATGTCATCATATCGTATCCATTTCTCAGAATGTGCCAAAACAAATCAGCAGCAGAGGAGGAAATCACAACAGGACTGGACATGGACACGGATGAAGTTGGGATGTTTGTTGCGTTTGTTCTGTCGCTGTGCACAGTGATGGGATCAGAGATCGTCATGTTGTGAAATTCCTCCAGCAACTACTATTTTAAAATTGGAGGTTGTTTGTCGCGATCTACTAATGTTATTTGCAACAACCAATCTGTGCGCGTTAGCTACTACTACCGCCCAGCGACTCTACCGGGCTGTTCTCGAGTACCTACTCTCGAACAGGTACTCCACTGGTTCCTGAAAACGGCCCTGTCGGAACAGCCCAGTCAATAGAGACACATGCATACCGTGAAGTTCCTGTAAAACAGCCTGGAAGTTCCGATAGTGGAAACACACCTAATGTCCAGAGACGAGTCCTACACCCCCCACAGAACCAGCAGGTGGATGTGGCTCTGGCCCTTCTGGAACAGGGCGTCTGTAATGTCTGATGAGCTGAATATCCAGGTACTGTGAGGGAGTCTATGGTCTCAGTCACACCACGAAGTCCAGTTTTAACTATCTAGTATTGAATATTGAGGAAATAATGTAGTTCTCTTTAGACCTCTGTCCAGGTGATTATTGTGTCTTACCACAAACAGTTACAGCTAATGCAGTCTGACATTGCTGCAGCCTAAATACTAGATTTGTTTAATATTCTATAAAACTATCAATGGTATTCTTTGTTAAATTACTTACACATCTGTTTGGATTATCAAAGCTGTCATTTACACATGAGGACATATTGTTTTGATTTTTTTTTTTTAACTTCTCATTTATTTTTACTTTTCCTTCAGAATCCTAACCTTCTTATACACGTATGCTATACCTTCATAATAATGCACTTCATTTCTGACTGCTAACTGCTGTGCAGTTGCCTTAGGCTGCAGTTGAATAGTCTTTTTTTTCTTGAAGAAGGTTTCTGAGTATAAAAACCCCAAAGTATTTAAGATATAAGCTGGTTGGATTTTCTAAATGCTTCTGAAAAGAGCCTCAGTGGTTGGATTTCTTGGTTGAATTAAACTGAAAAATGTACTTGAAGAGTTTAAAATGTGTTCTTTCACATCACACAAGCAGAGGAATAGACAATGTGTTTCATTAATGGTGCACTTGTGGATCTTTACCAAATATCCAAACCACTTTGAAACATTTTTTGATACCTGTCCACAATGACCATTTTTACTGCGCAGTATTGGCAGCTGGATGTAATTTAAAGACTCCTCAGGCTCAAGGATCGTCCCTTAGACGTTAATTCCTTCCAAGTCACTTCCTTCGAAAACAAGTTAGGGGGTCATCTTTCTAATCAGTTCACTGAATGAATGAATGAATGAATGAATGAATGAATGAATGAATGAATGAATGAATGAATGGAATCATTTCACTGAAGCTGAGCAGAACAGGTCCCGCCCTCACTTCTGTAAGACACTTACATACAGGTACATGACTGTAGGATTCAATAGAAAACTACACAACACATTCACAAACGCAACAATAAAGATGATTCAACATGTATGTGTTCAGCAATGACATGAACTTAATTTATTTCAAATACATCCCAATATTTCAGCATTTCGTTTGTCATGTTTATATGATTGAACCCATTCATTTTGAGTTATTGTTGGCAAATTCAGGTGGGCTGTTCCTTCTTTGTTAAATACCCTTTAATTATATCACTTGCTATATTAAAATTTGAGTGATGAAATACATTATTTTCTCAATATTTCTATCATTTAAGATTTGATTTCCCTGTGGATGTTCCACTTATTTACTTAGAAACAGACTGCAAGACACGCAAGTCAAAAGTTTGGCAATTTGCAAAGTCCAGGGGGAGGGACTGTTTAGCTCTGAATAGTGATGTGTTGTAGTGGTGGAAGAAAGCAGGTGGATCTTCCACTGCTGTTGTTTGTTGAATCTGGGAAATGCTTATAGTTAAGTTTAATAAATGTTTTGTAAAACACTGTAAAATTACAGGAACACTATTAGTAAAAGGATCTGAGAAAAGGACAGTTTGTGAACGGCCATGTGTGTTTTGTTTTGTCTTTTTTAAATTAAGAGGCCAAAAACAAATGGCCTAAATAAATGAGAATGAATCAGATTAAAAATGGATGTAATTACAAAGTTTGTCTTTTTTGTTTGTTTGTTTATGATTTAGCATTTATTAGAAACTAGAAAAGCACTCGGAGAGCGCAGACCTCCGCCAAGCTTATTGTGACTCCCATCCAACAGTCGTACTTTTT
>JAQQZY010000023.1:14599562-14609900 GCA_030068375.1 Ostorhinchus rueppellii
TGTTAATAATAAGCTGAGACATAATGTTGTTGAAACTTGACTTATTTTTCTTAATAAATATCAGATTGTACACGGTAGTTCAGGTTATTCATATTTTCACATTAAAACAAAGTGAAAAATGTGGATTATTATATAAAGGTTATTATGTCTAGTATTTTACTGGTCTCCCCATGACCCTAGTGAAGATAAAACGGGTTCAGAAAATGATTGAATGGATGAATTGTACTGGTCCGGCCCACTTGAGATCACACTGGGCAGAATGTGGCCCCTGAACTAAAATGAGTTTGACACCCCTGCACTAGTGTGAACATTTGGAAACGACAGAGCTCATGACAAAGGAACAGTTCACTCACAATAAGCTCCAATGTTCTGTAGGACGGGTCTGAAAATGACAAACTGAGCAAAATGGCAAAAATAACCAAGTCTGTAAATTCTGTTGAGTTCTAAACCACAGAATGTCCAGTGATTTGATAAAGGGGGAAAAGACAAGTTAGTAGCTGTTCCACATTTTCCTGTTTTATAACAGAAATAGTTTCGTATAAGTTTAACCCTTTTAAAACCACAGGCATCACCGGTCAAATGACAGTAACTCCTCGCTACTTTGTGCAATTTTAATCTGTCAAACTGCCCCTAAATAATTACATTTATTTATTTAATTTTGTATTTTATTGTGCTTTTAATTTTGAGACGGAGAAAGTGAACCAGAGAAAAAGAGTGAAAGTAAGAGAACTTAACTATTGTTCTTCCCTTTGGAAAAAAGCATCTGAAATAATAAAAATAAAATACATCAAAAACAAAACAAAACACCTGATAATTGACAAATGGAACAGCCTGGAACGCAGACTCGGAAAGCTCCAGAAATGTCAAACTGTGGAAAATAGTTTGAGTTAGACTTTTACAATCCCATAAATGTTCAATCTGCACTTTTCAAGAATTTATAAAAAGAAAGTTGAAGAAAATTCAATTCCGTTTTTGTCCTTTTCTGCTTATATCACACAGTTTTAGGTATTTTGGGCTTTTTAAAGTTTTACTTCTAGAAAAAGGGTGTAAATCATTTACACATAGGGTATATTTTGACACAATTACTGACGAAAATAGACAAAAACTTAGGGCGAGGTCCCTAAAAAAAATAGACCAGGCGTTTGAATAAGTATGTCCGTATGGAGCTAAAAGGGTTCAAGCAGTGAACGACTTTCATCACAGATTTTTTCCCCATGGTCTAAAACCCCGGTGACGTCCTCATTCTCACTAATCCGTTATTCTTTCCGTGTTTTTGCACCTGAATCACTTCCCTCCCAGTGAACTCGGAAGACGACGCCATTGTAAACACAGTCTGCTCATTTACGGAACAAACCCAAACGTCACTTGGGTCTTTTCAGAAATTTTGTCCCAAATTGCACAAATGAAAGCGGTTTCTCTCAGATTCGGCAAGAAAACGAGCCAGATCGCTACGATGTAAAGCTGTACAGTCCACCGGGGGCGTTGTACAGACGGTGGATGGAAGGAAAGGCCACGTTTGGGTTCAACACTCACACTGCTGCTGCTGCCGCCGAGTGGAATTCCCATTCCCACAATGCACTTTGGGACAAATGTTCCAAAAAAGCCCAAGTGCCGTTTTTGGTTTTCAATGTAAACAAGCAGATTATGTTTATGATGGAGTCGTTTTCAAAGAGGGAAGTGATTCAGGTAAGTACGGAAAAACGACTGGATTAGTGAAATCACCGGCGAGGTAAGTTTATGTACGGGACAATTCAGTGCTTTACATAAAACAAAAGCATAAGAAGAAAAAGTTAAAATATGAAAATGGAAAAATCACAACGAACAAAAATTTTAATTAAAATAGGCATTAAAATCGTAAAATTCATTAAAAAATGATAAGAACTTTAAGCTTTGTAGCACCCTATAATATAATCATTTCCTGAAAATGTAATAAAATGTGCACTGAACTCGATCCAAAATGTAATAAAACCCAATAATGTAATAACTTCAACAGTAATGTAATAAAATATCCTGACTGTTATTGTAATAATATTTTTACTGATAATATAATACCTTATTACATTATGGGGGATTTTTTACATTTTCAGGTGGGTCCTTTTTTTTTTTTTTTTTAAAGTGATAATGTCATATATATGATCATTTTCAGTCCAAAGTTCTACATTTAGTGTTTTGAGGATCTCAGACTGTAAATACACTGGATTGGAAACAACAGAATGACTACTGGGTTAAAGTGCAGATATTACAACATCAGTCAGGATATTTTATTACATTATTGGGTTTTAGTACATTTTCGATCGAGTTCAGTGCAAATTTTATTACATTTTCAGGAATAAGTACATTATCGGGTGCTAGAAGCTTAAAAGAAACAGTGCAGATCTAAACTTCTGGATCAGGACTCTATTCAAATGCAGCTGAAAACAGGTGGGTTTAACCTGGACCTAAATGAACTCAGCTGATCTGAGGCTTTGTGGGAGTTTGTTCCACACGATGAGCATAGAAGCTGAACCTGACCTGAGGGCTCTGGTGGGTCCATACTGGGTCAGGAGGTCACTGATATATTCAGGTCCTAAACCAGGGGTGGGCAATCCTGGTCCTCGGAGGCTGGTATCCTGCAGGTTTTAGATGTGTCCCTCTTCCAGAACACCTGTGGTCGTTATCAGTCTTCTGCAGAGCTTGTTGGAAGAGGGACACATCTAAAACATGCAGGATACCAGCCTCTGAGGACCAGGATTGGAGACCCCTGATCTAAAACCTGCAGTATACCGGCCCCCGAGGACCAGGATTGGAGACCCCTGATCTATAACCTGCAGTATACCGGCGTCCGAGGACCAGGATTGCCCACCTCTGTCCTAAACCATTCTGAGCTTTCTAAACCAGCAACAGAACTTTAAGGTCCATCCTCTGACGGACAGGAGCCAGTGGAAGGACCTCAGAGTTGGACTAAAGTGGTCTGCTGGGGTTTTACACATTTGGAAAAAACAAACTGTGATGGGAGTCGTACTTTAAAATAATGTTAAACAGGCTGGACTCATAACAATTCAACCACTTCCTGTTAAATTGGCCAGTCTGACCAATCACAGAAAGCCTTTTCACATGTTGGCGTTTCTAAAATCCTTTTCTAATGCGACCCAAACATCTGACATCTATCACCTGCACACTTTTCTAATACAGAATACTGATCATTTGTCTTAATCAGGCTTTTTTTTTTTAATCCGTTGTGGACCGCCCCTTCACATCCTGCAGGGTCTCAGTGGGTCACATGTTTAGTCATTGAACCAATGAGCAGGACTGGAGCGCCCAAATTTAATAATTTACACTTAAAGGTGGGGTCTGAGATGTTTTCCTGGAGCATTTTTTTTTTACGATATTGCTAAAAATCTCCTTCACACCCTGATCGCAAACAAATAATTAAATGCTCTGACACAAAAATTAAAAGTTTTAGTCGCCTGTGGGACCGACAGAACTGAAAAAAACAACAACATCCAATCATTTGGAGCGCCCACTCGAAATGATTGAATGCTGATATGTCTGTCCAAATCAGCTGCCGTTTGTCCCCGCCCCCTGCACTCTGGTTTCTGAAGTCTGGAGGCGTGGCTTCAGGGGGTGGAGTCTGAAGAAAGGGGTTGGGACTTTTGAATTGTGTCTTTTCAAAATGTAGCCCGCTGGAGCTGTTTTTCTAACATCTCAGACCCCACCTTTAACTCGATCGAAAATGTAATCAAACCCAATAATGAAATAAAATAGCCTGATATTGTAATAACATTTCTACCGATTACATTATTGGGATTTTTTTTTTTTTTTTACATTTTCAGGCGAGTCTTTTTTTTTTTTCCCCCAAAACTGATCATGTTAAATTTGACAGATAACATACCCACCTGAAAATATAATAAATTCCCAATAATGTAATCGGTAAAATTATTACAATATCAGTCAGGATATTTTATTACATTATTGGGTTCGATTACATTTTCGATTGAGTTAAGTACAAATTTTATTTCAGCAAATTATTACATCACGGTGCTACAAAGACAACACTTTTGTCCGCTTTAGCTTAACAAACCTCAGCTCACGGAAACTCCAAAGTTTAACGGACCCCTTCGAACTTGGCAACAGAAATACAAACTCTTCAATACTACAGAAAAAAAATACTTTCATCAGAATAATTCAGTCGTTTAAAGGAAACTAATAACAGATAAGGACCCTCCGTTACAGTTCAGCAGTAACAGGTTAATATTTTGAGAAGAGTCGTATTATTAAGTAACGTCACTGTAATGGGAAAGTGTATAAATAACCAGATAATAACTCATCTTTGGTTAAATGGGGCGGGGGCAGTTTGGAAGAAAACAAAGGTCAGTTTAGCAGCAGCATTTCTAAGACACAGGTTGTACGGTGGTCATTGTCTAGTTCTAGTTTTGGACATCGGGTCTTATTAGTTACATTGGTATTTCCTGGTAAATACGGTTGTTAAATTACTTTGAATCCGGTACATTTTGCTCCTGATGCATGAATATTAAACAGAATCTGAAGGTCAAAAGCCACAGAATTGAACCCAAACAATAGTCATGATTGTTCTTCTGACAGTCATTAAATTCCGCGATGATACGACTGGGACAGAAGCAGGTCAGAGTTTGGACTAAACTACAGGATTCCGGAACAAATGGCTTTCCTATACTCAGGAGTCCAAATGTCAACAGTAACGGGATGTTTCCGTTTTGGCTCGTGTTTGTTCTTTTCGCTCTGGCCAACACGGTTTCCTCTGCGCTGCGTCAGAACAGTGTCGTTGAAGCTCCTCCTACACCTTGAAAAGAGCAAGCTTGGATAAAACTGAGCTTTTTTGGTTGTTTTTGAGTATTATTTATGCATAAAGGTCATTTTAATACCACAGCTCACTTCCTCACATGCGAAGTTTGAACCAGATACGTTTTTTTTTGGTTGTTTATTTTGTTTCATTATTATTCCTCTGTGTTTTGTATTCTGTTTGTGTCTGAAATAAACTAAAGTTCTCTTTGAAAACATACCGTCACTACATCCTCTGATTAAAAAACGAGCTGTAGAACCTCGAGTTGATGCCTCTGTTGCAGAAGGATGGCGGTAAACAGCATCAGATCGTTCTTAGGCTGAATTCAAATCAGTGTGTTTTGTCGAATACTTCATAACAGCCTGTTTCTTCAGGCCGACTCGGGTCAGTGGGACATTTGGTACAAATTGCATAATGGGAATGATCTAAACCTGGTACAATTGTTTGCAGTTATCGTTTTAGTTTCCCTCTGTTTTTGGCTGCGCTCTGTGTTTGAGTTTAACATCAGCCACATGTGCCCAAACACTGGGAGGCTCTGATCTGGACACTACACTGGACCACAGTTATGTCTTATTAACCCACTATTACTATGTTATTACTGAGCTCTAATGTAAAAAACAAAAAAAAAAACAAAAGGACTTTTGCTGCATCCTGAGGCCTGGGTTAGACTTCCCCTAAATTCGACTGGAACAAAAGGGTAATCCCAAAGTAATCCCACGAAAGAAGCAGAAAAGCAGATGAAGGGGCAACAGAGGAAAGCAGAGTCGAACTCCATGTGAACCAAAATGCTTTTGTCTTTCAGAAGAATATTCAAGAGTAACAAAGCCAGCCATTAGTCAGTCAGGAGACAACGATGTAAAAGACAAGAACTGTACAATAAATACATTATTTTATGAAGAGAGATCAACATTTACAACATTTTGAGGTGACTGTTCTGCAGAACATCTACGTTAACCAAAGAGACTTCAATGGAACAGAAAGAACACTGGTAACGAAGGCATGGTGCGACAAGAACGACAATACACAGCCATTGCACACTGCACCACAAGTTTGTTTCAAGTTTTTACACAAGAACCAGCCAGTAACTGAAAATCTTGTACACACATGGGCATGTAGAAATTAAACATGGGTTTAATGCTGACATTTTAAGATCCTTTAGCTGTGGCGAGAATTTGTGTTTTTGTCCAAAAATCTTCATTAAACACACAAAATAATCCAATACTTTAGTTGGATACATACATTATCATGTGATATGTGCAGGCTACCAAACAGAAGGCCTCGTACAAACAGGTGTCTGCTAAGGAGGGGCCGGATATTTTTGTTCACTATTACTTTTGGCTGTGATGACGTTCTCCTCTCCATCTCTGTCGGAGCTAAAGTCCAAATCTTACAGGGTTTTTTTTGGTTAAACTGAACACAACTTCCTGTCTGTGATTTACTTAATCCTAAGTGACCCACAGCAGATCTGTGACACACTGTGCGTTTTTGTTTGGTTTCTTTCACAAGGAACAATCGAATGACCTGTTAAACCCTGCATGAAGGGCCCATTATGTTCCAACTGGACAATACGAATTCTTTTGAGACTAAACTCATTTTTTTTGAGCTCACCACCTTTGTTATGGATCCACCTTTAAAACAACAGTATAAGCTCTGCTGTGGAGCTTTTTACAGAGAAATGCACAGACATTTTCATTTGACACCTGATAAAGAGAAAAAGTGGACACACAACAGAAATAAGGAGATCCTGATGTTATAATTTGGAGAAACGGTCTCAGAATTATGAGGACGTTTAGACTAGTAGTCACTCACAGTCTGACTGGAGCGCACATGGAATCTATTCAAACTAAAGTTTCACCACTTTTTTTTTTTTTTTGCAGAAAAATATTGATATAAGAGAAGGAAAACCGAAAACCCAATAAAATAACGTGCATCCTGGTTTCCCAGAGTAGAGCTACTACCTGGGGGTAGATTTGGAGTCATTTGGTCATGTGACATGACATTAAATATTAATATTATCCACAGAGCGTACATTACATAATGTCACCCATTGGTTTTTCACTGCTGTTTTATTCTGAAGTCATGAGCTTCTGTTTTGGCTGTCACCATGTCGGCTCTTCAAAGCTACAAGTGACCATATTTGGACCAAATGGTAGAGCCATGGTTGTAAAATCCAATAACCTGTTCTGTAAAATAAGGGATCATCGTTGGATCTGTGGCATCACATGTCACTTATTTTTCTTTGGACGTCATGTACTTCAGTTCCAGGAAAACTGTTTCTGTCGTTTTCTGTTACAGTTAAAGGGAACACATGAGGCTGTGTTTACCTTAAACTGGGCTGGTTTAACTGAACTTCATGTTTGGACATGTTTCTCCATAACAGAGATGTCAAAGAAAACTGGTGTCATCACAGTGTCAAATAATGGACAAAAATATTAGATCACAACCTTTGTGGGGGGAAAAAAAAAAAAAAACCCAGAAAAAAACTCTTTCCCTTTAAATAACAGCATCAGCTAATGGTGAACTCCAACTAAAAGCTCCCATGAGCCTTTGTAAAATCACCCGAGTCATCAATGGCCAAATGATCCGAACAGACAGGAGCGTGGATTCCAATCTGATGTGGTTTAGAGGCACTGGTAAAAAAAAAAACAAAAAAAAAAAACAGTCATTTCTTCCTTTTTGTTTTGTTTTTTTTTTTAAACTCTCCATTTGTGCTTTAAGGGAGGACTGATTGACTGGGATGTGGACAGTGGTACCTTCGCATGAATGTGTAGCTTCTGATGACAATGTACAGAGTCATCACAGAATACATGAGCAACTCAACACAAATACATGGAGCTATATGGATGTAACAGAGCATCTATACAAAAACAGAGTAGAGTAAATAAGGCATTTTACTTTGAATAATACATCATGAAACTAAAGAAAAAAAAGAATGTCATTTTTGGCGAAAGTCTGGCAAAGCAAAAGAAAAGTAAAATAAATTAAATGGAGCCACACATTTGTGACAAGGCAACAATTATGGTTTTTCTCCCCCCAAACAAGAAGTATGACATGATAGAAGTCAGAACAGCTCCACAGTAAAGTGTGTGTGAACTAACACGCACACACACACACACACACACACACACACACACACTCACACACTCACGAAAGAAAGACGGGTTAACATTCACAAAAAGACATTGTGCAAAAATAATGTTTTCATGTATGAAAACGCAAAAAAGTGAACATTATCAACAGAAATATTTGACATACATATGTACATGTATGTATGTAAGTATGTATGTATGTATATTTACCCCCAAAATACAGACCCTGTTATGAAAAGACTGAATAAAACCAGCGACTTGCATCCATTTAATGTACAGTACACTCTGATACAGGAAACACTGCAAACCCCCCTCACATACTGTATGTCAAGTATTTTTTTTTTCCCAATGAAGAAAAAAGGCAAAGAAATAAATGGTGCAAAAAACAGCAATATACAGCGACAGATTTACATATTTAGAAAGTTTTAGTATGACTGGCTAGTCTAAAGAATATTAAAAGAATAATAATAATAATAATAATGTGAGGAAAAAGGGGACAAAGATGAGGCACTCAGTCCATGTGATTCAGACCACACACTATCCCTCCCCTTCCTCTTCCACCGACTCTCCGTTCTCAAAAGAAAAAAAACAAAAAAATCACTTCTTTCCCTTTCACTACACTGGAAACTGCAGAGGACAGTATCATGATTCAAAGAAAAATAGACTTTGCTTTGCTACAGGTTATGATTGAACCACTCTGCACTTGTATGAACTAGGATACTTTAGAACCTTCTGCACACTACTGCCTCCTGGTGGTCACGTGAACATCTGTGAATTTCGGGGGAATCTCCCAAACTGATTTCAAGTGACAAAAACATCTGTGTGATTCTAAAAAAAAAAAAAAAAAAAAAACAGATTAATTTCATGATTGTTCTTTGCTTTTATCGGTGAAATCACATGAAAAAGGTGGAGTTTGTTCTAAATGTTGTACTGGATTCTTAATCTCGATTCTTCTTGAAGAATTTCACTTCAACTCTTTACATTTCTTCAAAGAAAAAAACAATAGAAGTTCTAGCAGCAATGGCATAGCATTGATAATTAAGCTGGAGTGAAAACAAACATATTTGACCGTTGTCATGTTAAAATCAGGGGTTGGCAGATGATGCTCATCTTAGATTTAAGACACATTTTTGACCCAAACATTAAGCTTGTGGTCAGTGTTTTCTCAGTTTAAATGGCATAAAAAACAGAAATAAAAGTTTTATTTGTATTTGGCAGCATTCTTAAAAGAGTGATGTTGGATTTTGGGCTACACTTACAATATTTTCACTGGTTTACCTTGAAGTGCCATGAACATCTACAGTAAACAGCACAGGGTTGGGGTTAGGCTCCATCAGTTCTAACTCTGCTCTGTTCAACTGTGTTTCCACTCGTGGCACGTATTCACACAGCAGGGCCGTACGTAAAGCTGCTGTTTAAGGATAATAGGAGGTAAACGCCGCCCATCATTTATTCAAAGCTTTAGGGTCCAATACGTCAGTACCTCAGGGCACCTATAGGGGAGGCTGCAGATTGCACCGGTCTGCCCCCCTCAGTCTCAGACTAGTCCGGTCTAACTCTGGTCTAGGCTCAGATACAGGAGGACTACTGTAGAAACCTGGTGACACATGCAAACTAACCCCCAAAGCCAACCTAAATATTCCGTACTGGACATTACTCAGTATTACCCCTACACTGCATTCATTCTAAAGTTAAAAACATAAGAAATTTCAGAAGTGTTGAGTTTGGCTGCACTATTATTATTATAATTCAATTAATTTATCACTACATGTAACACATTCCATTAATTAGACGTCCACTATTAAATGACACAGGGTTCTCCCCAAACAACGGAACAACAGCGCTGCAGTACACTGTTAGCTCAGCACCGCTATAACTGCTTTTCAAATTTAGGGCGTTTTTTTTTTTTTTTTCTATTTTCCCCCTGATAATTTTACTAAAATCTACTGAAATCTCTCCGGTTTGAAGGCATGTGCCCTGTTTTCCAGTGACATGATGTTTTTCCTTTGAATTCACGCGGAGTTGCGTCTATCGCAAGGTTTTAGCACGAGACTTTCTTCCCATTGGTTGGATATGATGTAAGCCATTAAATCAAACACTCTTATTGGTCGGGATGTGACCGCACGTAAACTCACTTCCTGTTTACATCCAGACGACACAAACCATAACAAAACGCAAGTGTTATACGAAGCCTGATGATCAGAGAACGATCTCTGCGTTTTCTGTTGCGTCCTTTGCGGTGACCACGGCCCATGTAGCCGACCGAGGAGGAGTGGCCAGAAAAACGTGCCCCCCCCCGGATGGTGCAACGATACAATAAATTTCTGAGGAGAACCCGGTGACATAATCTACTACAGTGGTATGTCTACTTACTAAATTAATCCGTTCCAGAAGTAGTTTCGTAAGTAGAAAATTTCGTTACTAGAGACGTGTTTTCCATGTAAATGCCCT
>JAQQZY010000023.1:14656531-14671759 GCA_030068375.1 Ostorhinchus rueppellii
TGTGTGTGTGTGTGTGTGTGTGTGTGTGTGTGTGTGTGTGTGTGTGTGTGTGTGTGTGTGTGTGTGTGTGTTTTCAAGCTTTGAAACTAGGTTGAAATCACAGATTCCATAGTATTTGTTTTTCAGCAAATGTAGTAATTTTCTCTCAGAGAGGACGGTGAAAGGCATAAAGCATTAAAGAATCAAATCTGTCCATTTTACACTACACCAGGGGTGCCACATGCACCCCCTGAGCCAAAACCTGCCTGGCAAAGGTTCACAGACGATGATTTGGAAAGTGCATAAATTACACTGACGATATTAACAGTCCAAGGTGTTAAAGTGTTTTTAGTTCAGGGGCAAAATACAGACCAAATGTGATCTTAAATAAAATAATAGCATAATAACCGATAAATAATTACTACCCCAAATGTTCTTCTTCGTTTAATGTGAAAACATCTATAGTTACAAACTATAATAAAATGTGAATAACCTGAACAAATATGAACCTGAAATATCTAAAGAAAATGAGGTGGAATTTCAACAATATTCTGCCAGTTATCAAAAACTTTCTGAGCTTTAGAAGATTTGATCTGGAATGCACATGTATAAATGATAAGCTGAGGTATAATAATGTTAAAATCTCACTTATTTTGCTTAAGAAATTAAATGTTTTTTCCAGGTTGTTCTTTTTTTGTGAAAGGATAGACTGTAAATGTACATATTTTCACAATTTCTAAGTTAGTAAGTTATTAATTTCTTTTTCTTTACACTAAAATAAAGAATAAAGTTTTGAGTTGTGATTATTTATGTGCTATTATGTTATTACCTCCGCCAAGGAGGTTATGTTTTCATCAGAAATGGTTTGTCTGTCTGTCTGTCTGTCTGTCTGTCTGTTTGTTAGCAAGATAACTCAAAAGGTTATGGACGGACTTTCATGAAATTTTCAGAGATTGTCAGAAATTGGGTATCCTACAGATGATTACATTTTGGTGGTGATCTGGCTCACTAGCGCCATCTAGTGGTTGAAAGTACAAGCACTGCCTTGGTGGAGGTCTGCACTCTCCGAGTGCTTCTTTAGTTACCTCCGCCAAGGAGGTTACGTTTTCATCGGTGTTGGTTTGTCTGTTTGTTTGTCTGTTAGCAAGACAACTCAAAAAGTTATGGACGGATTTTGATGAAATTTTCAGGATATGTCCGCTCTGGGTCAAGGAAGAGATGATTAAATTTTGGAGGTGATCTGGATCACCGTCTGGATCCAGAAATGTTTTAAGGGGATTCTTTATCAATGTGATAGGGTATGGTGGACCAGGGTTGATTATGAGGTCATTCACCACCATCTTGTGGAGGAAACACAACCTTAAAAAAAAAAAAAAAATACAAACACTATCTTGGCGGAGGTCTGTGCTCTCCAAGTGCTTTTCTAGTTATTTTAATGATATCGCCTGTTTGAGATCAATTTGGAATAAATGTGGACTCTGGAAGCAAATGAGTTTGACATCCATGCACTACGCCTTTTTTTCTAGAAATAGGATCCGATGCTCTACTTGTGAGGGATTTGTGCAGATTTTCCAACCTTAGCAAACGTAGACCCTTTGCCCTCAGACTGAATGGTGATGGTCTGCGTTCTCCTCTGGAGAATCTGATCGATGTCTTCCTCACAGAACTTAGAGCCCTCGTCTTCCTCATCCATCAGCGCTCCGTATGCTCCCTTTTTCAATAAGTCCTCCACCTCTAATTTGGAAAGCTGCTGGACCTGCCGAGGCAAATGGACACATGCGGCCATCTTCAAATCTGAGTCTGTAATCACTGCAGACCTTCAAAAGAGAACTGCAAGACATTTGAATATGGTCTGGGGCCTCATTTAAGTCCAACTGCTGTGTCTCACCCCGTTGAGGCTTCCTTTACGGTTGATGTCTTGCAGAACGGCTTTATCCAAGCCCAGCTTCAGACTCGCCTTGTCGAACATCTCCCTCTCATATGAGTTCCTGGTGATGAGTCTGTAAACTTTTACTGCTTTGCTCTGGCCAATCCGGTGGCAGCGAGCCTGAGCCTGGGACACAGCAACACAAGAAAAAGAGAAAACAACAGACAGATTTAGTGTAAAGTATTCTGTAATGTACTTATCTTCTCATCTCTTCCTGTGTCTGTAATGACATGATGTTTAAATGTATGTTTTATACTGTATGGCTCAGTTTGTGAAATTTGAATATGGAAGTTTTAAAGTAAATTATGTAAAATAAAGTCAAATCAAAATCAGACAAAGTTGTGATGGTATGAAAAATGTGTATAAAAACAGAAATCAGTGTAATGTAGTGCTGCAGGCCAGACTACTGAAACCAAGGCCAAGTCCTACCCAAGGCTTAGTGGGACTCAAACCAAGTGAAATCCAGTGCCAGCCTAGATAAAGATCATTATGGAACGGACACTTTCTCATTAAGCTCATTTGGTCTTGAAAATCAGAGTCACCAGATTGATCTGAAACAAACAACTAGTCTGGTCCAACAAAGACGGGTGGTCTTGATCCAGATCAAACTGAACCATAGCGCGATTCATGTAAACTGTGAAAACACTAACGGTAATCATCAGGAACAGGAAGTCATCATAATTTGAATTTCCCTGTTGTGGGATCAATAAAGTAAGTAAGTAAGTAAGTAAGTAAGTAACTATCTATCTATCTATCTATCTATCTATATATATATCTATCTATCTATCTATCTATCTATCTAATTAAAAACAAATAACACACACACTGATACACAGCACACGTACTAGATGTACACAAGGTAAACACGATGACTCAAGGCTTGAACTCACTTAAATGTCAATCATTTTAAAACACTTAAGATAAGAATATGACTGATATGTCCTGATGAGGCCAAAGCAATTGCATTTTCTATAGGAGTGTAACAGTACACTAAAATTTCAGTTTCGGTAAAGGGGTCTTCAGTTTGATACATTTTCGAGAGGTTTTTGGTACAGTGAAGGACACCAGTGAAGGGGGGTGTGCTCTGTAACTACCTGTGGGACACAGGGCATTTCTACAGAATTCTGTTCAGTCATTTGTGCAGTAACAGGCCCTCACATGTACAGATTGTCAAAGACTGTCAATGATTGTCCCGTTTTTGACTTTAAGACGACTTCATAAAGACCAGAAAAGGAAATCCTGTGTACGAAGTTTAGCTTCAATGGTTCGCTAGTCGTACAGCAGCACATGTTACATGATGTGAGTACAGCACAGTAGCAGAAAAAAAACACATCTTAGAACAAAAATCAAATAATCGTTTTTCCTCGATTATATGAATTTTGAGATCGTCTGGAGCCAAAATCGTAATCACGGTTGAAATTCCATTAATTGAGCAGCCCTAATTTACAGTGTTTTTTAATGCCTCGCAGTGTTCCCTGAGGTGCTGTGAACGTGACCTCACAGTAACACCACAGCAGAGGCACAGTGAAGGAGAAGAGGAGCAGGTGCACATGGTTTTGCCAAGTTGACTTAAAAAATACATAAAAACCTTTTTGCTATAAAGGAACCGGTGGACTCTTTTGTGCCACAAAGCTGCAATAAACCAAAAACTGAGAAGTAAAAACTAAAACTTAACAGGCTTTAGGTTTGGTACAGACAAGTGCACCATTATACCCCCTATAAAATATAAATAGGGTTTATATTCACCTGCATAGTATGTTGAGGTCAGATATTTAAAAGGTTTTTCATGCATTTCATTTCGGTGTTTTAAACTGTGGGCATGATACTTGGTTAAGACGCTGCATGTAGTTTCTTAAAAAAATAAAAATAAAAAAAATAAAAAAAATTACATTACACAGTCCACAGAAATGTGGTGCTATTTGGCCTAAGGTTTAGATCAAAAACAGTTCAGTACAAACAAGGGCACCATTACCCCCCTAATTTTTTTTGTTTTAACCACACTGGTGTGTGTCGTTTGATTTTACTGCTATAGATGAACTCTTATTGGTTTAGGCTGATATATATTCCACATTTGGCTGATGTTTCCTTCAGACAGACACAGCGTCTTCTCCAAAAATGTCAAAGATATTGGTTGCTTTTGAAATTGAATTTTTTTTAACACCCAATGACAGTGAGGACGCTTACAGTTACATCAGGCAAACCTCTTATTCTTAAGACCAAAACCTTCAAAAAAATGTCTTGAGACCCCCAAAATCCACAAACACATGTTTTACATCATGTGAAAACTTCTTCTTCTGCTTATCTATTGTACTGAATTCAAAGATTAACTAGAATTTGAAAGATACCAACCTCTGGGCAGCATGAGAATAACCACTTTTCTTTAAAACTGATATCAAATGAAGAATTCCTTTACTGTGATTTGGAAACAGCTTTTTAAATTAATATGTGTTTAACCTATTTGCACTTCATCTGAAGGCTGTTGGATCCCTCGATAGCTGACAAGAAAAGCACATTTTCAAAGGCAGTAGAGTGTTTGCTTCATTATTCCAGGCAGAGTCATCCTTTGAAGCATGCACTGTGTCAACTAGTGTGTTCCCAAAAGGCTTTACAAATGCCACTGTGCATTAAACAGCTCAGTGCAGCTGACACAATGTGAAGAACCCAAAGAAAATCTGTTTTTTTTCATGTTTTGACAAGACAATTTGTTGAGCAACCAACGAGCAGATCTGAAGAGGAGAAGTGTGCTGTGTAAACCGATCTTCTCCTGCTTCCTTTTCACACTTAACAGGTGTGTTGAACCTACCTGCAGGTCGTTTTGGGGATTCCAGTCTGAGTCAAAGATGATGCAGGTATCTGCAGCCGTCAGGTTGATTCCCAGGCCTCCGGCTCGAGTGCACAGAAGGAACACAAAGCGGTCTGAGTCGGGCTTACAAAAGCGGTCAATGGCTGCCTGTCTCAGATTTCCACGCACACGGCCATCGATGCGCTCATATGTGTAGCTGAGCGAAAGATAGAAACACAAACAGTTAGAAAATCACTTTGTTCTTACCCTCCTCATTTCTTTTCTTTCATGTTTCCTTTATTTTCTTTTCTTTGGTGTTTTTCCTCCTATTTCTTCCATCTCTTTCCATTCTTTATTATCTTTGGCTTCTAATTTCTTTCCTTTCTTTTCGTTTTTCTTTACTTCTTTCTTTAATCTCCTCATTTGTTTCTTCCTTTTGGAATTTCTGTGTTCTTTTGTAAATTCTTTATTCAATTTTTTTGCCTTGCTTTCTTTCATTTTCCTCCATTGCTTCCTTTCCTCCACCTTTCCTGTCCTGTGTTGTTTCCTTTCTGTTCCCTTGTCGTGTCCTCACCGTCTCTGGATGAGGTAGTCCTCCAGGATGTCCAGACAGCGTACCATCTGGGAAAACACCAGGACTTTGTGTCCCCCTGCCAGCAGTTTAGGCAGCAGCTTATCGATCAGCACCAGTTTGCCGGCTGCCTGGATCATGGCCTGCAGCTGGAAATCTGGTGCGTCTGGACTGTGGCACTTTTTGAAGCTCTCCAGAATCTTCTCTTCAGCTCCTGGAAAGAAAACAAAGAAAAACACCTTTATTTTAATGTGACACTTATTTTTTGCCCAACAAAAGAATACAATAGGAGAATAAATAATGTATCATTTATTCTGCATAACAGAATATTACATCTTTTCTTGAGCTTCACATCACCTTTTCATCACAAAGAGGAAAAAAACACCTCATAGTTTTTAGGCATTGTAAATCAAAAATCATACATCCACTTGTAAAACCTGATTCCAGTGAAAATCTAATGAGCCGGACATAAAAGATGTAGTTTCTGGTGAGTCATGCGTTTGTTCTGACCTGTGATAAGGTAGGGGTGGTTGCAACACTTGCGAAGCTCCATCATGGTGTTAATGAGGTTGGGCATGTTGTGCTGATTTGCTCCTTTAGACAGGAAGGAGAAGTTCTTCTCTAAGATGGCTCTGTAGTATTTCTTCTGAATGTTGGTCAGCTCCACCTTCACAAACAAAAACGGAACAAGAAATAAGTGTTTGGTATCCAGGTTTAGAAAATCAATACTCGGCATCAGTCTCTAGTGCTGCACATTGTTGTAGAAGTGTATTGTAGCTATTACCATGGATGTAGGAGACAGTTATTATTAGCTTTGTTGTGGAGCCAACATAAAAAAATGTCCTGCTCCCAGCACAAAACAGGCACAGGTCAATCTGTCACACTGAACCTTCAGCGTACGTTACAAAGGAAGGAATACAAAAGAAAGCAAACAAGAGAGAAAACTAGAATGGCATGGTTTTACAGCTCTGAATACCACACCATCAAGTGTTTGTACAAAGTCATCCAATGCACGTGGTAGGGCTGGGCAATAAAATGATAATGATATATATCGCAATATAACTTGGAGCCATTAACATAATATAAAACCAAAGAAAAGCAACATTAAGGGCCGGTGTCAGAGTAGGGTCAACTCTGAGTTCAATACATTCACATTCACCAACAGAGGGAAAGTCACACATGTACCAAGTTTGTGTCTGAAAGTGAGATCATTCATTCACATAGATGATGTCTCATTTCATTTATACATACACTAACACTTCTCTATTAACTGCAATGACTTTCACACCCTATGGCATTTTTCATTTGCTTTGTGTTACATGTCTTATTTCAGCTTTAAAATCTAGTCAAATGTACAAAAGAATGTAAAAAAAACAAAAACAAAAAACAAAAAAAACAGGCATGATTAGATTAGACTATGTTGATCCCACAATGAGGAAATTCAACGGTCAATGCAGCAACAGAATAAAGTGCATGCATAAAGATAGTGTAAAAACAATACTACTAAAAATAAGAAGCCTACGAAGATGGAGTTACACTGTTGTGTTGAACTGTGTGACAACGGTGTGCTCAACACAGATGGAATAGAGCTGGGCTTTGGGTCCAGTTGGACTGAGTCTGTTCCAGTGTAGGTCAGTCTGCTTTACAGCCATGCAGTGTTTAACGTGTTTACAGATTCAGGTTTTGAGTCTAAGATCCAGTCATTGTCAGTAAATATGCCAAATATATTTTTAAACATTAAATAATTGTGAGGAACGGTGACCAAACAGATTTGTATTGTGAAGTGAAACAGGAAACATGACTCAGCAGTGGCAGGAGACTGTAGTCCTGCAGAGTGCACTAAACACTGCACTACATCAGGGTTCTCTCCAAACACTGACAGCTTGATCAAAAAGTAGTTCTGTATGAGCCTCCTTATTTCCTCTGTTGACAATACACTCCAGAGTTAACACCTGTCCACCCAGGATTTTGACCCAATTCAGCCCAGAGCCTAATTTTTGGGTGTCATTATTTTATTCTTTCCACAAATTACACCAAATAAACTGCCAATTGATGTTTATGTTTGTTCCTGACGGTTGTCAGACAACTGTGGCGAGCTCTGGCCATCTGCTGTCAGGCTGTCCAGCGGTGACCCAGTTGTTGGGTATGTGACTGTCAATAATGCTCCAGTCAGTGAAAACAGTGAATGTGTCCCGTCAGACGGTGTTTCAGCTGGTCTTATAGGATCAGACATTTCATTAATGGAACTGAATTCACAAGAACCACACAGCTGAACAGTAGAAGGAAGCAGACTTCAGACAGCTCACCCTGTAAACTCACACAGCCTTACCTCAATAATAGTCTCTTCTTTAGGAGCAAGGTTTTTTTCCACATCATCCTTCAGTCTTCTCAACATCATCGGCTTTAAAATAGCCTGAAGCTTTTTCACCTGTCAGTGAGAATACAGGAGGAGAATGAGATCTATTCAGATGTTCTCTGTTATTCTACTGGTGATAACCCCAGTGCAGGGTTTTGCTCCTTGTTTTCTCTCCTACTCCCTGCAGGTTACCCATCAGGTGGTTTGGTCCCTCCCTCTCCGGGCTGTGGGTGTGGCCACAGCCTTTCAAATTCAGCTGCAGCAGAAGCCTACAGCTCTCTCAGCCTCGCTGCACCAGTGCCCTCCTCTTTCCTTTTGTTCACATTTTATTAAATTACACTTAGCATCCATCATTTTCATTCATTCATACACACCTCACTCCTGATAATGCTGATTATCTATGTAGGCCTTACCTTTTATTGGTCTGATTCATTTTATTTGTCTACACTTTTATTAAAAAATAATATGTGTTTACTGACATCCTCTTGTATGTGTGTTTTGTCAAGGCCCTAAAAGCCAGTCCTGACGTACAGCCGTGGAAAAAATTATTAGACCACTGCCTGTTTTCTTCAGTTTCTTGTTCATGTTAATGCCTAGTACAACTAAAGGTACAATTGATTGGATAAATATAATAACAAAAATAGCTCATAAAAGTTTAATTTCAGAGCTGATATCTATCCATTTTCAATGTTTTCTTGATAATATTTTAATTCTTACATCAATAGCTATGCCATTGTACTGCCAAAAAAAAAAAGTATTTTTAGGCATTCCATGTTTTCTTTTCTGTCTGTTTTAGTCACATGATACACATGGGAGTTAGTGCTTAATTGCATAACCATTGTTTATGATGACTTTTGATGGTCTAATAATTTTTTTTTTGTGATTGTACTCAAAAAAAAAAAAAAGTGCTGTACTTTTGCATATGTCATTTCACTTCAGAAGCTGAGAAAATAAATGTACAAAGCTGAGAAACTATCACACAAAAACTTGAATAAGACTATACCTGTTCATCAGTCTTAAGGTCTCCAAACTCCTCCAGGAAGGAGCTTTCTGAAGGGAACTGCAGTGGCTCCAGAAAGTTTAGGAGACTGAACAACTCCTCCACTGAGTTCTGCAGCGGGGTTCCTGTCAGTAGAACCTTGTGCTCCTGTTAAAAAACAAATCATGTAAAAACACCACATTATAATTATTACTGAAAATACATTTGCCATCAAAGCCCAATTAATAAACAGTATTCTGATAAATAAAAGGATGGGCCACAGGCTTCAAACAACAAGCTGATCAGAAAGTTTAGGTTTTTCCCCTAAAATGTTTTATGCTGCTGCATGTATATATACTGATGACTGCAATAAGCTGCTCATACTGACTGCGAGTGTATGTGTACGTTGATGATATCTGAAATGTCGATGTCTGTGTGTTTTTTTTTGTATACTGTTCAATGATCCACTGAAACTGTATGGTAGACAAAATTGCTCCTAAACCTATCTATCCATCCATCACTCCATCCATCCATGTGTCGATAGGTAAATACTTTTTAAAGATACGTTTATTAAACTGGGAGAAGAACAGAACTGTTGTGGATTCAAGTCAAGATTTGATATTTAAACAATACATATGGTATTTGTCAGTCTTTGTTACTTTCATTTGCCCATCAACTAGAAACATTTCTGATGGTTTTCTGCCTCAGCTCCAGCAACTAAAGGATGACAAACAGCTTGACAACATGGACAGAACCATCAAAATGTAAAAGGACACATATCACTTTGCTCTTTAAAACAAGAGAAAACATGTTGATGAACATGATGAGCAATTTGTCTGCTCCTGTTGGTCATGTTCAGAGGCTCAGACCAGATTAGAGAAAGACAAAGTCATGGTAACACCTTGACTTGACTTTTGAGCATGGCATCTTTGTAATAAAGTGCTTTCATGGTCTGATAAAAAGCCATTTCCGACAAAAAAACAAAACAAAAAAAAGAAGTTAAAAAAGGTTTTATTAACATGAAAATTATCTTCTAAACTGTCAACTGACCATATGTGTAATTGATGGTATTGTTCAAATGAGACTGAAAAATTATTTGTTGCTCGTCATTGATGGTTATATATTTTCCTGACAAAGGATCCAATAGAGGTCTATTTTATAATGTTGTCTCCCTTTATTTATTTATTTGGGTTTTCTTTTTGGATTTTTTTTTTTTTTTAATTTAAAAGTTTTCTTTTTTCCTTAATACAATAGGCTTCCATTAGAACTGAAGCTAATGCCACAGATGCACTGACCAGGTTCATGAGTTTGAGTCCCTCTAAAAGTTTGCAGTTCCTGTTCTTCAGTCGATGGGCTTCATCGATCACCACACAGCGCCAGTGTAGTTTCTTCAGCTCTGGACAGTCAGCCATGATCATTTCAAATGTGGTGATGACACCATGAAACTTCAGTATCCCTGGAATGGTGTTACCCTGTGGACAGACGACGGAAAAACATTCAGCATCATCTGCATAGGATATTAAAAAAAAACAAAACAGGAGGTACATAGTGCTTTACAGTTGATAAAGAATTCCACAGGCAGTAGTCAAACAATATAGGAATCACAATAATGTGAAACTGCTAATTATTGAACATGAAAGCAATGAGTTAACATATCCTTTATCTTAAAAAGATCATTTTAAAAAATGCCCTGTTTCAGAAAGTGTCTTAGTGTGAAACATCAACAGTTTAGTCACAGATTCAGAGCCGACATCATCCATTACCTGTCTGTCTCTGTAAAACATCTCATACTGCAGGATCATCTGCCGACTGATCTGTGAGCCATGATACACAATGACGTTCATGTGCGTCCATGTCCGGAACTCCCTCTCCCAGTTGGTGATGGTGGACAGGGGAGCGATGATGAGGAAGGGTCCGCGAATCCCCATAGTGAAGATCTCATATAGAAAGGTGATGGACTGGATGGTCTTTCCCAAACCCATTTCATCAGCCAGGATGCAGTTTTTTCTGCAAAGTGAGAAAAAAAAACGCAGTAAGTGACCTGTGGAAACAGGACATGGACTGCTCAGTCCGCTGTGATCCCAGCACAGGAGGCAGCAACAGTACCTGCCCGTGGAAAGATGGATCGTATTAAAATGAATAAAAGCAGAAAAAAAAAAACGGCAGATAAAAAAAAATGTGGGTTTTCATTAAAAAGTGCCATTTTCTGTGGAAATTTGACCTAGTTTGGTGTGTGCCAATAGTAAAAACTACCTTACTATATGTAACAGGTACAACAAACCCTGCCCCTCGCACATAATTTACCCATTATCAGTAAATAGGAAGATTTTTAAAATTCATAAAAAAATTTGTAGTTTGACCTACTGTTCCCAAAATGTAATGACAACCATTCTGGGTCACTGGCAATCTATAAAGTCAATTTGGTATCAATTCAACCAATAGTTTTGCTGCTACAGACATTTGAAATTTTGCCCATTATAAGTAAATGGGGGGGAAAAAAAGATAAAAAAAAAAAACCCAAAAAAACATAAAAATGGTAACTTTGACCTAGTTTTCCCAAAATGTAATGACATCTATTCTGGGTCACTGTCAATATATAAACCCAATATCTAGGGTGTTAAACAAAAAGGACCAAAAACAATACCCCTTGCCTTCCCTTCAGGGGCTCGGGTAAAAACCTTTACTAAAGTTGCATGAAAAGGGAGGAAAAGGAAATATTTTTAACTGTAGAATGGGTGAACCAATCATTACATAATGAAACTAATCCAGGTCAAATATGGGCAAATATAAAATAGATTTGAAGTTTCAGTTTCAATAAAATATATTTACATCCTCATGGTTATGTTTTAAGTAAATGAGCACACACACACGGTCCCTGCTTTCTGAGAATTTAATCCACCATTAACCTGCTTCTCATTAATGTCAGAGATTCTATTAATATATTTTAAATAGACCATAGATCTGCGTCTCAACATTTTATAGAGATACATGCTTTGAGGGGATTGACTTTTAAAGGTCCTCAGAAACACACTGCAAAGCGCTGTTATTGTCAAAGGATACGAACTCAGTGTCTGAAGGTCATCGTCCCGAAACAAACAGAACACACCAAAATAAGAGGACAATAGACATTCTAAAGGGTAGGGTTTCTGTAAGTAACGATACCAGTACACACAGACGGGCACTCACAAAAGACACCGAGTAGGATTAGTTAAACTTAGTCTAAATGGTGTTTTTTAAGGGAAAAGTGACATATCTTTGTCTTTAGAGTCTGGTCTTGATCACCTCTAAATGTTAAGTGTCATGAGTTAGCTTGTTATGACTTGGTGCTATATAAATAAAATGTGATTTGATTTAATGTGAACTTGCCATCACTATGTGTATACTTATCTTTTGCTGAGAGCAGCAGTTGTTGTTAATGTGGTTATCACAATTATGACTTAATTATTTCATTATCCAGATGACTCAGCTCATTTTTCTCATGATAATGGATTAATTTGTCATCTCATTATCTCAAGCTTTGTCATCTCAGTAATGGATAATTAAGCCATCATCCAGAGGTTGGTATGTTTTGTGCGTGCTAAATTAACAAAAAAATGCTCTTATGTTCAGACACAGAAGTAGTTTTGCCTCCATACTTTCTGCAACTTATATATGGTATAGTAACTCAGCCACCTCTACCACACACGTTTTGTCCAATTGCTTCTACTGTTTATCACATTAGAAACACTGTGCCAACAGGAAAAAAAAAAAAACAGCATCTTCACAAGCAGAGAAGTGATTTAATCTGGAAATGTCAGATCAAGGAGGACTTGTTATTGGTGGTGCTGCAAATGATCCACAATCCAGATGTTACTTCATCCAGCCTGAAAAGCAGTGGAACGGCTGGTTTAAAAACTACCAATGTACAGAAATTCAGGTTAAAAATACAGTATACATGTACATGAAGACAGAAAAAGAAAAGGTAAAATTCATCACTTGGTAATTTTTAACTCACTCCAAAAAGATTGCATCAAAATGACAACAAAAACAAGCCTTTTTTAAGATCAGACAGGATATTTTTCTGTCTCTCTATGTGACTCAGAGCTGCTGAGCATAAGATCAAGGATCAACAGCAACAGACAAGTATTTGAGGTTTGAGTCTATGCATTCTACTAGAGGACAGATCGTAGCTGTTACACAGTTGTACAAGTGATGTGCAGTATGTCCAAAGGGTGTTTCCTTGGCTTGAATCCATGAAGACTTCATCCCTTTGCATCTTGCACATTATTGTTTTCTCTACATTTTTACTGCACATTATTATTTTCTCTACATTTTTATTGCACTAGATCTTGTTTTAGTCCATTACTTGTATATAATGTTGATAGGTGTCGAAAGTATATTGTCTGTCTGTCTACTGTATGTCTATAGTACTTCCCTGACCGCTGAATGCATACTTGTCTATTTGTTGACCACTGAATGTATGCTGTCCAGTTATTGTATGTCTAGAGAGCTAACATCTGCCGGAGTCAAATTCCTTGTATATGCAAGTATACTATATAATATACTAGCCAAATAAACCCGATTCTGAAATTTTTTGTGTTGAAAATGGAGTCTGTGTATGACACCAGAGTACAACACATAACTGTTTGACACTGTGTATTTACAAGCACAAACTGACACTTCAGGCATGATTCTGTAATGAGCAGATCACTGGAGCCACTGGAAAAGCACATGACATAGAAAATAAAACTATGGCTTTGAATAGTACTCATTAAAATGCTTTAACTCTTGTCTGTGTATAGTATACAAGTCTATTCACCTGTTGAACCAGTTGAACAGTAACCAGTTCATTCCTTCCAGTTGATATTCTCTGAGCTGGTTTCCATTCCGATAATCTCTGGAGCTCTCCAACTTCTGCCATTTTTCTGGAAGAGGGCGTTCCTGCAGTCAAACACACACATTCACCTTTCAGTCAAGGTGCAATTCCATATATTTTTTCGCCTGGTTTCCATCCGTCCCTTTGTCTCCATCAGCAATATTTACACCAGTCAACTTCATCTGATGTTTATTAACACACTACAGACATCTAACCATGTGCATGCTGTTAGATTACTATTATAGTTTGAGTAATGACAACAAATGCACCTTATATCAGCAGCTAAGAGTGTTGTATGTCATGGGTGTGATGTTATTTACATGATCAATTTGAAAAGCATCTTTTTCTGCAAACTTGTGCAGCAATGGTTTAGAACTTTAAGCAAAAACATGTAGTTCTACTTTTTTTTAATATTAAATATCAGTACAGCAGTAGTTTTGAAAACAGTTATATCTTACAGCTGTATAAGGATATACAGGGTTAAAAGTAACATTAAAAAAAAGTGTATAATGAGCCTTTATAACATTAAAAAACAGAAGATTTCAAGATCTCGGGATAAAATTAAAACAACAGTCAATGTACCATGAACTAAAATAAAACACACTCAACTAAAACTATAGACGTTAGCCCCTTTTACACAGCGTTTCTGTTCTGGGGATATTTCACCTTTATTCTGGGACAACATCGGTGCAAATGGAATGGTGGGATCATTTGGCCCCACCTTTATCATGGCTGTGTGACACCTCTGGACGTACAGTAGTAACAGAGCCGTGATAAAGGTGGAATCATGATTCCGGAACACTATGTAAAAGGAAAACCTCTCGTTCTGCAACAAAGGTGTGATGTTTTGATGACATATTGTGTGTGCAACCCCCGTGGGGATTTAAAAATGACTGTGGGCCGTGTACAGTAAACAAACACAAAAACGCAACCAGAACGATGACGAATTGGGGAGACGCCCCTTTGATTCCGGAATGCAGGTCCACTGTGTAAAATGGGAAATGGACTGCACTTATATAGTTATTTTCTAGACCTTCATGGTGCCCAAAGTGCTTTACAAAGCCTCACATTCACCCATCCGCACACACAGTCACACAGCAGTAGGTGGCTGCTGCCATGCAAGGCGCTGCCCCAGACCCTACTGGGAGCAATTTAGGGTTCAGTGTCTTGCTCAAGGACACTTTGACATCTGGAGCCAGGATTCAAACCTCCAACCCTTTGGTCATTGGATGACCCGCTCTACCAACTGAACCACAGCAACCCCTAAAAGTCTAGCTTGTCTCACCTCTGTTATTCCTTTGCATGGTTCCTACACATTTTTAATTTTCAAAATTCCATAATTTTTCCAGACCCTAATTTCCAGATGTCTTGGTAAAAAAAAATTCCAACCAGTCTTTATATTTGGGATTTCTGAGTCAATCGTCAGAGAATTTACATCTTATTATGAGTTCTGCCAGCGATCATACAAGGCATGGTGAACAGCTCACTCACCAACAGTGTGTGGACATCACCTGTCTGTCAAAGCAGCAGCAAAACCTTAAGACACCTGGGCGGGCCTTAAAATGGGTTGAAGAAGGGTAAGAGCAGAAGGCTGGGCATTCAACTTGTCAATCTGGCCAAATGTTTTGTGGGATGTCTAGCCTACTGTATGAGCTCTCACACAATCATTTAAAGAGCACTAACAAGCACCTACATCTTACCAGTCGATCTACGTTCCGACCCTCACCTATGGTCATGAGCTCTGGGTAATGACCGAAAGAATGAGGTCGCGGGTACAAG
>JAQQZY010000023.1:14689294-14707761 GCA_030068375.1 Ostorhinchus rueppellii
GAGAAAACCCACGCAGACACGGGGAGAACATGCAAACTCCACACAGAAAGGTCCCAAGGTCCCACCCGGGAATCGAAGCTGTGAGGCACGAGTGCTAACCGCTGCATCACTGTGTCGCCCAATGCTTATATTCATTGTAATATTATTTTATATTGCACTAAATTACAATGCAAAACACAAAAAACAAAAAGGTAAAAAATGAAAAGTACTAAAATCACAAAAACAGGGTTGTTTTGTTAAATCTTTGACAGCATTTTGTTGTTTGCATCTTTATTATCGATGTCTTCCGTTTTTGGTTTGTGTTTTTAAACACCACAAATAACCTGAACTTTTATCCGGGCCCAAAAAATTAATAAATAAACTTGAAAGAAATAAAAGATTTGACTTTATCATAACTACTGATAAAGTGATGTGTATGTTTTTTCTCATGGTCCAGCCATCCTCTATCTTCCTGTCTTACCTGGGTTTGCGGCCCCGTTGCTTTGGTGCTGAAGAGACCGGAGTCTTGCTGTTGGCTGGGCTGTGGCTCCTGCTGTGGGCAGCGTGGATCTGCCCCTGGCCCTTGGTAGGGACTCCCTGGGCAGAAGGAGGTGCTGATGGAGGAAGCACAGGAGAGTAAAGAGATGAACATTAAAGGCGTTTTGAAACCTACAGTCAGTTTAAGCTGCTCTACATCAGCAAGCCAGGCGATTTTTAAAAAAAACATTTTTATAAATGCAACTTTATTTCTACATCACATCCAAAAAAGTACCTAAAATATGAAGAAAAATTAGTGTGTGCAATTTTGGTGATGCTCCTGATATAACAATAAAGTACCTTATTCATTTATTCCTTTAAGAAATGGCCATTTTTCATATATGGTTATTGGATCCCTGTTAGTTTTATTTAGGAGTGCGAGTACAATGAGAACAATATTTTCTTTTCCAAAACACTTTTTTTTAATTCACACTTTTTAAAAGAAGATGACAAATACATAAGCAAGCAAATACAAATTAAATATAACAGTGCAAGAGAGGCCCAAAGCTTAATATGCTTATATAAAGGCCTCCCTTCATCAGCTTACTGTAATTAACAAATCAAATAAACAAGAAAAAAAAGTTAGGTAATATGTAAATGAAACAAAATAATAAAAACACAATACAAGACAGGATTTACCATTACTTAGATGATGCGTGGATATGATTTAAATATAGTTTAAAAAGAAGTAGTGAAGAAGTAGTGAACAAGAAAACTCAAACAAAAATTAGAGAAATGTGGGATTATTTATAAAAGCAAGAAAGCATTTAAAGGAAGAAAAAAGAACTTCAACTAATAATCATTTTACATTTCAGATTACTGCACTTGAGACTTTTTAGGGACTCTGAAACCCTGGTGCATCTGTGTCTGCAGTTCTCCTCATTCTACAGGAGACATTCAGCTAAAACCTAAAAAAGTACACCTGTACTGTAGTTAGACAAGATGAAGGTCACATCCCAGTCTCACCACAAGCAAACAGCTCCACAGTGAGTAACACTACCTGACCACAACATTCTGGAGTGCTTATTCACAACTGCCAATCAAAGTATAATGAGGGGAAACCTGACCTGGGTGAGAATCAGCTGAATGAAACAAATGAGGGACTCTAAACTCATCAAATCTGACACTCTTAACTTCCATATGAGATATTTAACCACAGTTAGGGCATTAAAGGCTGACATGATCAAGGACATTTAGTCAACAACTGTTATATAAATCTTTGGAATACATTTTTAAAGTATTTGTTTTTTGTTTGTTTGTTTGTTTTTTGTTTTTTTGTAATTTGTGGTTAAAGCAGCATATGACATTCATCAATATTTTTTTTTTCCAAATGTGTAAATCCCAAGTTATGGCCTAATTATCCCTAATCTATTAGTCTTTCCTGTGCTCAGGTCTGTGCACTGGCTTTCTGTAGCTCAGAGAATAGACTTTGAAACAGCTCTACTGGTGTAGAAGTCTGTCCATGGTCTAGCACCAAAGTACATCTGTGACATCTCAGACCCTCAGAACCTCAGGAACTGGTCTTCTGCTGCTGCCCAGAGTCAGGACTGAACATGGTGAAGCTGTGTTTCAGTTCCATGCTGCTAAACTGTGGAACAGTCTTCCTGATGATGTGAGACAGACCTCTGCTCTGACAATGTTTCAGTCCAGGCTGAAAACAGCTGTTCAACTGTGCATAGAACAACTGAAAGGGTTCTACCTGCACTCTTCTCTTTTACTTTATTTCAATTGATTATGATATATGTTTTATTGATTATGTTTTAATTATAATTGTGGGTTTTTAGCCTGTCTCTTTTCTGTGAATTGCCCTGTGTATGAATCATTCTATACTAATAAACTTGCCTTTCTGCACTTATGCACCTGAATTACTTCCCTCACAGTGAACAACTTGGAAGATGACTCCATTATAAACACAGTCCACTTGTTTACATAAACCAAAACATCACTTGGGCCTTTTTGGAAATTTTGTCATTGAGTGCATTTTGGGAAGCAAAAACAGCTTCTCTCAAATTTGGCAAGAAAACGAGCCAGATCACTACAATGTAAAATTATATAGTCCACCATGATTGTTTTAAACAATACGTATAGTCGGTAGATGGAGGTAAAGGCCACATTTGGGTTCAGCACTCACAAAGAGACAGTGAAACTGCTGCTGTATGGAATTCCCATTCCCTACTTTTCTGTTCAGATTCAGCCAAATGCTGCAAAGTTGACTGGACGGGGTTTCATAGTACAGACGAACAATGACTCAAAACATACTGAAAATGCAAACCAGGCATTTTTCTATGGTAAAGAAGTGGAACATTCTTCAATGGCAGAGTCAATCAGCAGATCTCAACGTGATTGAACATGCATTTCACTTGCTTAAGTACAAACTTAAGGCAGAAAGACCCACAAACCAGCAGCAGCTGAAGACAGTTGCAGTAAAGGCCTGGCAAAGCATCACTTAGTGGAAACTTAGTGTTTGGTCATGCCCATGGGTTCTAGACTTCAGACAGTCATTACCTGGAAAGGATTCTCAACAAAGTATTAAACAATAACTTTTTATTTATGATCATGTTAATTTGTCCAATTATTTTTGAGCCCTTGAAACGAGGAGAAAAATGGTGATAAAGCCTAAATGTTTCAATGGATATTTTTGTTCAACCCCTTGAATTAAACCTGAAAGTTTGCATGTACTTCCGATGCATCTCAACTGTTTCATTTCAAATCCAATGTTATGGCAGGCAGAGCCTAAAACATGAAAACTGTCTTACTGTCCAAATATTTCTGGGCCTAACTGTATTTCTGCTCATGAAATTTGAAGACAGAATTGAGGATATTTTAGTCATATCACACAGTCTCATCGCAGGGTGTGAAGAGAAGTGGAATCAAAAGAAATGCACTGAGTTTCATTCCAACCAGCTAATCTGTTCTTCAGCTTTACAACAATGCAGCTACTGCCACCCACACAGAAGTAGTGCTGTAATTGAATACAACAATCACAACGTAATGAGGTACATTCATGCCAACACACCTGATGATGATTTAAGGACATTCAAGAATAGAATCCGTCTTGTAGTTTAGTACTAAGATCTCCTGCTGACACAACATGTTGAATGTTTTCATTTTTTGTCAGCACAGATAAAACACAAACACACACATTTGATTGTGTGAATTAGATGCAGCACAGACCTCATGTCACAGCTCAGTCCCATTTGTCAAGTGATCCATCTGTATTGTGAAAGGATTTCATATGATGCCACTTGGATTCAGTCAGAGACAGTATTCCTCTCCAACAGGGGACATGTTACCAGTTTTCTCCCACATCAACAAAACAAAATAAACATTTTCTAATACAATAAAAATTAAGAATAAAATGGTGTCAATTCTGGTTTAATAGAGCACAACAGAGTTCATGTTAGCTGAAATGGGCAGTTTTATCTGGTAAAATTGATAAAAATTAAATATTCTTTATGGCAGGGTTTCTGCAGGTATCAGCATATCTAATTTAGTGCTTTTTAATGGCCTTTTTTAATGGCCCTTTAAACACATTTAATCCTCACATCCAACTGCAGATACAGTTTTATATATAGTTCAATGACAGTTTACCATCGACATGCTTTAACCAGGTTCTGAACAGTTCCTCCTCCAATCACTTGCATTTTCCAGTTTTTCCAACACTTGCTAATATTCCCTCTGGTCTTTCACCACAGCATGAGCACGCTAACAGTAGATTGCATTACAAGCATCCAGTGCTGTGACTTTGTGTATCGGCCATAAACAGTACCCACCTGTCGATCATCACACTACAATTCCAATCAAAATTATTTAATGTTTATATAATACAAATTAATGGTGAATAACAATGCTTTCTTCCATCAACTGTATAACATTTTTTGATGCCTCTGGACATTGAACTGAATGCTTTTCAATGGCATTTAAGGCCTTAATTTTCACAAAATCTATTTAATAACTTCTAATGCTTTTAAATGACCCCCAGAAACCCTGTACACACCTGTTTCCTACCAAATAATTCCATTTTACTTTGCACACTACAGTTTATTTTTGCACCTTACTGTTTGATTGTCTAGACTTTTTAACCATTTCTTGTTCTATTTTTTTCATTCTTGTATTCTATGTACTGTGTCTCAGGCTGTTGCTGTACTACAATTTCCCAGTCTGGGATCTGTAAAGTGTATCTATCCATCTTATCTATTCATCGATGATTGTGACAGACATCACAATGGCAGACCGGGGAAAGCACAATTTAATTCAGACAGAAACCAGACATTGACGTTTACATCTACCGTCTTACCCTTTGTGAATGAACAGCTCACCACTTGTTCTTTTTAGTCATTCACCTCACTTTACATTGTATCAGAGTTAATAACAAGAAGTGCATCAAATGTATGAAGTGCATTTTATATTTTAATACAAAAGTGGGAATGTTGTAAAATCTAGAGAAAAAGGCTTTGAAATATCACAAAAAAAAAGTTTTTAAGCTTTGGCGACATGGAAAGGTCAGCCTGTCAATATAAAAGGAAAAACAAACAAGTACAGTTTGATCTCCAGGGAGTGAATATTGGAAAGGACAGAAGGAAGCAGTGTTCTGAATAGTTTAGCCTTTAGCTTCGCTTTTTGCCTTGTCTTCCACTTTGTCACACCATCTCCGTCTCTTCTGCTGGTGGACGCTGCTGGTATGAGGCTCCGCTGCTATGTAGGCCACTGAACGTAGCCAACGTAGCAGTCTGATGCAGAAGGTCCAGAGTAGTTCCGTCTACATGCCCACTACTGCTGAATTTTGGTAAGTCTAGTATTTCCTGACAGTAGTTTGGAGTAACTCCACTGCTGATTCTTGGTAAACTGTGCAAATTGATTGGAATGTTATTTATTAAAACACTGGCGCTAACTTGAGCCAATGCAACACTCAAGCTGGCACCACTACATAATACCTTTTTTCCTTGGCATGGGACAACACCTGTACATGCCTACTATCAAGATCTTGGGCACGGTTTTTCAAAACATTGGGTGTTCTTTGCACTCGGCTTACTCTTTAAAGCACTGGTACCATATCCTTTCCTGTCAGGGCCTCCCAATGAAAAAAATTAAGGGTTTCACGTTGCATTTGGTCTCTTTTCAAGAATTCTTCTCATGACACCAGGGTTGTTTGCTTGTCATGGATGCAGCACCACCAGGTGTGATACTGATGCACATGCCCCAGCTTAGGTCCACTGAACTCAAATACAAGTTCAGAGCTGAAAATGTCCTCTGCAGTCATGGTAATAGGGAGCTCCCTTGTGCAGAGAAATTGTTCCTGTAAATCTCCATCCTACGTCAACAAGTACATCTGTTCTTTTTGTTGTTTGATGACATTTGACATGTCTCCAATTTGCCAACTTACAGTGTCATTTGACAGAGGTATAATTTTTAGGTTCTCAACCGTGGATTGATCCAACACCTCTGATCAAGTCCATGGCTGCAGGTAAGATAAGGTCCTCTGCAATGGTGTGGGGCTTCTTTAACTTAGCAATATGATGTACCACCTGGTAGGATGCACCACATGCCTGTCCTTGCCTTTAGCACCAAGATGTAACACACTTTTGTGATGTCCTCAGACCTTAAAATTGTCTTCCAAAGTACTCAGCTGGTTTATCTTTGAGAGAAGGGTGTTTTGTTTTCAAATGCAGCTTTAGTTTTGACAGTTTCATGTACAAACACCTTGCTGCACAAAACACAGAGGTTGTTGTCCTCCTTTAGCCTCAATGTAAGTAAAACCACAGCTGATGTAGTCAGTGTCGCATCTGTGTTTTGCTAAGATTTGGATAGAAACTTTTGGGTAGTCTTTTATGCTGTGAAATGTCTGGTGTTAATTAGCATCATAGCACATTACCACCACCTACTGTTGGGGAGTGTGAATATAGCACTTTACTCCATGAAAAGTAAAGCGCAGGATTTGTTTCTAAACATTATTTTTTGCTCAGGCAAAGACCTGCGACCTACTGAAAATGGGTTTGCACATGTTAAGACAAAGAGTTTGACAAACTGTGGCTGATAAGTGGAAGAGTTTGAAATGGTATATGATTCAGACCAGAGTTTAGTTTTGGAAGTAAAGGCTAAAACGAGCTTTTGTCCTGTTTTGTTTTTTGATAAATCACCTTGTGTGTTAATCAACGCCTCAATTAACAGCTCAGGTTTTTACATAAATCTATGAAATACAACATCTAATCCATGTTGTTGTTGATGTGATGTAAAGAACATGTGTGTCCAATTTGAAAAAAAATGAGGTGAACAGTGTCAGAGAAATCGTTTGAACAAAAGTACAGATGGAATACCTTGCATTTCTATCTACCCCCAACCTCTGGGGCAGGTGGGGTAGATAGGTGTACCACTTTATTGTTTATGATTTAATTTAAAGTTGATCATTCCTGTCATTCTTATTATTGTTGTCATTATTCTCTTCATATTTTCCAAGAGCTTCCATTTTATATTAATGAGATGAAGTTCATTTCACTGACACTAGAAATGTCCTGAAAGCTGAGGGATGATTTCCATATTTGAAGGCATTTCAAACTCTGAACTTGTTTGCTTTTACTGCAATTAGAAAAAAAAAAAAAAAATACTTCACCAATTCTTTTACCCGAGTCTTTTTTTCACACAAGTATCTACCAAAGCAAAACAACTGTGGTGCTACTTCAGTTTTTGACACTGCGCCTGAAACAAGATCCTAGTGGATCTGATGTATGTGTGTGTTTTTATAATTAACACATATATAGTGTACTTTTAAAGTGTAAAATGCTTTGAGGGCACCATGTGGAAAATCCGCTATATAAATGCAGTCCATTTACCATTTTATCAGGGTTCCTACAGGTTTCTACAAGTTCAATTTAAGGTCTTGTTAAAACCTTCTTAAGACTACTTAGAACAGAATTTAATTCCTATTTCATGACCATACTGGCAAAATTGTGTGACAGCAGAACGTAGGAAAATGTATTTATTTACTCCAACACCTTGATTCCCACCATTCTGAGTCCCTTCTTACCGGGAGCTGCCAAGTTAGTGATAATTGGTTCCTAATTTGAATACAAATTGTTGGGTTGGAACAGGTGGAACTGGGTAGACTAATGTTACTTTGTTTGCAGCTAGGACATTTAACAGACACATTTAAACACAATACAGACGACAAGTTTATGGCAACAGAACTTAAGACCTACCATATCAAATTTAATACCTTTTAAGAACTACTTTTATGGTATTAAATGCAGATCTGTAAATTCAAGACTTTTAAGACTTTAAGACCCTGCAGGGACCCTGTTTAATGATATCAAATGATAGAAAACTTGAAATGCCCTGATGACATCTTGAAACTTGAAACATCTTGTTTGTTTTGCTCGTTGATATTCAAAACATCCACATGCATTTAATTTGCAGTTACATAAACCTGTCAACCAGCCCACACACACACCCTCACACTCATAAAGCATAGCCCAGGGTCATTCCATACCTTTATATGGAGGTACAGGGGGCAGAACCTTGATCTTGGGTTTCCGTCCTCTTTTTCCGGGCACCTTCACCGGAGCATCATTGGGCCCCGGAGCCACAGCGCTACCTGGTATTCTCCCGCCTCCTGCCACATTTTTCAGCTGAGACACACTTTCCTTCTTACACTCCTTGGGCTTGGTCTGGCGCTCCTTCCGTTCCTTTCTGTCTTTTCCGTCCTTCGGTTCTTTGCTCTTCCTCGGAGCGATCACTGCCTCCTTGTCCTCTTTCCTTTTCTTTGGTTTGCTGCTTTCCCTTTCCTCCCCCTCCCCTCCGCCTCTCTCCCGTTCCCTCTTGTCCTTTTTCTTTCGTTTCTTCTTCACCTTGCTGCCACCTCCTCCTCCTCCTCCTCCTCCACCCCCATCATCTTCTTCACTCAGGGATGAGGGAGGCCGTGGCACTCCTCCAGAGTGCTTCACCGCCGCCGCTGTGCAGTGATTGGACATCGCCGTACTGCCCACAGGGGTCAGGAGGCGAAGCTGGTCCTTGGGACCCACAACCAGGTGTCCCCGTGGGATTGTGGGAACTGTGGTTTGTGAGTTGCTGTTTTGGTCCGAGGCAGAGGAGGAGGCTGTTGCAGCAGGGGCCGAAGGTGATGTGTGCTTCAGGAGACCAGTGAACATCTGTAAGAAAAAGAGAAAAAAAAGCATAAAAAAGCGTGAGAAAATCCACTCATTAGTATTTGATTCTTATACACAATCCATTCAATATCAATGTCTTTGATTGCTAGGTTTTCAACTCGTGTTTCTTTTACATACATTCTACAGCAGCAGCTGCCACTGGTGCCTCAGTATTATGAAATATTGTAACATGGGGTTGCATTTCATGGCTCTGCAGTGGGCTTTTAACTTGAAATGATGGATATGAGAAGTGAAGACGTGGTGATTAAAAAAAAAGACTATCCATTAACTACCAATAAAATGATATCAGGGTCAGGAGAGGACTGTCATCAGTGTTTTAGTCGAGCATCATCTTTGTCCTCTTCACACAAATCTTGGCTTTTACCACGTTTTCTTTATCTCTTTGGAAACTCCATAGAGCTTTTACCTTGTTTTTATGGCCTCTTTCTAAAATTTGCAGAGATTTAAGCTTATTGGGAGCACCTCCCTGTAAAATTTGCAGTGTTTATAGCTTATTAACTTTGTTCAGCAGTGTTCAGCTGTTCAACTTCTATCGCCATTTGGATTGTTCAGTTTGTTTATAGTTTTTCTCTGTGGAGATTTTAGTCTGTAAAAGTTTCAATTTCTTTAACTACTCTCAAGTTTGTTTTGGGTTTTTTTTTGTTTTTTTTTAATTTATAGCTGGTTTGTAGCTTGTCTTTGTAAACTCTGCAAATATGAATTTGTACTATGCAGAGGTTATTGGCTTTGTTTACACAAATGCTGTTACAAATTCCTGTTTAAACACTTTCAAACTAAAAGTGGATACTCTAAAAACTAAAGCATAAAACCATGATCATTAGTTGCTAAATGTTTTGTAATATTTTTTCTCTGCATGTTCTCCCTGTGTCTGTGTGGGTTCTCTCCAGGTACTCCTACTTCCTCCCACCATCCAAAGACATGCACTGATAGGTTAATTGGATCATCTAAATTGCCCATAGGTGTGAATGTGAGAATGATTGTTTGTCTCTATTTGTCAGCCCTGTAATGAACTGGTGGCATGTCCAGGGTGTACCCCTCCTTCACCCATAAGTAGCTGGGATAGACTCCATCTTCACTAGGGTCACGGGGGTCGCTTTGAAGTGGGTTCAGAATGAAATGAATTTTTGTTATCTTTTCACTGAATTCATGAGCAACATTGACAGATGAAAGAATGAAGTACAGCTAACTAATTTTCCATTTCCATCAAATGCATAATTCTGTACGTTTGCACCACCACAGATGCCTGACATGGCCTTTTACTTGGCTCATGCAAATTGTTGGGCCGTGACAGTGCGTCAGCATTATGAATAAGACAAGCTCCCACTGAGGGAGGTTTAATGACATGTTCAGGTTTACACCAATGACTGAATATCTCCTCGAGTATTCTGCCTCATTGCTGATCCCACAAAGAGCTTTACATGAATCCAGTAAATGCAGGACTGTGTACACATCTATTGTGAAGCCCCTCAGGGGACTTAAAATAGATGCAACAAGTCCTGCTCAGCATGCAGTGGTTGTTTTATCCAACACCAAAAAATGAATAAAACTGAAACATGAGATGCATCACTTCCTGAATACTAGACACTTTTTCCCAGAAAAACTCATGTGACTGGAATAAGAAACGTTATTGGTAAAGGCAGCAGGCAGTGATGAAGATGACGAATACTGACTGGAGCTGAGCAGTAAGACTGTCAACTGTGTCACGTCATTTCAAAGACTGCTGACAGTTTCTCCCCATCAGCAGCCATCACAATAAAACTGCAAAATGTCATATCATCATCATATATTACACTCCGGTGCATGAAACTGAGCGATAACGACAACAAATGGGGAGATTAGACACATCTAACACATCACTGTACTGGAGCAGGATCATGCTGTTTCAGATGTCTCTTCTGCACGAGTTGTAGAAGGATGGGACGTCAGCCTTCACTTTGTGGCTGATTTTTTTTTTTTTTTTTTTTAATCCTGGGGATTCCCACAGCTGGAAGTCAGTTTCACTTTTTATCAGTGACTGATACAGTAACCATAACAACTGCAACTATAAGTCAGTTATTAAATAGAGTTCTACAGCTGTATTTAGTGTCAGACTGATTAATCAACCAATTGAATGATACTTTGATATTTCCTATGATTTAGGGATCATTCCAAAAACAGTAAATGTAAACTCAACTGTACATGTTCCTCCAAACCAAGGAGGTACTGCTGTGTGCTGAGGAATGCTGTTGAATGTGAAATAAAAATTAATTATTCATCCATAATTTCAGGACTGCTTGCCAAAAATACAAGGAGCACACATGTCGTCACATTAGGGGTGGGATCTGGCAAACACAGATCATCAACAGAATACTCGGCTTCTTTACCCGTTTATTATAGACAAAGCACCATATAACTACACCAAACTGCATACTTCATTCACTCCAAACTGATTTTAGGTATTAAACATATTTCGCATTTACGTCTTTAAAACCTTTAAAAAGTTCGGTTCAAATTAGCCTGAAATTTTGTGTTTTCACTTTAATCTATTTCAGCCCCTTCTCTTCTGACACCACGCCTTCTTTTCCAAATATGGTCATGTTTCCAAAAATCCAAGATGATGATGACCAAAGTGCCAGACTCAAGGCTTCAAAAATAGCAGTCTACAGACCAGTGGATGATGTCACAGAAGCTTTGTCTACTATCTATAGAAGTTCTTCTGAATTTCACTCAGGCTTACACAAGTATAGGCTGTAGATGCTTGAGTGCTTGCACTGCTGCTACTTCCTCATAGCATCATCTCAGAAAGGAAAAGTCCTGCAGTAGCACTGTATGTCAGACATGGGGGATTTCCAACACAGCTGCTACCACTGCGGGTGGAATGGAGAACAGATGCAAAACTAGAGGCATGCCACTATGTTTCCACACAGGCTAAAAGCTCAAAGACACGGGAGGGATGCAACTGTAGAACATTACTTACACACCTGATATGTTTATAAAAATTCCTCTGGTGTCTGCAGAAGTGCTTCCCTCCATAAATATTCATAATTAGTATACAGACCATAATGTCAGAGTAGCATGTGGGCAGATATCAGTATCAGTTTAAATCAATTTTGCAAAGATCTTTGACTGGTGACTTAATTTCATGTAGATTCAAAACATAACTTTACTGAGGTTAAATGCAGATTTTACTACAATATCTCATGTTTGATTAGGTATGCTGAACCACTGTATATAGGATACAGATGGAGATACAGTCCTGTATTTAATGGCATAAATTATATCTAAAGCTGATTTTCTGCACTTGTAAGTCTGGATACACTGCCTCTTAATTTTCTGTCACTGCTTTGTTGTGATCCAACAAACCCCGGCTGAGGCAAAATGAGACCACACACAGTAAAGCCTTACCGGCCTGTCAGTAACATACTAAAGATCTACACACAGATTATTCTACAAGCTATTACAATGAGTGCCCTGGATAAAAGTTAGAAAATATTAACAGAAAGTTACCAAAGGACCAGAGCCACAGTGGTCTGAACACAGCTGGATTTAAAGGGATACTGAAAACAATAACATGATTTAGAGCAAAAAACTGAATTATAGGTTTGATCACCTGTGACAATGCACACAGAAATTTGCAAATATTTAAATATTTGGCTTTCTAGGTTTAAAAAAAAAAGAAAAAAAACTTGACTTGCTGTAACTTGAAATTTTTTTTTTAGTTTTCCTGCACATTACATGAAGTACTCAGACCTGTATTGGTTTATTACTTTTCATCATTATGAAATTTGGAGGAAAAAAATGTTATTGACTTCCAAACATTTTTTTTTTGTTTTCCACTGGATTCAACAGAAACCAATCTATTACCCTTTTCTGAACCTTTTTTATCTGTTCTTTATATTCAGTTGAGGCATTATTTGGCATTTAACAGTTGTTATATTCTCAGAGATGTCTTGATCATTTGTGGGGGGGGGGTTTTTTCGTTTTTTTTTAAATTATGTGTTGTTATCAACCTCAGTCATGAAACATACTAATCTCTACACAAATATCAATCCCTGTCTAGGCAAGGAGCAGGAGGGGCAAAGAGTTGTGTAGTAAGGGTATTACTCAGCTCCATTTACTTTTTTACTTCTTGAGCTTTTTAAAAAAAAAAAAAAAAGGATTAAAAACATCACATTTGTTTTCCACTTTCTGTGTCAATAATATAAAGTCTTACCTTTCAATCTGATCATACTTGGTCTGCTGAACTGGGTGAGTAGTTTTCAAGAAACCAAGGATGAACCAACTGATCAGACACTGTTGTTCACTACGTCAGAATGTATTGGGGAAAAAACAAATTCCATATCCCATTATATTAACTTTTAGGGAAGTGGGGAAAAGAAAAGAAAATTACATTTTACAATCTCCAAAATTATTTTTCTTAATGTGAAACTTCCAAATATGCAAAAGCCCCTGGTAGAGCTTCATCCAGAATTCATGGGTTTTGGCACAAATCTATAACACAGGCTGCAAGCTGCAGAATGCTTAAGCCAAGCCAAGTCAAGGTTTAGATATTAGCATAAGAGAATAAGCCTCACCCTCAGATTTCTGGAGTGTCTGGGAGGGGAGCGTAAATTTCATCCTACTCATGTTCCTCAAATGATACACACAAACCTCTTTCCTCTGAAAGTCCAAGGGCAGAAAAAGTTTTAGATGCAGGAGGATTTAACAAAGTGTCACTGCTGACTTCAGAAAATATAAACAGTTTGTTCTTTCACAATATAGATTTGAAGCTGTGGTAAAAAAAAAAAAAAATGTGTCGTAGGTCATCAAATACCTCTTTATTTCATTCACAGAGTCCAGCCTTAGTCAGCAGTGATTTTAATAATGACAGTGACTTATTTCCTGTAATTACCGCAGCTCTGTATTGTGTGTGCCCACTGTTAAATTAACTAAAGACTGCAGCATTGCTCAGGAATATGGAATTAAACTGCATTAACGAGTCAGATTTAAAGGTGAGGAGGTGAGTGTGTTCTGCTCACAGACTCTTCTGCTACTATGAATGTGAGTGTGTGAATAATGAATCCCAATGCACTGACTTCTCTCTTTACAGCAGCACGGGATGCTCAAAGGAAAGGGTCAGCCATTAACAAGCACCGTGGAACTAGTGACGATCCTTTTCTCAAGGACACAATGGAGACTTTCGCACAAAATTGAAATTGCTTCGCAGTATCTAAAATACCCCGATGCTCCAAAGTCAACATGCGACTCCATCCCTGAGCAACTTATCTGTACCAGTAATAGTTTATACCCCATTAATTTAAAAAGAGTACCCAACATGCACCTTTAAACACCAACGTGTGACATTTACATATTATTCTTAACAATGATGGTAAACCTGAGAAGGAGAAAACATTTGAAAAGGAACTTAAGGGTTTTTAAAAAGGTACTACGTGGCAATGTCAAACTAATGTGGGAGATTCTTACTGCATTTCTACTCATTTATCTCAAGTCATAAGCACCCAGACACAATGATTACTCTAATTAATATTTTGAATATAACCAATGAGGTGTCTTAAAATAAAAGTGTTTTTTTGTTTGTTTTTTTAAATCAACAGAAGCTGGGTGGTATTTGAAATATATTTAACATTTAGTACCTTTATTCTGACAACTCTGAGGATAAATTGTGAAAAAATATATTCATGCTGCTGACTCTCTTTTCTCTCTCTTACCAGGGTTTCTGCAGGTATCAGCATATATAATTGAATGCTTATTAATGACCTTTTTAATGCCAATTTCATCAAATTTAGTCAGATAGACAGACAGACAGACAGACAGACAGATAGATAGATAGATAGATAGATTTTTGTGTCTTTATCATGCAACCAAATGGAAAAAAGATAAACAAAAAAATAAGGTTTCAAAATGTTTAAACTTAACAAAATCAATTGTGTTCTCATTTTCTTTCATTTCAAATCTTAAACTTCTGATGTTGTGATTGTAAAGATTTTATTTCCAAGTCCAAATGTTTTCCACCTCTAAATATTTTGTAATTTTATGCATTTTATTTTATAAAATCTTTATTTCCAAGTCCAAATGTTTTCCACCTCTAAATATTTTGTAATTTTAAGCGTTTTATTTTATAAAATCTTTAGCAAAGCAAAAAGTTTTGCTTGCAAGTTCAACTGAACATGATGGGCGGGATCTCCACAAACAGAAGGGGTAGATTTCTATTGGAAGCTTGCTTCAGGCAGAGTGTGGTTGGTGCCTGGTCCTCTGGTCCACTTGAATACAGTGGAAGCCGGGGGATGTGCTCTGGCACACCAAAAAATGTCTGTCATCTATAGATGTACATTTTATTACCTAAAGGAGTTAATTTCAGTTAACAACTTTTACACATTTTAATTACTGATATTACATGGAGAGCCAATTTTCTGGAAAATAGATCCATAAAATTCAGATAAGAATATGAAAATCTTCTTCCATGAGGCCCAGTGTTTATCAGCCTCAAGCTTCCATTTCATAATCTGACTGCCATAAAGGAAAAGCAAAGAGCAATAACAAGGAGATGTGTGACATTCAGCTTGATTAATTGATTATCTGGAGTGAAGCGTGTCAGTTTTCTGTCAGGTGTGATCAATACTCAACAACCACTGACTGTCAAGAAGAAGTGAGGAGCAGGCCTTTATCCCCACATTGACGGGTGTATGAAGAATGGCCAGTCAATGAGGGTGGGACACTGCGGTCTTCAGTGACAAAGGCGTGTGTGTGTGTTCAGTCCATCTGACAGCAGAGCACAGCTGATCTGGACATTGACTGAAGCCACTGATAGACACTTGGCTACTAGAGGAGGCTGTCCTCTGGTACCGTATAAAGAACACAGACCACAATGAGTCTGGTCTACATGTCACTGTTTGCATTGTTCATGTCAGTCTTACAGTGAGCCAATGTTGCTGTTTGCCCATGGATGTTTTTGTTTGCTTTGGAAAGACACTGACGGAACCTGAACCTGTTCACTCTGACAATGGAAGACAAATCCAGTTAACTTGGAGAAAATAAAACCCTATCTCCACTTAAGGCCCATTCATGCTCACTTTGCATATGTAAATATGTCTGTGTCAGACAGTGTCAAGCACTGCCTTCATATTTAGATGCATCCACTGCATTGGAATGAGTATTTGTCAACTAATCCACCAGAGGGCATCACTCTTATTTAACATACTGTCCAAATACCACATAGAAGATTAACGTTTTTTGAGAAAAAGAAAAAAGTCAATAATAACAAACATGGCGACAACAGGAGTTTATAATGGATTAGATATCTATTGTACTTTTTAAGGCACCCAAAACGCTTTACATTAGTGATCCATTATTCATTCACACTATGGTGGTGCTAAATTACATTTGTAGCCACAGCCGCCCTGGGGCAGACTGACAGAAGCCTGGCTACCAATACGTGCCAAACAGCCCCTCCGACCACCACAAAACAATCACATGCATTCATTCACCAGTGTGAGTGACTAGATGCACTGGAGACATGGTGGGGGAAGTGTCTTGACCAAGGACACAACAACACATGATTAGGAAAGAGCAGGATTTGAACCACCAACTCTTCAGTTATTGGACAACCTGCTGTATCTCTTGAGCCACGTAGACCATGAATCAACCTTTAGGTTCATGATGCAGCCATTGGTCTTTGTCTCCCCCTCCCACTAAGTTAATTGCTGACTAAAAAATTACTTTCATTAACTGAAGCAGATTTAAAACCTATGCTTTTTCCATAAAAATTTTATCTATATCCATCTATCTATCTATCTATCTATCTATCTATTCATCCATCTTAAATTGTTAGGCGAGTCTGGTTGAGGAGCACTTCAGGGCTTCATTTCAATGTGGGAAAGGACTGTATGATAGCAGGTTGAGAGGCAAAATAGAGTAAATTTCCTAACTGGGTACAAAGTCCAAACTAGCCTGTTTCCGACCCTCATATGGTGTGTTGTGATTCTTTGTTCTGCCAAAAATCAGCCCGTTCACGAAACTTATTAAAAAAAAAAAAAAAAAAAAAAAAAACAGCCACTCCAAATTTGCTCCCCATAAAACATCATCTTAGACACATGCACACTCGACAACTCACAATTTCATTGAAAAGACCAAACCATGAGAAGTCATGAGCCTTCAAATCAATCCTGCAGAGGGTGTGACTTCTCCATGCAGTGGTACAAAATGTGCTGAGTCTTGAATTATTAAACACAATCAAAAATTTATCCTTTAATGATACACAGTGGGCTTCCTCCTGAATATGAACTGCCTACATTAAAACTATTAACAGGTCAGGGCTGACAAGTTGACTACAGAGGCAGACGCAGCTCATCGTTAAATGTACCAGCAGTTCTCCGGTATGTGGCGTTTGGCCACCCGTCTGTGTGTGTGTGTGTGCTCTCTCCATCTGGGTGGAATATGAGTCTATGTGTCGCCCGTATGTTTCTGTACTGGTGTTGCTGCCACAAAGTGTAGCACATTTCTGCACTTGGCACAGGAAGCAGTTGTGTGAGAATGAGCCAAAATGAGCCTGCACCATCTCATTACTGTGATTATGTAGAATTGTGAATCAGAAAAGGTTGTGCGCCGTTGAAAAAGCAGTCGGGCAACCTTCAGAGGCCTATAGCACAACACCTACATGCCTTTTACTGTAGGCTATAGCCACATGGGTCCTATGACAGCCGAGCCATAAAGAGTCTAAATGGGGCTGCAGCTCATTCAGTGACTCTTCAGTGGATTTAGAAACACACGGAGTGCAGGGTCAGGCTGATGTGGAGCGCCTGGATGACCTGTGTCTGTTTGTGACGGCATGCAAATATCCACATGGTGCATGCGTGTGTATTTTTGTCTGCGTGACAGATTGACGTATAGCCAGAGTATGACATACATGGATCGTGTTTATTTTTATGCAGCCGTCTCTCATTGTGAGGCTGAAGTGAATGCAAACAGCGTTCCCTTCTCACACAGGTACGAGGATCACACATACAAGCTCAGTGGCCTAATCACCCATTGGCTTGGGCGGGAGAGGATTGGGTATCAAGGCTGTTGCTATGGAAACTGGCTCTCCAAGTTGCGGGAAGCGGACGTAAACATGCAGTCACCATAGTAACCCTGTCACTGCCGCAAGATCCCGACAGTCTGTCCATGAAACTGTCTGACTATATGAAGATCTGGCAGTGCATTAAAAAAAAAATATGATAACCATCAATGAATGAAGTGGTCAAGAAGTCAGTGGGATTGTTGTGAACATACACATAAAATTTAGACAAAAAAAACATCAGAAAAGATCTTTTTGTCCGCATCACTACATAACAGATATCCCGCATTTTCCCAACCAAGAGAAAGGACTATCCACACCACATCTATGATGAAAACAAATCATTGTAAATGCTTTCAGACCAATGTGAGGGATGTCTTATTACCACTAACTGTAACCTGATTGAACTATTAGCATTCATTCATTCATCTTCAGAATCAGATTTATCATGGGGTGATCATGGAACCCATCCCAACTACCTATGGGCGAAGGCAGGGTTCATCGCCAGTTCATTACAGGGCTGACATATGGAGACGAACAACCAGCCACTCTCACATTCACAATTTAACCTGTCGGTGCATGTCTTTCAGTGGTGGGAGGAAGCTGGAATACCCAGACAGAACCCTTGCAAACATGGGGAGAACATGCAAACTCCACACAGAAAGGTCCCTAGTTGGAATTGAACTTGCTTTGAGGTGACAGTGTTTGCCTGAACTTTTATCTTTATAAAAATATGAATAAGGAAGCAGGTGGTTCCACAG
>JAQQZY010000023.1:14707861-14720132 GCA_030068375.1 Ostorhinchus rueppellii
TGCACAGTTTATATTCTGCAGCAGGCCATCAGGTATCATTTTGGGCCTTAAGGACAGCTGAAGCTGCTGCTTACACAATGATACTGGTCACCTGTGGGTATGTGATCAACAATAAAGGAGTAGTTGCAGTCATAGTCATAGTGTTGGTGTCAATGAACTGAATAAAGAAAAAAAAAAAAAGAAAAAAAACTATGGCTCTGAGGAAAAATTATACCATTCTGGATCGAACCACAGCACACTCAGGTGATTGCTGTGATTGTGACCCATAAGTTGTAGCTTTTGGGTCCTCAGATGAACTCTTCTTTTTGCATCTGTAGAGGCAGTGAGTCGAGGCAAAGATCTGAGGAGCTACAACTTTAGAACATCTGAGTAGAAGGAAGATGCACAAAATGCACAATGGAAATATGCAAGACTTGAAACTAGAAGAGGTGAGGTGGGGATATTAGTCTATTAATGTCATAATTAGAACGACAGGTTAACAGCACCATGTAATTGTGACTGCCTTCTTCAATGAAGGGTGCATTCCCACCTGTATTTACCTGTACTACCAAAATGTGTTCATTTCAGGTGTGAACAGACTATTAAAAGGGAATAGAGAGCAAAATAGCAAAACAAGTCATTGTCCATTCCATTACAAAATACTCAGTGAATACTGCACCTTTCACAGGTAGGTAGGTTTTGTGTTTCTTTCACTTTTAAGATGATTTTAACCAGGAAAAAACAAACTCCAGTTTCTGGTACGATCTAAACACAAAAGCACAACCTTAATCAAATCCCTGAACACCGGTGGCATAAGGTACAGGAACATTTCCACTAAAGGAACTTTGGGGTAGCTTGACAGGGCCAGGGCCATTGGTCCGTGTCTCCACAGTAGGAACTTCCCCCGCATATCAAATTACAGAAACCTTTATGGGGTCTAACCAAGTCCCTGCTTCAGGGTAGATACTCTAACCGGCCCTGAAAACTCCTGGGTGGAGCTTAATGATTTACTCAATGCTGACTGGGACTCAGAGTTGGAAATGAAACGAGTAGTAATTTTAAAACCCTACATAAGACCAGTAGTAAATAGTAGATTCCAGGAGTATCGATGGATTTTCCAGTCAAAAGAATAATGCATGATAAGTGGACAGACGCAGATGTGTAGGCACTGCTTGCATTTTATGGTCAAATCCGTTGCACGCTCGCAACTGACTATGTCAGCGGTTGGTCTGACTGCAGTAGACACACAGGGTCAGAGTACCCTTCTGTAAAGTCTTTAAGCATGCTTTCACCACAGGAACTTCAGAGTACAAGTGGGGAGGGCAGAAATTTACAGGAACATCCCCTCACCGGGCCCTCTTGACTGCTGTGTCTCCACTGCAGTCGGACATTCCCCAATGAATACAGAACTATATATTTGATGCCCGGCAGTTACAAGTGTCTTTTTACAGCCACTTTATGTCCTTCTACCCAACCAACATTTTTTCACTTCAATCAAGCATTGAAGGCAATCTTCTCAAGAAGGATCTATGCCTAAATTAAAGTAAGATCAACAAAACTATTTGAACTCATCACCTCTCGAAATAACTATTGTTTTTAGTGAGGAGACTCTACAGTAGCCCTCACACCACTGAGACATCACTGCTGTGATGAATTATAACTGGACAGCAAGACTTTATCGACCTCATCAAATCTAAATTTCTGTGAAAAGTTGGCTCATTTCTTATTCAAGCACTGCAGGTAAATATAAAAGGTAAGGTGTTTATATAGGGCGATGTACAGAGGTAAGTTTAATAAAAAAAAAAATAACTGCTTGTGTGCACAATAATTCAATTATTTGAAGGACTTTGCAGATAAAATCAGAGTTCATACACATTTTTCAAGATGTACATTGTATTAGGCTATGAACATCCAAAATTATATTTAATAACAGCAAAAAGTTTAGAAATTTAAAGCAGAGTTTTTTGTTGTTTTTTTTAAATTAAGCCGCTTGGTGTTCTTCAGACTCACTCGCACCAAGACAAAAATTAATACAAAAATGTACCTAGAATTGAACTGACAGCACCCAGCAATTTTCTTTTGGGACAAAGTTTTATTTTTCAAAATGTATCACCTCTCTGTAAGTTGCTTTGGTTTGCATTCTAACCTGGCAGAGTTAATGCTAAAAATAAAGAAAGAAAATCCCATCACAGAATTATAATTGCAAGCGCTTTCAAGCACTTAAACTAAAATTCTGGCACTTTTCAGACCTTGAATACACAACATTGAAATTCAAGCATTTTTGAGTATTTCAAGCATCCAAACAAACCCTGGAACTATATTTACATGACTGGCTTTTTCAGGACCTGCAGAGGCTGTATGTTGAAAGTCACATTTTTTTGTACATGTAAATAATGTCATCAACCGCTTCTTTATTCAGAAAAGCACAAAAGCACATACACAACAAGACTACAAGTTATCCAACAACACCATTCCCATTATACCACTCCTCTGACCCCCATAGATCTCTAGCCCTTCTTTAAACTCTGAGGTACATGTTGACATAAATCACAGTGAAACACTGCATGAGGGGTAAGAAGGTTCCTGTGCCGCATGTACAGTACAGAAATGGATGAAAATGACACAGCTCTTCTAGGTGGATTGAGTACAATAACAATGGTGTTACAGGAAAAACACCTTGACAAAAAAAAAAAAAAAAAAAAATGTAAACTTCATCAAAACATAATAGAAAAAGTTACCCATGTGTAGCCTCACTGCTGCCACCTCCTCCACTCCACATCTGTATGCTCTCTAACTGGTTTAGCTACCATTTGCACAGGAAGCGCACAGGTGCTTTCTGTTGACATCCACCAAACGCATGTCCACACCTAAACACAATGGTCCATATTTTCAATACTCCTCACCACTCAGGACCTCATGATGCAAACCTGAAGTCAAGCCCTCTGATGAGCAGCTGACCTTCAAGGCAGAACAATTAAACACAGACAACACAACTAAACTTCATATGCTTTTTCAGTCAACAACTCCAGGGTTACTTTCATATACATTTTGCAGGACAGTATACCAGTGTAGATTAATTCCAAGCACTGCTTTCTGAATTTTAAAATACAGCATAAAAAGGAGACTGCATGACAATTGAGGCTTTTAATTTGGAAAGGTCATGTATGGTAATATGTAATTGACGAGAAAGACTTCTGCAGAAGGCCACTAAGTCTATGCCACTGCTAGTAACTTTGTTGCACACTACCTTTGTACTACTGAGTTCTGATGTAAATTATTATTTAAGCTTATCTTTGTTCAACTTGAAGACTGTTTAGCATGGGTGATCCTGTTTTTGAGACAAAGACGTAGACTTAAGTGTCCTCAGTGCATCTTTTACCAGGCTTCTGTCCTTCAAAATAAAGGCCTGTACAAACTCCGCAAGAATGGAGAAACATGTTCTTTTTGTGGAGGTTGCAAGAGCAAGAACAAAGTTCGTTCTGTTGAGGACAATTCCGGAATGCTTACACATTAACCATGCCCACTTCAAATCCCTGACCAATCGCATAATAGTCTTCAGACAAATGAGGAAAAAAAAAATCCTGCCCAGATGATGTAGCAAGCGCAAACCAAACTATGGCTGCCAAAAAGAATCTCATTCTTTTCTTGCAGGCGTGCAAGAGAGAAGCAGTGTATTTTTTTTAGGGGTATGACAGTGCACTTATCTGTACCGAACTGTTTCAGTTCAGGGCCTTCGACACAATACGTAGGTGTACAGAGCATATACATGTAGCCTATGTGAAGAACGCAAACATTCGGGAAGCACGGTGGCCGCACGCAGAACCCATGTGCAAGCTTTCCTCGATGTACATTCACCAGGAAAAAAAAAAAAAAAAAAAAAACAACCTGAACAGAGAGTATAACAGAGGCACAGAAGCTGGGTCAGACATTTGAAGCATGCGAGTTTCACTTTCAGTTTTCACAAAAGAGTCCAGGGGTTCCTTCATAGCAAAAAGGATTTTATTTTTTAACTCAAGTTGGCAAAATCAAGAGAACCTACTCCTCTTCTCCTTTACTGTGCCTCTGTTGTGGTGTGAGGTCACGTTCACAGCACCTCAAGGAGTTCTGTGAGGCGTTCAATAATACTCAGTAAATTACGGTGTTTGCCTTAAACAAACATTAAACATTCCAAAATACAAAACTACATAACATGTGGGGTGCCTGGAAATACACAAATGACTGAATAATATTTTGTAGAAATGTCCAGTGTCCCACAGGTAATTATGGAGCGCACCCCCCACCCCTTCACTGGTCTCCTTCACTGTACCAAAATGTATGGAAAATGTATTGAACCGAAGACCTGTTTACCAAACACATACCAAACCAAAATGTTCTGGTACCTTTACACCCCTAGCATTTGTTCTTACAGAGTATGTACAGGTGTTCAGATTCTTAAACACTGGAGATTGTGCAGTAAAACCTTGTTAATTTCATTTCGGCACATTGTCACCTTGTTGCTTGGTTGCAAACATTCAAATACAGTAGTCATCGTGCCCAGCATATTGATTGTAAGTAAAAAGCTAAAAAATAGGAAGTACTTTAATATTTTCTGATATTACTGATATTAAATGATTAAATGGTTTGTGTCATTAATGTAGTGTAAAATAATTAGGTATAATGAAGGGGGGAACTCCTCATACAAGGATAAACAAACGCACTGTTTAATAAGAGTAAAATAAAAACAGATTAATCTTCATAGATGAACCAAAAATGCTCAAGATGAATATTAAAACAACAAGTTATCTTATTCTTTACCTTGAACATTAGATGTGAAAATAATTCTCAGTGAGTAGTGAAAATAATTCTCAGTGAGTAGCACATCCTTTCCACATACTCTGATGATAGCTTCTTTAATCAGACTTAAATCTGGCAGCAAACACATTAACAGCTGGGGATCAGAGGCTCTGAAAATATGAACTTTAATCCTACAGGGCTAAGAAAGACTTGACCAGGACTTACAAAGCATTAGTTTCCTTACAGAACAGCATGGGTCTGATTTCCTATTCAGGTTTGCACCAGCACCACAGTTTTACATCCTCACCCCTGCTGAGTTTGATTCTAGTCATCTAAACGTGTCCTAAATTACACCTGCAGCGAACGCTAAATTACGTTTCATTTGGTCCATTGAAATAATTTCAGCACACTGGCTAAACAGATAGAGCAAGTAACAAGTTCCAACACATTATAGAAGAGACTTTTGTGTCTATTAGTAGTGTTATGTGTACGTTCTCTGTGTTAAGTGATGAAGGACATGGGTGAATGTAACTAGGCCACTCGCACCAAGATGAGCAACAAGAGAATCTGTGCTCGCCAAGTAGGCCACATTCACACGAAGCCACAAACTTCACCTGACACAAAAAGCTAAACAAGGAAAACAGCTGATCTCTAGGCCACTGTTAGCTCCACATATGCAAACAACCACCTTTAGATTGACTCGAGTGATAAAACCATAGATAGTTTATCAAGAGGAGTAAGAAACCTGATTAATTACTTGTTTGTCTGTCTGACCTAAATTCAGACCCCCATTAAACCACATAAAGAATACATGAAGTCTGTTTGAGTACAGTGTAAACAAACCTCAAGGTAGTATTGGGAAAACCTCAAGTGATGTTCTTTTAAGGTAAAATCACAGCCCATGCAAGTGAGTTCAAACCACACTGATATGTTTTCTGGTGAATGGTGCTCTTTTGTTACTTTCCTTTTAAGCTTCGACCCTAAATGCCCTGTCCTAGACTCATTTATCTCACAATAGTTTCATAATGAACCAAATATGCATATTACCGCTATGTATCATTATATCACACCTCTCATATTAAGGTAAATGATCCCTAATGTTGTGTTTTGCACCGAAATACTGGTAAAGCATCTGAATAAAACTAGGGCCACTGCACATTGGAGGTATGTATCCACTGTAGCTCAGAGAAATTACATTTTTATTATCGTATGTATCGTATGTACGACATTGGAAAAAAAAACTGACACTGCAATTTTTTTTTAACCATGATATATATTGCAATATGAAAAAATGCTCAGTAGTATATAATAGTTGTGTGGCGCTGACGTAAATGGTCAAACTAATTAGTTGTGTTTCCTGTTGTTGTGGCGACAGGTGGAAGGCACTGCTGACACAGAACACGTGTTTCAGTATCGTCGTTCTTGTAGCTGAAGTAATTCCAGATAACTGATGTTGCTTTTCTTGTTGGCACCAAGTCTTTGTTTTCAGTGATTTTCTCTTGTCCGTTGCTGGTTTTGTTGTTACCAGCGAGTCAGTCCAAACTGATTAAGAACAATTGTGATTGGTGGATCAATGTGCACAGTGTGTGTCAGATACCCTTGAAATTAGCTGACAGCACTTTGAGTTCATTTGCCTCCTACATTGCAGGACCTGCCATGTGACGACTGCACACATGTACATCGCGATGTTGATGCTCAAACAATATATTGTGCAGCTCTAGCTTCTAATAATTTTACATGCGATTATTAAAAATTAGAAATATCATGTCGGGGGGGGGGGGGGGGCATAAAATTAATGACTTGCAAGTCTGTTTGCCTTTTGGCAGATATGATCTGGGTTGATGTGTGCCGTCTGGTCACATTTATTTTGACAAACTCAGCCCTAAGCTTCAGTAATGGCCAGCGACTGGGGTGGAACTATGGCTACTTTTCTGAACTTGGTGATTTCCGTTTTTTGGAGCAAACCCCACAAACTGTCACTTGAATATTTCTGGGCTCTCCTTCCCCATTTGCTTTCAACCTCTACATGTGTCCAAAACTTGCAACTTCATTCCAATTCCATGTCCCTGGTTGAAATGCAGTCATTCAAATACTGTCACATTAAACATTGTCACGTTAATGCTGGGTTATACGAGCTATGCTATTTTTCTGTTAAGATTTTGTGCACTCTAAGATGTTATCTATTTATTTGTTTTCAATATGCTGATACTTTACCATTAAAGTACTTTTTTCTTTATTTATTTACAGCACATTGAACTGGCTTGTGTATGAAATGCATGTTATGAATTTCCTTTTCATAGTTTATAGTTAGAGCTTACAGAACACACTGTGGAGTATATTGTACATTATATTGTTTCATTGTAAGTACATTGACCTCAGGAACAAATTATTTCTGCATAATCTTGAGACACTTTGATATTGTACACATGAACAAAAATTTGGAAAAGACACCAAAAAGCTTACAATCAAGGGGTACTGAGGACCACTTGAAACCATTATCCTAGATGTGCCAAAAGTGATTTTAATTAGTCTTGCTGCCTTCCAATTTGATTTAGCTTTCATGTGTTCGGGATTGTCTTCAGACTGGCATCATTATCAAAACATACAGCGTACTGTGAAATGATCAATTTTAAGATCCTAAAACGTCGAACCACAATGAAACGATTCTGCTTATCAAATAATGGTGTAAAACTATGGAACAGACTGAGTGTTGTGTCCAAACATCAAACAATTTAAAAACAAATATAAACAAGGCACTGAAGGTTGCATGTATTTTACCATGTTTGCAAATCTCAAACCACTGTTTTCCTTTGTAATCTGCACATCTTTTCTCTTTTTTCCAGCACAAGTCCTGCCATGTAGAAATCCTGGCTAAACCCACCCACTGCATGTGTATTCACTGCTTTGTAGTAGTTGGAGTGCACTCTTTGTGGTGGTTGTGGCTGTTCACACTCTAAACATGCGAGTGAATTTCTATTTCAAAACTTTAATATTTGTCTTTGTTTTTGTTCCTGACTTGTGACAGGCCACTACATGTTCAGTTTTCAGAGATGTATTTTTATGAAATGACATAAAAATACAAAGACAGGGTAAGCCTCACGCTGCTCAGTGATATATTTGATAATACAGACACTGTGTCTAAGGCAGGAGTCACCAATCCTGGTCCTCGAGGGCCGGTATCCTGCATGTTTTAGATGTGTCCCTCTTCCAACACACCTGATTCAAATGATCAGCCTATCATCAAGCTCTGCAGAAGCCTGATAAGGACTGTCACTCGTGCTGGAAGAGGGAAACATCTAAAACCTGCAGGATAACGGCCCCCGAGGACCAGGGATTGGTGACCCCTGGTCTAAGGTTTACTAAGCTATGGTACTATCTTGTTCTGAGTGTTTTAGGCCAATTTTAGGCCGATTTAAGCTAGTACTGCACACCATGGACCTGTGGAAGGACTGCCACTGCCAACATGGCCAAGTCTCGAGAAACGCGAGATAATGCGAGACTCAAGATAGCAGCAGATTCGTAGCCATTTTAACTCGTTTAACTAGGTGATTTAAACCAGGTGATTTTTGGCTAAAGCCGAGTAATTTCTGCAGATTTGACGTATTTTGAAAAAACTTGGAATGGCGGTCATAGTAAAAAGATTAGGGTTGGCTGTTTTTTTGTAGGGCAGGTCGGGTAACCGGAAACAAACTTTTTTTTTTTTTTTTAGGCCTAATCGAAAAGTAATCGGTGAGTAGTCGACTATCAAAATAATCGTTTGTGGCAGCCCTAGTCAATAGTGCAATATACCTCAACATACCTCTACTGTTTGTTGGTTGTCATGCCTGTTTTCCTTACTGTATATATATTTAGACTTTTTTTTCCCTTTGAATCTATTTGCCTGCCATACTTGTCCTCTGCACCACAAGAGAGTTTTCTTGTATAATGACAATAAAAGCATTCTACTCTATTCTATTAATCGGCTACTACTGTGACCTCTATACTCATAACCTCTGTTGGGATGTGAGCAAACCCCTTCACATTTAGTAAGGCAATAAAAACAGAAAAGAAAATGAAGACAACCGTTTTCCTGTTAACCTCATTCCTTGTTCTTTCTCCACATACATGAAAATGATTCGATTTTTACAGGTACAGTTACTCACAAGCTAAAATAATCTAACACGCTAACCCAAGCTCAGTAATGACCTGAGCTGCTGCCACCCATCTCCACAACAACTGCAACACAAACACACACAAACACACACACACACAACGTAGATGCATCACATCATGGTTCAATGTGCTTACATGACTGTCTGCATACACACACAACTCACAACAGCCCATTTACACACACACATCCACACTGAAACACACATTCATGAGTTTCACGGCTCAATGTGCTTACATCAACTACATACGCACGACAAAGACACACACAGTCTGTTTCGCTCTCTTAACACACACACACACACACACACACACACACACACACACACACACACACACACACACACACAGAGTAAGGCGCTGCAGTGAAGCAGGCTTTGGCAGAAAAACTAAGCCAACGCAGCTCAGAGAGGCTGCCTGCAATCACACTGCCTATGAATCAATAACACAGCCACACAAACAAGCAACACACACACACACACACTACGACTGGCTGTCTCCCTGTCACGAACACAGACCATGAACAACGCAGTCTCATCAATGCTGCAGCCTCCTTTCACAACTACAACTGCCAGGAAGATTAGAAAGTGCGGCTTATGCTGAAGTGACACTCGCTTTAACAATTAAAAAAGAAACACTGTTTGTGATCGTTGGCGATGGGTTCATTACTGGACAACACGCGTATCCAAAACAAAGCCGCCCCCATCCTCCAGGCCGGTTGAACACAGCTCTATCGCTGTTCTGCTTTTGTGAGAAATTAAAACTCAAGAGGAAATGTGCAGTTTAGTTTTTAGTCAATTATAATCTATTAACCCTCGAACACTTTTGCTATAAAAAAGTAATATCATCACTATTGCCGGGTGATCTTTACCTGATATAATATACCCAACAAAAGGCACTTGTCATAAAAATAGATCAAAATATGACAACACATGACAAATTAGAGTGGTTTTCTTTTATTTTCAACTGTGGTATGTCTAACAAAATGAAAATAAATGTCATGGGAGGACCCTAAAAAAAAAAAAGCTCCAAAAATACTGAAACATTAGGAATTCGAGAACAAAAAAATTCCAAATAATAATAATAATAATAATAATAATAATAATAATAATAGTGATACTGGAAACTTGGTCTTTGGTCCACTCATTCCTGGGACATGTGAGACTTCCCTGATGAAGGCACAGACTCCTTGACATATTATCTAAACATCATATGGACTGTATTAAGTATGTCGTGTTTTACTTTAACCCTACTGATTTCACAAATGTCCATTGTAACACTCCGTTGCTGGTCACAATGTTAGCTATAATTTAATACTAAAACATTTCAAAACAGTTCATGGATTCAATTGAAAATTATAGTGTTGCACTAGCAGGGTTTTCCCTTGTTTACAAGAAGGCTCAGGTCTCATAGTTGCAGTCAGATGATAGCATTTGAGTGGTTATTGAGCTAAAAACTCATTTTATGCATGCTTTTTAACTAAGTATATGAATGGTATTATAACGTAATAAAAACATGTTGAAGTAGGTTGTGATAATTATCCAAATGACCAGTTAGTCATGACATACGTCCTCTTAACAGTCTTAATCTGCCGAAACAATGCATCACTCCTTTATTTTAAGACTTCCCACAAATCTTTGTTTTTATCTTACTTGGTTTTTAGTGACAGTTTTGATGGAAGACATGTCACAGCACACTGGTCAGATCTTACAGCCCAGTGCATATGAAAAGGGTCACCATCATCAGTTCATCAGGTGTTCATCTGTCCATCCCAGGTCTAAAAGAGGTCTAAGCTCTCACCGTCAAACTAACCATTTGACAGGTTAGATACTCAATATGCAAAGATGTGAATAAAGCTCACCTTCTGTCTCCTAAGTAATCAAGTTCAGAAGGGTTCAGAACACTATGTAGACGAATTAAAGTTGGCAAATAACATTCCCATTAAAATGCACATATTAACATGTTTTATTTTGCTTTTTTGTTTTTTTACACTGGTAACTGACATTATAACTATAATCTGCATTTATACTCATCTTTAGGGCTACTACACAAGATTTGTGTAGCCAGATCAGACAAGACAGAGGCAGGCCTCATATAAAAGCAGTTTCTTACCGGTCCATATCAGTCTGAAAAATGTCATTTTACAGACAGAATGTTATGAAGGTATGTGGCCTGTGAAAAATGGTGACCTTAGGACTGAATAGTTGGTGGAAATCTGTAATTGGTATTCTATTCTACCATTGGACTGTCCAATGGTATTCAATTCTACCATTGGACAGCAGTCTTCATAGAACAGTCTTCAGAAAATATGAGTATCAGAAAAGGCTAGGATAGGCCACATTAAATACCCATTATGTGGCGGTATTTACATGGTAAAACAGTCTTTAACCTCAAAACACCCTGCTGCGGAAGCGATCAAAACACGTACAACAAAGTTATCCAAAGAAGCCATGAAAGAAAACATTTTTTTTTTTGTCTTAACTAACTCCCTGATTAATCTTTGCAGCCGTATTGTTCAAGATGTTCCTCATCTAAGAAAAAAGAATCTACTTGCAGATTCTACTGAAAGAAAAAAAAGATGTATGGAAAACGAAAACTCCAATAACAAACTCCAAGCTCTCTAGAGTCATATTCTTGTTGACCATCTTTGAGAAGAACAGCAGGGAGAGGAGGAACAGAGGAGAGTGCTGCAGATATACGTTTGAGAGGCTTCAGTAAGTCTGATCAAAAACAGTGTCTCCTCTGTACTGTCTGAGGCCGACACTGAGCCTATCCTCTGCTTTACCATCATGTACACAAAACACAGCAGCTGCAGCACTCTGCCCATTCATAGATCGAAGAACAAAAACCAGAGTTTCAGCAGTTTCTTTGACACCAAATACATTTATGTCACATTCTGTCACACATACAATTTAAAGTTTTATAACAACAAAACAAATAGATTCTTAGTCAAAAGAACACATTTTATGAATGACTAATGATTGACGATGATGAATGAATAATTAACCTCATTTTTTCCATAATTCCACAATTAATTTTCATGTAACCTGAATTCCACATTCATGTTTTTGTAAGCTGACAGTGATGAAATTGTTGTATTGAGGTGGGGTTTAAAGGTTTCTGATAAAAGGTCTAAATTTTGTCATTTTTTTCTTTGCCTTTCAACTTGCTGATTTCAATGGGCTCTATGCGAGGGGTGCCCAACCCTGGCCGTTGAGAGCTACTACACTCACCGGCCACTTTATTAGGCACCTTTGTCCAACTGCTCGTTAAATGCAAATTCCTAATCAGCAAATCACATGGCAGCAACTCAATGCATTTAGGCATGTAGACATGGTCAAGATGATCTGCTGCAGTTCAAACCGAGCAT
>JAQQZY010000023.1:14723623-14736243 GCA_030068375.1 Ostorhinchus rueppellii
TCGCCGATATCCTCCATTATTCACTCCAGGAAAAGGAAAAATGTGCGCAATTGCAATCACAAACTCACACCTGCGCAGTCGCACGGGCTTAGTATTATCCCTGGAAGTCGGTTTTTCACCGAAATACAGTAGGTAATTTGCGGCGGAAGTATTACATCGCAAATTACGGACATGGCGCATTCGCACGGGACTAAGGACTCAGACGTTCTCCGTAAATATTCCGAATTACCAGTGGTCCACAGGTAAATCTAGTCCCGTGTGAATAGGGCTTTAGTTTGCTTTATAGATATCATGCAGCCCATCTCAGTGATGATTTCTTGTTTTTCATGAGTTATATTTGGTGTCATTGTACTGGTGGCTGTTCTTCATTTCACCTTTCTCTTTCTTGTAAATAATCTCATTGACCATTCTGCTATCAATAAAAAGGGTGAGGGTCAGAGTGTGTTTGGTTTGTAGGTGTAGATTTTGAGACTAGATAAATGCATCGGGACTGATTTTGTGTAATGTGACTTCAGTTGAAAAAGTCAAATAACCACAATCTTCACACCACTCTAGATCAGTATGCATCATGTGATGGCTTTACTATTCACGGTTTCAAACACATGAAAACAAAGTAAACACATTTTTAAGTGTTACAAAGTTTGTTTTTTAAGATTTTTCAACTCCAGCTTTTCTAGTAGTAGTGATTGCTCGCAGCTATTTGGATTTAGTCAAAGATTATCTTGAAATTAATCAGTAACAGGTATTTTTACATTTTGTCCTGACCCATGCCTCTCACACAGAAATTACCACCACTGTTTTCAGGTGAAAAGTAAGAGCATCAAAATATCATTTATACATCATTACCTTCAAACAAAAGGGATTATTTGAATCATAATGTAAGGAATTTCAACAGTTTTATTCTCAAGACCTTTCATTGGTTTTACTTTTAATTACTGAATGATTATTACTTTCATAATTACACATCTTACTATATTATTACCTGTGAATTCTTATTCTACCATCACTACCTAAAATCTCTCACCCCTGTCACTATTGTCCTGTACACGAATACAGATTTTGCAAAACAAAGATTTTTCTCTATGTTTGTGCCTCTCATCTACAGATCAGCATTTCAGATCACAAATACCAATGTTTTTAAAATACTTTTTGAAGTGGAGATTTTTTTTTTTTTAAATACATGTATCTGTGTGGACAGGGAAAAATAAGAGATTAGAAAATGACAGCATCAAACTCTAGTTTGGACATTTGTATTACTGCTTTTGTGTAGTGAGCCTACACCTGAACATGAAATACAGCTCAGTGTTTCCGCTACATTCATTTAGTAGCGGCGGGACGCCACAACTAATTCCCCCTGCCACTTCTTCAAATTTCTATACATTTTATGTTTGTTGCAAATACACCACCGCGTCGAGTACGTGACAACTGAAGTAGCCTAAACTACAGATAAGTATCTTGAATCATATCCTCTTTAGGGAGCAGGGGAGGTGAATTAGTGAGGGCGCTGTCTTGGAAGTGACAAATAAGGTGATCAGACAGTCAGAGTAGGAGCGCATCTTTGCAATTCAGACAACGTTGGAGAAAAGGTAGACTCATTATGGTAGTTTGAGATAACTTGTAATTTTTAAAAGTTAAATAGATATTTGGCAAATATTGATAGCCAGCTAACGTTATCCAACATAACAGCTTAACTTAATTGTGCGCGGTGCCAACTAAGCTAATTTATAAAATAGCATTAAGCGAATATCTACACGAGATAATGCTGACTCCATTTTCAGATGAGTTTATGGAAGTATTTCTCAAAAAAGAGAAAAACATCTGACGAGGATGACCCTAGACAGGTATCATTAGCCTTTTACTAAGTAATAGATTGTCATACCATTTGGTTGTTAAAAATCTAATAAACCAGTTCCAGAAATAAAATCTGCAGTGAAGTGTCATTTGTTTACGCCACCACGACTCCCCGGCGCGCCTGCCCCCGCTGCAGAAAAAATCCTAGAGGAAACACTGTAGCTCATATAGTATATGCATATAAATCATAAGTCAGACCTGCAGCAGGAAGGTCACCATGGACACTTTGGAGAGGTAGACCAGACAGATCATGTAGCAGTGTGTGGCAAAATTCACATAATATTAAGAATACAATGACAACCTAAATCAACATTTATATTAATTGAACTTATATTATGTCTATATTCCTATATATACAAATTTCCTGTAAGTCTGTGCAAGACTTGTGCAGCATTATGTGTGCATCTAATTTAAACTTGTGTGAAACTGAAAGGAAAGAATTTAACCACACAGATCATCATATATCTGAACTATGCACTGAGGTTCAAAGTGTGAACAGACATTCTGTAGTTGCTGAAGCTGCCTGTCATCATGATGCCGACCATGAGTGACAGCAGGGTTTCATTTAGGCACATAAATCAATGCAGTTCTTCAAGCTACCTGGCTTGTGTGTCCACATAATATTTGACAAATCAATCTACTGTACATCATCACATAGTTTCAATTTTTTAAAGACATTTCTGTTCTTGCTGCGGTTGTTTCCAGAATCAATTGTGCTTTCCATCATCACTTTATAAAATCATTACAATATGGAATATGAATACAAAATCTTCATGGACTGAACTAAAACAAAGTTTGAAACATGTCTCCAAGCAGACAACCTGACACACTCGGAAACAAAGCAGGCTCTCCCTGACAGTACTATTATCTTAATTACATGATCCTTTACATCTCATCCTCAGCAGTATAATCACTCCATTCAGAAGAAGGTTACATCCTGCATAGGGCTCTTTAATAAAAGTTGCTATTCATGCGTTTCAACACTGACAGGAACAGCCTTAATTCAGAATTGGGGGTCAAGTTCCTCTAGAACCTTTTAGCCTCACATACTAATATTAACTTTCCCTTTCCAACGGTGACTGCTCTGAGTGCTCACAAAATATGTGCAAACTACAATCACCCTTGTCCCTGAAGACATCAATTATAGACGGAGAAAGACCAGAAGACCTAATAGCGTGGCCTAAACACCGCTTCTTAAATAACGTGATTTTAATTTAGGTTGTTGGGTCGCTAGTTACGTCATTGTGTGTATCCCACAACATGCAATCCCATGCTAAACAATGTTTCACTGTAGCCAGTTTAAGTAGCTCAGTGTGAGACATCACACTTTTCCCAAATCTTTAATGGACTGCCTGCACATGTGCTTTAATGGGGCAGCAATAGAAACCAGCTGAAATGAGGCTACGCAAAACAAAAGTTCAAAAGTTGGGGAACATTTTGTATCTGACTAGGGGTGTGCGACATGACAATATTAGATTGTGAAGGATTAGAACATATCAGCAGTCCAACAGAGCAGAGAGATTGTGAAATCTTGTATAATATGATGTAGTCAGAGCCATAGAGTATTCAGCGGCTCTGGATGTAGTTATATGCTTATACACAGATGCATCACATCAGTTTACGTCTGCATCACATGGATTTCACGTTGTGTAGCAGGAGACAGTGAAACAGACAAGTGCCTGCCTAAAAAGAAGTTCACTTCCATCATACAGAATTGGTTTAGCTTTTCCCCAAACGACAAAGTGCAAACAACAGTAATTTGCAAAATTCGCAGATACGGTTCACACATCAGATGGCAACTCTACAAACCTGTTCAATCACCTGGCAACATGATATCATGATTTGTGTAAATATACACATCACTTTTAATTGCTATGTTATCTGTACACATTATAAGCTTTCCACGTGTATTTTCACACCGTTATTAACCCCCTGTCCAACTCTGAGTCGATGCCTTCCCAAACAGTACGCTGAGAGCTAAACTGCTAGATGAGTGACAAGCAGAGGCAACAGGTAGCGATAAAGAAAAAACAACTTTAATGCAAGCATTTAGTAAAGGCACTCTTTATGAGAAGAGTAGCAAACGGCGGAAGAAGGTAACGGAAGCAGTGACTTTTTACCTGGCAAAAGATATGCAAATTAGTCCCAAAGATCAATATAAAGAATCGTGATAAATTTGAGATTGTGATTTTATTTTTTCAAAATCGTGGTATGGTATTTTTGCCATAACGCCTACCCCTATTTGGAACACAACCAAGATTACAACTACTGACTGTCTGTGATGCAACTGAGTGTGGATGGGGCTATGATGAAAAGGTGAGTGGATGAGTAAGATATATGGGGGCGGAGCCAGTGAGCTGGTGTGTGCAAAAGAGGTGTGAGCAGGAAACAAAAAAAATAAATCAGAGTGGATGAGTGAGATAAAGCCAGCAGTTTCCCACTCATTTTTCTGTCAGTTATTTCAGCATGGTTACAGCCAACACTGTTCTTTCAATAAAGTAACCAGTGTGGAAAAAACCCTTATCTATCCTTGTGGTGTACAGTATTGTATTGATGCAATGAATATAAATAAGAGCCATTGTTTGTTTGTTTTTTTTGCAGTTCATATTCTGACTAGTCATTACAGTACTCTGTGCCTAGTATTGAGATGGTCATTTGTTGCAGTCCTAGTGATTAGTCCACAATTAACACAGACTGTCTACAGGGGTTAATATTAATATTCTAATTTCCAGTCTGTTGTGGGATTCTTTAAACACCGACCAAAAATGTATGGAGAAAAAAAATGATGGGGTGGTTGTGAAGGTATGGTGATTGTGTTTTATGCACTGCGCCTTCCAATGAAAACAAGGGTCCAAAACCCATTTACCAAATAAAAAGCAACAAAAGGGTGGGAAAAACACCAAATACTAGTTACAAATATATACACTACTTCAAAGGAGTTCACAAACAATGCCATTCATCAATGGGGGGGGGAGAAAAAAAAAAATCACAACTATGTTTTCTGAAGTCTGTCAAAAACTCACTTTTACTTTCTCATGTAACCACCACAAACTCTACCCCCTTACTATGCCAAGACAGTCCCTTTAATACCATAGCCCCTCGCATGGGTATGACACATCTTTCCAAAGCCTGCCACATTCAATTATTTAAACAATGAAGTCCCAGTAATGATGTTTTGCCATCTGCATGTACTTGAAAGGTAAGTAAAGTGTGAATGTATGTGCAAGCATATGAGGACGGCCACTGTGAACCCTCAGTCACAGTGATGGTACAAAGGTGGAAAAGGTCAGAGGTAGAGTGCAGGGTCATTACTGCGGAATTTGGAGGCGAGTGAAAACATGTGTCTGTCCATGGTCTGATATCTGTGCATGTGTGTGCGTGTGTGTGCGTGTGTGTGCGTGTGTGTGTTGGGGCTAGAGATGGAGCTGCAGTGAGGGCCATAGCTGCTCCGTCGCAGTCCAACCATTCGATTTACAACATGCTGAAAGGTAAGAAACATATACAAACAGAATATGGGAAAATCTATCAAGCGCAGCAGCTTTAATGGATACAGATGTTTACTAATCCCTTGAAGAAAGTTAAATTGTTTCCCTTACCTTGAAGAAAGTCTAATGTTTCCGTTCTAGATTGTCATTTCAGTTCTGTGGCATATTTCCACACAAGGCAGTTATACCAAATTAATATGAACCTTTGTAACGCAGCTTAAGGGTGTCTGTTCAGACTCAGACTGAGCTTTATTGTAATTCAATCACTAGACATGATCAGAATGAAACCCAGGTCTCTGTGTGCAGCATCAATGAATAGGTTAAAATAATGAATAAACAATCAAAAGATAAGAGCAAACAGAACAGAATAAATACTACCATAAAATAAGTAATCCTAATACTGTATGTACAGTAGTCCATCGCCTTCATCACTAGGCCTCCTTGTCGGATGACTTCAGGGACTGTTCAGGTTCAAGTAGCTATACGTTACACATCAGAGGTTACCCCCGGAGGGTCACGGAAAGCCAACGGGGGAGAAGGGGGGGGGGGGGTCACGAGATGAACTTCTAAGGCGAATACGATAGACTAGGGCTGTACAATTAATTGAATTTTGATAATGACTTCGATTTTGTTGTCAAATGATCTCAAACCTCATATAATCGAGTTGAAAGGATTTATTTTCTGTTATTCTTTACACAATTTCTGTGCGACGCACATGCGCAATACATTCCATCGCAAAACAGCTGTAAAGTACAGATTTGTAGCCAAAATGTACTTTCAATTTGAATGTTTTGCATAAAGAATGAATAACAAATTGTTTTTTTGAGTGAGAGAGAGAGAGAGAGAGAGAGAGAGAGAGAGAGAAATGTTGAATAAATGCATTGTGAAACTCAAAAATTAATCATTTGAATAATCCTGATTTCAATATTGACCAAAACAATCATGATATTGATTTTTTTTTCCATAATCGAGCAGCCCAAGGTTCAAGTGGATATACGCTACACCAGGGGTTACCCCCAGAGGGTCATGGGAAGCCAACGGGGGTTCACGAGATGAACCTCTGAGGTGCATACAATAGACTATCAATGGTATCAAGACATTTTTCAATATTAAGTAGTAAGTTTGCTGTGCAAGTCTTCCAAAGCACAGGATGTAATTTTAGTTTAGAAGAACACAGCTCTAAACTAGAGAAGCACTCAGAGTGCAGACCTCCGCCAAGGCAGTGTTTGTACATTCATCCACTAGATGGCGCTGAATGTACGGATCACCACCAAAATCTAATCACCTGTAGGATACCCCATTTCTGACAATCTGTGAAAATTTCATGAAAATCCATCCATAACTTTTTGAGTTATCTTGCGAAAAGACAGACAGACAAACCAATCCCGATGAAAACATAACCTCCTTGGAGGACGTAATAACGGCACGTGAACAACAACATTAACATTGTTGGCATTGTTTGGCCAACAGGTTTGACTATAAACATAAAAAGGCCAATAAATGTTGTTAAACAGACACATTAACCTGGTAATCATTAACACAAAACTACAGCCTGACCAATATGGGAGTTTTGGGGCTGATGTCGATGCCAATATTGGAGGCAAAAAATAAGCTGATAACCAATATATATTCAATAATGGTGGACATGTGAGTTAACCACTGAATCTGTGTGTATCTCACAAAGATAATTTACACATCTTTGTCAGAGCAGGGGGGATAGCTGTATGTGATTTTTGGGGTGGGGTTTAGGTGATTATCAGAGTGGAAGTCGAAGTCAAAGTGACACGCTTTATTACTCCTCTAATTCACCGCAAAAAAAGAAAAAAGTTCATACATCGGCTACATATTGACCGATGTTGATTAATCAGGCTCGACACAACCCCCCCCCCCCAAACCTCTGCATATGAAATAGAACACAATGAGTAAAATATCCATATATCCTTATGCATGTCCTGTACGTACGTTTATGTTTCTATATTGTATTGAAATTAAGTTTGCACATGACAGCAACAATGTTGAGTCAAATGTTACATGGAGACTTCGATATATTCTGCTTTTATCTTATAGTAAATTATTATATATAAAACTGTATCATGGTTGTCAGGTTTTTCTATTCTTTTGTGTTGTTATGCCCGTATTTAGATACACCTTTCACAGTGTAAGTCCAGTGCATGTTTTTTTTTTTTTTTTTTTTTGTTTATGTGTCAGTCACTTCAGAGATAGTGGAGGTCATGACTTCAAAAGTTTGGGAACCCCTGCACTAGACAATGTAGTCCCATCCCAGACAAATCATACGTCCTACATTTACTTAACTGGTAGAAATTCAGCATGAAATCACTCATCAACTTGACACATTAGCTGAACGCACTATACAATACTCTAACATTCGTGGCAAAACTAGCATTGCATGTTTTTTCATGACTGGGTCTGCATTCCCCTCTCCTTTCTCAATTACCACCACTCCAATAGTGCAACCGTTAGCATAGCATCATTGTTGATATTTTATTCTTCCAATAGGTCTTATCACCCCATATATATTCAGTACCCAAGTTGCACAGTGTGACTGCAATAAACTTACAAGACTGATGAAATCTCAGTCTGTAGGAACCTCTAGTTATTGAACTGCAATGTCAAACAAGATATTTTCAATACTCAGTAGCTGCTATTATTGCGTTTCATTGAGTGCTAATAAAATAACAAAGTTCAAAATCTAGCTTTTATTGAAAGCACCTGCTGCTGTTAAAATGTGCATTTACACCACAGTGGTTGAAGCCGTGTGAAGATGACTAAAAGCTGATGAACACTCAAACTTCAAATATATTTAGAGCAGAGCTGCACGAGTAGAGTTTCTCACAAACGACCTACTTTTCTAATGTGAGAGTGTGTGTGTGTGTGTGTGTGTGTGTGTGTGTGTGTGATGTCACAGTACAAACCTGCTGCTTGTCCTTCTTGTGTATTTTCATCTTCTATACCTTCACTGCATCTGTGAACAGAAGACATCATGGTTATTACTTTCAGTTTTACAGCTGAAATATTCAGAAGAAATGATAATTGAGAAAAATGGACCTACTGCACCCTGCTCATAATTCTTTTTCATTAACTGCACCAATGAACAATTTAGGTCAGAGAAGGGCAAAAGAGCCAATAATATAAAAAGGATTGACAGTTTAATATCAGCTAATATTGATCATCCTCATGCTAACTATGAAAACATAATTTCTTTCAACTTTAAAGGTTAATTTTTAGTCCTGGGTGAAAGTTAAATAAACCAGACATTTATGCTTTTAAAACCATAATGCAAGAAGACAAAAATTATAAAACAAGATGAAAAATCGCCTAAAAGACAGCACACACAAAAATCACTAAATAAATTGCCCAAAAAAAAAGCACAATGAAAATTACATAACATATAAACAAGATGAAAACAAAACAAGAGCTTGATCACAAAAGAACATTTAAATACAGATTTTTATGATATAGGGCATATTTAGCTCATTTTAGAAGCAGTAATATACAATATAAAAGCAGTGAAATGTGTTACACATCAAGTGCAAACCCCAGCTGTACAGTCCTTTCACTGTAATTGACTGCTTTCCACTTTCCACTGCTGCTCCCCCACCCCAGTATAGGTGTGAAATCCTAACACGTACATGCATGGCAAATTAACATAAACCTTATCCTAAACCTTTTCTTATATCTGAGCCATGGACAATGGACGACCTATTGTTTACTACAGGAATATTTTGGCCTTTTTGGTGCATGGTATCAGATGAGTCAGAAGACGCCATCTCCAGTATAAAAATCAATAGTTCTCTTCATTTCCAATATGTTTTAAGGTTGTTGCTCAAGAAGGGGAAAGTAACACGGATGCACACACTTATTTATTTTTATTGTATTTTTTGTACTTCCCGACATTGCATTCAGTGAAGAACATCAGGGTCAGAGCAAATCAGAGCCTGATGTACGAATATTACAAACACACCAACACTTAACAATAAGGAAGAGTATCTTTAAGACTTTACTGACATGCTTATCAATAACTCTTATCAATACTACTAATCGATCCTATTTTTGACTGTATTTGTCTTGGTTGTTTTTCAGGTAAGGGTAAGGATTACAGTTAAACTGTGAAAATTGTGAATATACAGCACATTATTTGCTTTATATTTTAAATTTCTGACTTAGGCCTGTATGATTAATAGTGCAAACGCATGGTTTTAAACTAATCACCAACATAAACTCACTTTGGTTATAGTGTGAAACATACAAATAACCATTTATTGCAAAAGAAAACAGTCTTTCACTTGTTATTATCAATATTATAAAAGCCAAGTGCCTTTTAGAGTACTGATGTATTTTGAATCATGGATCAGTGAGGTGAAAACTGCATATTGATACGACCAATACTTTTGGAGTCATTACTTTTAAAAATTACAGTGGGTTTAATGGCAGCCTGTGGACGAGTCCACTCACAGCAACAACCGGGGGGGCGGGCTGGATCCGGATCAATGAAAACACCAGGATAAACAGGAGAACCCAGGAAGAACTGGGTCCAGCTGTGACCACTCACTAGCAAGGTTGGTCTGGTTCTTACTCTGGCCCGGTTCTACTCTGCCAGTCAGACCTGGCCTGTTAACGTCTCCTTCCGGACCCCCCCTACCCCAAGCAGCACATGACAGACCTTTCTGCGCCTACTCCGATCAGACGGACCTGACTTCAGCATATCCCAATCCCAACACCACAGACTAACAAATTCGCTGTAGCCCGGTTCCACTCCACCAGTCCCCAGTCACACCCGACCCATTAACATTCCCTGTGGACTTGGGATTTCAATACATAACAAAATGAGGGGCATTCTACTTCTTCCTAATCTGCATGTTACACTACTAAGCTTGTACAAACTTTGCATAACTTAGGACCAATTTCTACAAAGACTCAGCTCCCCATTTTATCAACTCTACTGTTTCTAGAACCCATCGATTCCCATGGGCCAAAAGTAAATGCAGGACTGTCAGAACAGTGTGACAGGCAGTGTGTTATGGTTCCTGCAGCCTCCAGATATCTAAACCCTCCTGCTCTGAATCTATAAACAACCAATCAGATGAATCTCTGACCATTTCCCATATTTATGAACAGACCCACAGTGAAAAAATCAGCAGTGACTGGACACTTTAAATCATTAACTAGCAGTTGTATTAGGGTACTGGGCTGCTAGCATAGTGGTACGTAACAAAAAGGGCAGATAAACAATGAGCTAAACACCAAACTATTCAGCTAGGTTTGGTGACAGATCAGTAATGTTTGTGCACCTATATCTAAAAGACTTGTTGGTTCATGTCCTCTTTCCTGTGTAGTTTTCTGATCAACACTGGCTGCTGTGACTAGGTTGTCTGTGTGTTTGAGCTGCAGTGTGAGACAGAAAGCTGACCCGAAACTCAAAGATCCTTACTCAGAGATATTAGCCAAACAAATTTTAAGCTGCACTAATACATAACTATTTTTCTTTCTCCAATACCATTAGGGAAACTAATAACATCATACCTTTTTCATACTCCGGTCTTTAATAATTTGGCCCTAGGGCAAATTTGGTGTCAGGGTTAAGTACCCATCACTACTCATTTGCCGGAGATATCTTTACCACTCATAAAATTACAATTATTTGACAAAAAAGTAATTAAAATTATCGTTTTTATAAACTCATCTGTACTACTAGAGGTCAGCAAAATGTCCAAAATTGTCATTTAAAAATTGATTTCTAGTTGTGAATGAAAGTTGAGGCAAACAGATGGTTATTTGTGGGATTAAATTATTAATAAAATACAAAATGCACTGAAACCAAAATGACAAGACACACAAAAGACAGGACAAAAAACATGGAAACAGCAGTAGAAGATGAAAACGTACAAGAAACATCACTAAAAAAAGTTCATAAAAGGTCAAATTAAACAAGAAAAATGAAAAAATGAAAAAAAAAAAAATCAATGATTTATCAAGAAGTGACAAGATGTTAACACGTGAACTCAGCATACAATGGCATAGAATTGGCCAAACCCCCACAAAACACACCACAGATAAACATGTAAAACATGCCTTGTTCGATGATCAAAAGTCTTTTGTTAAACCTGCCATTTTCTGTGTAGTTGGAGCTGAAGGATTTCACACAGTCAGAGGGACTTTAAAAACAGTCACAAAAAGATAGTCAAACAGATACAATGACAAATGGAAAGACGGACATAATTCCTTAAATATATTTAATATACCCCCTATATACCTATGGGGTAGACGGGAGCATAAGAATAGTGCATCTCCAGTACTCATATCACAGAGTACAAATGGTCAAGTGTTTGTGAAGATCCAGCAAAGATCTGATGGAAAGCCTGATAGCAACTCGTTCCACAGCTTTACCACTGAAAACCTCTCTTACAAAGTCAACTTTGTACCTCAAATGAAAATACTATCAACATTATGTGAGACAAAGAAATGCACAAAGTAAAATTCAGCTTACTCTGACTTCTCATGATACACTGCATCTAATTTTAACTCAACAATAGGCTTTACTGCAAAGCAATGGAAAAAAGTTTCAGGTAGAGGTCAGCAATTTAGGTCATACTTCTGAACTGTAGAAGAAGAATCCACTGTTACCCATAGCTGGTTGTAGACTTCTTAAAGCAGAATTAGAGGTTGGCAAATGGTGGATTTTCAAATACCAATACAGTACTGATGTCAAATATCCAAGTCAAAGTTATAAAAATCCAAATGAATGAACAAGACCCTCATCTGGACTACTGGATGACCATCAAACTTGGAGGAATAGATAAGTCTAAAACTGAACTCTCAAACTAACACACACCTAGATAACTCAAGGTGCAGATTTAATATTTTATTAAATATTTTTGCCGAAATGTCAGCAGTTCCAGAAACATTAATATAAACACCAACCACTATTAGAGACCGGTTTTCCTCAATCAGAGGGTAAAACAACCCATCCCAGCATCAACCAATCATAGTTTCATTCTCAGTGACACATTTGCTTCTTTTCCGTGAGACACTGGGCAACTTTATTAAATACCTGCAGCCTTTTAATATTTAGTAATAACAGGTGGTGTAAAAGGTAGGTCAACATTTTTACATGTGACTTGTGTCAAAAGACACGATGAATGTTTGCTTTCCAAATATATTCAAGAAATAATCTGTTCTTTGACCACGGAAAGACCACGGATTAGACTTCAGACGCTGCAGTTACCAAAAAACAAAGGTGGTAGGGCTCTACCCTGTTTGGAGGAT
>JAQQZY010000023.1:14736343-14747945 GCA_030068375.1 Ostorhinchus rueppellii
ACTTTAATACATGCTCAGATAGGCTGGTATCGGTATCGACCAGTATCGGTATCGGATCGGAAGTGCAAAACAATATCAGTATCGGATCGGAGGTGTAAAAACCTGGATCGGGACATCCCTAATAGAAAATGAATGAATGAATGAATGAATGAATTGAAAGAAGAATGGGATGGACAAAAATCCCAGAAAGACAGACAGACAGAATTCTTGGTATATCTGTATACCCCAGGTGGGGGTATAATAAGCTTCACCATCCACAGTATTATGCCATATTTGAAGCCCAACACAAACTAAGGTTTGTCTGAGTGTTTGGAGCAGTTTGTGGTTGTTCATGTATTTTTGGGTGTGTGTGTGCGTGTGTGTGTGTGTGTGTGTGGGGGGGGGGGGGTCACTTTGTAAAACAAAAGTACTGTAGGCAGATCCTTTTTTAGATCTACATATTTTTTGGATTTGAAGAAATATCTTCGTTAGTGTGGGCAGGGCAAGATAGACAATATGCTCAGCTTACCCATAACCCCTCCAAGATAGCTGTGACCTGTCGTGTTCCTGTAGCCCCACCCCTTTTATAATAATAACGGATTGGATTTATGTAGCGCTTTTTCATGGCACTTGAAGTACTTTACATTGAAGCCATTATTCACTCACTCCACAGACAAACAGTTTTGTCTAAATATGGTCATTTCTGGTTACAATAACCCAATAAGGCAACAGCCAAATAGCAATCTACTGGCCTCAAAACAGCAGCTCAGATATCAATGGATGATGTCATGGTTCTTCCACTGGTTAAATAGTCGGAGGTGTGAACACACTGCGCCTCAATGCCAATGTCCCAGTGTCTGCTCCAGGACAAAAGGGTTTGTTGTATTAGTATAGTAACTTATTGAAAACATTTTTACATGGAAAAGGTTGGGTTTTTTTTGTTTTTTTGTTTTTTTTAAATAACACTGACCAAGAACAATTAAATGCCTATTTTCAACATGACTATAGTATGACAGAATGTCTATACCCTGCAAGCATTACACTGTTCCCTATTACTATTTCTGTCTTTATATGATTGATACATTGAGTATTAAATTGATACTCAAGAGCCTGAAAGAAATTCGAAAATAAATAAATAATTGAAAACTGAAAAATCTGACCAAACATTCAGCAGCTAGTATTAATGGGCATAGTTAAAACAAATGGTGCAATTTTCACTGCCGAATCTCTATCTCTCACAGCATGTTCTGTCCTTATGAAGGCCAGAGGTTCTGTACAAGAAGGTTTGACAGGAAAAATGTGAACTTTGTTGACGCAAACTACAAACAAGCTGTGTTTTCAATGAGAGGAACTAGAAAGCTAAAAAGGACAGTTCTTAGAATAAGAACATAAAAAGCAAGCAAGACACTGTCCAGATTTTATAAAGATGACAATATGTGAGGCACTAAGAAAATGTAAATAAGGGAATACCTGTATTCATTTAGTATTACTATTAAACCACACATAAAAAGCTGTATAAGTAAAAATAAATAAATAGTAATGCTATTTTATTTATATTGGCTTGTGTTGTGAACGGTGTTCCCCTTTAATAAAAGTCATAATAAATAAACCTGGTGAATAAAATATGCAACTGTTTATCCAAATAGTTGTTCTATTAACACTCACACTAGTAACCTTAAACTACTAATGTCGGCAGCATTCACCCATAAATACACTAGAGGCAGAGGAGGGTGTATCCACACACCCTGTGTATCCATATACAGGATGTATGAACCTTGTGTTCATATCTGTTACACTCCCATTTGATGGCTTCTTCTGCTTTTTACTAAATCTACCCATCACAGTGCAGTTCCAGTAGTGCAATGGAAATTTCCACAGGCAGAATATAGGTGCAACATGGTTACTACTAACATGTGGGTGTACACATGTATGTATGCTTATGAACTACCTACGACTGCAGGTGGGGCACCATTCCATACATTCTTTTCCACAGGAAAAAGGACATCTTTCAATTTTTAAGACATTATCTAACTTATCTGGTTGCACTTTCTAATGAGCTGGGTTTCCACAGACAAAAATGTCCTGGAGCTTACCAATATGCCTGCCTGGTCGCACAGCACCCCACCTGCTCACTGATATCATGTCTACCCAGGCATTCATTTTGTCTTAATTTCCAGTTTGTAAAAAAAAAAAAAAAAAGTTCAATTTGTTAAAAAAAAAAAAATGCAAAAATTGAGAGAACGAACATGAGAATCAGGTGAATAGTGTCCAAAAAAAAAAAAAAAAAAAAAAAAAAAATCAGTTGCACAAATTTTGTAACTTGAAATTTGCCAAAAGTGTATTAAAAAAAAAAAAATCAGACATCAAACAGTATTTAGTCTTCCAGAAATTAGTTGGACAAAAATCTTGGCTGGGCAGACAGAATTTCTGATAGATCTATATACCTCCACCCAGGTGTTGTTGTAGTTGTAGTTTAGTAGTAGTAGTAGTAGTAGTAGTAGTAGTAGTAGTAGTAGCAGTTCTCCCCGTGTCTGTTCTCTCTGGGTATTCCAGCTTCCTCCCACAATCCAAAGACATGCATTGTCAAAGTTAATTGGCTAATCTAAATTACCCGTACATGTGAATGTGAGCATGATTGTTCGTCTCTATATGTCAGCCCTGTGATGAACTGGCGACTTGTCCAGGGTGTACCCCGCCTTCGCCCTTACGTAGCTGGGATAGGCTCTATGCAACCCCCGTGACCCTAGTGGGGATAAAGCGGGTATAGAAAATGAAGGAATGAATGAATAATAAGTCATTTATTGTAATTTATTTCCACTTTTCATTGGTCACAAAATGTATGTTAAAGGTGGGGACTGAGATGTTTTCCTGGAGCATTTTTTACTATATTGCTAAAAATCCCTTTCACACCCTGATTACGAACAGGGTTCTCCCCAGAACTTTATAGTATCCCGGCGCACTGAAAATATGTCCAAACTTCAAGCCGATTACCTAAAATATTCAGTTGTTGGTTGTATTAACGAACACAAGTGGCTGAATGGGAGAGAAAGCACAGTCAACAACCTGGAAGGGAGTGGGGTCACTTGCATTTAAAGGCCCCCACAGGAACAAAGTGTTTGGGAACGACAGCGACTCAGCCACAAAGTAGTTGGCCACGTAAACTGACAGAGCAGGGTCAGCGGATGCTGAGGCACATGGTGTGAAGAGGTTGCCAACTTTCTTGCTACAGACCTCTAAACGTCATGTGGCCTTCAGATTAGCTCAAGAACAGTGGGCACAGAGCTTCATGGAATGGGTTTCCATGGCCAGGCAGCTGCATCCAAGCCATGCATCACCAAGTGCAATGCAAAGCGTCAGATGCACTATTGTAAAGCACACCACCACTGGACTCTAAAGCAGTTGAGATGCATTCTCTGGAGTTCTCAACTTTGTGAGAACACTTTGGAGCTGGCCTCTTCCTGTTCCAACGGGACTGTCCACCAGTGTACAAAGAAAGGTTCAGAAAGACATGGATGACAGAGTCTGGTGTTGATGAACTTGACGAGCTTACAAAAAGTCCAGACCTCAACCCGATAGAACATCATTGGGATGAATTAGAGCGGAGACTGAGACCCAGGCCTTCTCGCCCAACATCAGTGTGTGATCTCACAAATGCGCTTCTGGAAGAATGGTCAAAAATTAATAATAATTAAAATAAACACACTCCTAAACCTTGTGGACAGCCTTTCCAGAAGAGTTGAAGCTGTTATAGCTGCAGAGGGTGAACCGACCTCATATTGAACCCCATGGATTGGGATGCCACTTAAGTTCATTGGCGAGTCAAGGCAGGTGAGCAAATACTCTTAGCAATATAATGTATGTCTTTTTTTTTTTTTAGCAACTTCAATGAACCAATCATGTATGACCTGTGAGTAGATAAAGGATTGCTCGGTGAAGACAGCAGCAGACAGCTGTTTTTAGAAAACAGGTATGTGTGCACCGTTTAGAAGCCTGTTCATGCCAACTCATCATTTCCTCCTACATCTTCACAGTAAAAGCCTTCCAGCAAAAACAATTAATTGGAGCTTTTACTATGAAGTGCACACACAGCTCAGAAGTCACCGTGATTCATGTGAGGACGGAGCTGCTGTTTACAGTAATTAGATTTAAATCCATATTGGAGCTTTATTTAGATGTTAATGACTGCTTTTTCTGACAAACACATTACAGTAACTGGTCACATGAAGAACTGCAGGCACACATAGGATAAAAGGTTGGATGCACTTAAATACACAACTAATCAATAATGTGTGCTGTGTTGTCGTGCAGAAACTCCTAACAGATTCATTAAACACATACTGAGGAATGTTTAAAACAAAAAAAAAAAAAAAAAAACATGTCATCGCAAGCAGGTCAGCTTCACTGCGCTTCACATAAAAACACTGCTGTCCTCGTATTTTGTACACCCAGTACGTGACAACCTTCCACTGCTTAACACATGGATGATAAACCAGCATCTGTGCTGCTTTACTCAGCAGCACCTGCCCTACTGTACCATAAAGGATAACGGCAGCACCTGCACACAAAGCTTAGACCAGGCCTTCTTCAAGCGGGCGACACTCAACACTGCTGTCAATACAAAACGTTTAATTGCAAATGAAGAAAACAATCTGTCAGTGATTATTATGTAAAAAGCACATTTTTCCCAATCATCTGTCATGAAGACTAGTGCCACTGAAAAGCACACAAATACTGTTCTTTTTAGTCACTTTAACCTTTCTGCATGTGGCACCTCCTGCAGGGCTTTAGGGAATGTAGCAAAAGCACACAGCGGTTTGTGATCTTTTACCATGGCATCACAGTGAGCATTCTGACAGGTAGTGTCACTGTGTGTTATAAGCAATACTTCCACAAAAGACAGGAGAGCCAACCAGAGGGTAAGCACCAGGGCTGAAGGATCTGGATGAACAGTCTTACTGTGATTATTGCCAAAAGCTATGCAACTTCCAACTGTGATGTAATGTCCAGTCTTCTATTTTTTTGTTGTTGTTGTTGTTTCTTCATTTTTCTGGCTCAGAGTAAACTAAGAACATTGTAGGAAAAATACCCCTAATAACCCTCAGCCAGAAGGGACACATGGACAACAAAACGATTACAATACCCCTTCAGCCTTTACTTAGCTGAAGGGTAAGAACTATTTTCTTAACACTAATGACCTGACTTTAATGCCATTTCAGTGCCAGTTCCAAGCGGAGTCTAGCATCACTCTTAGTCTTTTCATACCTACCTGTGACCACCAATGGACTTTAATTCAGCAGAAGAGAGCACTCCCTCTGTCACAGCTTTCATTGTTCAGCATATATTTAATTACACATCACATGATACACATGACAATAAGGATGATAAAACATAAAAGAATAGACTGCACTGTGTTTTTAATTATTTTATGGGTTTTACTTGTTTTTATCTGTTGTACTGTGTTTTTGATTGTGTTTGGGTGTTACTTGGCGCAGACATCTATCAACTTAACACAGTAAAATGAGTAACAGTTTCATTAATGTCTAACGTAGTGATACATAAAGCAGGGCTTCCCCAACATTCCAACTCAGAAAGGTTACACATGAATTCCTTTTAATGCTGACATTGTGTCTTCACAGTGGGAGCACAGCACTTTAGCCAAAAAAATAAAAAATAAAAATCTGCATTTTAAAGTCAACTACATTTCTAGCCAAACTGACAAACAAAACAGAATCACTACCAACTATGGATGTTCCAGTATATTGGTTGGACATCACCATCAGCCAATTTTTCCTGATAGAGGCTAATATACAATATTGCACATGAGGGATATGTCATTTTAACTCAATAACTCATGTTTAACTTCATTGTTGCACCTGTATTGTCTATTTATTGTCTCCTCAACCCTATGCTATTTATAGTTCTATTCTATTCGAGGATTATTTTTCCAATTTTGTAATAGATTTGATTTTTATAGCACTTTTCTAGACACCCAAAGCGCTTTACATTATTGATCCATTGTTCATTCGCTCTCACATTCCCCCTCTGGTGGTGGTAAACACAGCTACCCTGGTGCAGACTGACAAAAGACTGACGTAGCTGCCAATTCACACCAAACGGTCCCTCCGACCACCACCAAACTTTCATACACATTCATACACCAGTGTGAGTGGTACTGGAGGCAAGGAGGGTGAAGTATCATGCCCAAGGACACAACGGACTGACAAGGAAAGATCAGGATTCAAACCTACTCTACTGCCCGAGTGATGGCCACCCAATTTTGCACCGTGGAGCTTTAGAGTTTTGTAATTTCAGTTTTCTGTATGATGTACACATAGAAAAACTGACAATAAAACAAAGTAAACTTTGAAAAAATACCAGCATATAGGATATATTTTCATTCCCATTTTATATTAACAGCCTAAAATAATGTGAAAAAGGAATGAAAGACTTTAAAATACCAAATATTTACACATTTATAATGATTTATTCGTTAATGGTAGGTTAAAAAAAAAGAAGATCAAAGTAACATCAGTACCAGTATCATCTATCGGCCAAAATGTGTTTTTTTATGATTGGTTTAGGCATGTGGGAATTTTGCAACCAATACCCACATTCCTACTCCAAACAGAATAAAATTTATTAGCCTAACCATAGTAATGCCAACAACCCATGATGCAACACTATGACAATGTGAGTGAAAACAGTAGCTGATGTAAACTTAACCAGCCTATCTCAAATGCAGGATATAATGCTTCTTTTTTAATGAACAGTAAATTTTTAGAAAAGATCATCTTACAACACCCTGCTGTAACACAAAAAAAGTGAATTTGTGAATATTAAAATTGCAAATCAGAAGTCTACCCATCTAACAAAATTTGAAGTGGTGAATATTCAGGTCTCTACAGATTTCTCAGCTATTTCCAGTCAAGCTGAAAAGCTGCTGATCGAGGAATAATGAATGGATACTTGAAGTTCCAGGTCTTGCTTTGTGTCTGAAGCCTTTGGAAAACTTCGCAAACTGGACTTCTTCAGAATGTAAATTAGTGACTAAACAACACAATAAAAGCATTTTTAATTTAGCAAAACACTGTAACCAGATCTGTTAAATATTTTGAGTTCTGATGGACCCTCCACGGACCCCAACTGCAGTTTGAGAAGCAGCATGTGTGATGTTCATGTTCATTACATATCCTTCATACAGAATATGAACAAATTACCCACACAAAGAGATTAACAAATATGAAAATTAGAATTACAGTGAATACTTGCTGCCAAATTTTCTTTTATTAAGAAATTGTGTGCAATTTTTTAATGAAACTAAATGAAGATTTTACAGGATGGACTTGAATACATCCACCACATTCAGTTATCATTTCACACCTTTAAAATAGACTGTGGAAATAAATGATTCTTGTTTGTTCTTTCCATTACTGCTCCAGTACATGAGCAGGGTAACACAGTTTATTCTTCTCCTTTCTTCCTGTAATGCTGTACAACCCCTGCTTCTAACACTGTTCAGTGCTTCTCTAACCTTATTTCTGTCTTCCTCTGCCAAGCTTTTTATTTTCAGAAAGCTAATAACGTTACTGCTTTCAATATGATAACATAATGCCAGTAATATTTGTAGAATAAATTGTCCCAGTTATTAGTCCAGACAGTGTGTGCAAATGCATATTATTAAGGCCGTCTAGACACACAGCTCCAACTATTTGAAGGTGTGAAACCATTGTACTGTTTAATAAATAGAATGTTTAATGTCTTTCGTTTCGTCACGGTTATTATTTTAGGTGAATTTTGTGACTAAAAAAAATCCACCTCAAGTACAGAGGCGTTAAAAACCACACTTTGCTCATCAGCAGAATAATAAAGTAGCCCCAGCAATTCTACAAAGAACTTTACAAATGGAAACATGGATTACAGAAGTTACTTTACTTTAATGGCGCTTATGTAGAAAAATAATTTTGTTATTTTCATAAACTTTCATTACATTTTTCTGAGAACCTTTTGACTCTCCCTCATACAATGTTTTAGATTTTATTGTAATATTCATGTATATGTTGCAACTGAATGTCTTTATAGCATATTAAGGATTTCATCCAGTGCAAAGTTGTGAAAAATCTCCATCTACAATGACACAAAATTTGCATCATTCAGATCTGACTGTATGGACTCATTGTCGTATTGAAAAAGATCAGATCTGTATCTTACTCTGGACCTCATAAAAAATTGGTCCAGACTACAATTAGAAAGATCAGATTCCAAGTGATTTGTGCTATTCACTCTGTGCTGTGTCATGGGGAGACAAAAAACAGATCCGAGTTACAAATTAGCTAAAAGGTCAGAAATCCAGCTAATTTTGCCTGCAGTGTGAACACTGGCTTAGAGACGACACGTGAAAACAAACTGCAGTTTAACAGATTATCGCTCTGTGTGTAATGCCCTGTATTGATCTGTCATGTGTTCATAATGTTCATGTTTTACAGCATTTTATAATGTTCACATGAACACAGGTGTCTATATTTATCAAGACCCACTATCACATCTCATTGACAAGCTGTGACCCAAACTAATATTAACTACATTTCTCAAATGTATTTAATAAAAAGATGTTGCGTTTTGAACTGGAGATAATACAGAATATCACAGTATGAAAAGACAGCTGACAACTTGAATGATAAACCAAACTGATCAGCAGGTGGTGATGCTAAAGAGGGAACTATTCCTTTAAAAACTAAATTAGGTAATTTTTAACCGAAACTAAAAATGTGCACTTAAAAGTGAAGTGCATTCAGTCATTTATTAAAATATTAAACACACAGAGGTTTTTGTCCAATGTAGGTAAAACTGCATGTGATACAGTCGCTATCATAGACTTTCTCCATGATATGAATAGAATCTCTAGGGCAGGGGTCACCAACCCTGGTCCTGGTAAACCATGGGATGTGATCTGAGCAGTCCGACATAGACCTCTGTCCTATACTCCATGTTTCTGCCTACTTGATCAAGTGTTTCTTTAAGCAACAGTTAAACCAATTACCATACTGTTTTAACATGGGAATTACCACTTCTTTCCTACCCATAAATATGTCGCTTGTAAAAAAAAAAAAAAAAAAAAAAATTCTGGAGCCATTCAAAGTCATGGTGCTACTGGTACTGCTTCTGTCTCATTTAAAACTTGGAAAAACACAGGAATACAAAATCATTCTTGTAGAGATTTGACAGATTTGTTTTCAGCCTTTCAAAACATGCAAAACTTCAGAACTTCAAGGTTAGTTTGAGACTTCTTTATTAGTTTTCAAGCTGGAAAACTTTAAAAGTTTTCTTCCATTTTCAAACTATGACTTTTTTGATCATAGAAAATGGCAACAATCTCCCATCGGTCTTACAGTCCTTAAGAAATAAATCAGAATCCCTGAGCATCAAAGTACTTCAAGCAGTATGACTTTCATCACAAATTTTTTTCAACTGTGTAAAACCCCAGTGATAGACTAATTATTACTAATCTATTAGTCTTTCTGTGCTCAAGCACCTGCATCACTTCCCTCACAGTGAACAAGTTTGAAGATGACTCCATCATAAACAATGTCCGTTTGTTTACATGACAAATATCACTTGGGCCTTTTCGGAAATTTTGTCGCAAAGTGCATTGTGGGAATAGGAATTCCACACAGTAGCAGCAGCCACAAAGATGGCAACCAAACGAAAGTGGTTTCTCACAGATTCAGCAAGAAAACAAACCAGACCACTACAATGTAAAATGCTTCAGTCCACCAGTTTTAAAGTATGAGTATAGTTAGTGGATGGAAGTATAGGCCACATCTGGGTTCAGCATGAAGAGAGACAAAATGTTGCTTCATGGAATTCCAATTCCCACAATGCACTTCATGACAAAATTTTCGAAAAGGCCAGAGTGACGTTTTGGTTTGTTACATAAACAAGCGGATTGTGTTAATGATGGAGTCATCTTTGAAGTTGTTCATTGTGTGAGAAGTGATTCAGGTGCATAAACAGAAAAACTAATGGATTAGTAATAATTAGGCTACCACTGGGGTTTTACACATTTGAAAAAAAAAAATAAAATTGTGATGAGTCATACGCTGCTTTAAATTATAAATATGGAATTATGTTCATACAATTCTCCCACTTACAAGAACACCATGAAAAATGTAGTCAGAGTGAACATTTGTTCAAATTCTGTTCTGTTCCAGTTCTGGAAATATCACTGGGGCTGCAACTGTCAATTTATCGATTAATCTTTTGGTATGAAAAAGGTCAAGAAATGATGAAAAAGGCTTTCCCAGAATGATGTCCTCAAATGGTTTGTTTGGTCACAACCCAAATATGTTCAATTTACTGTCATATAGAGAGAAGGAAACCAGGAAATAATCACAATAAAGAACCTGCAAACAGACCAATGACACTTAAGTCATGTTACAAGTTAACAAATTTTTAAAAATTAAAAAAAAAACCCACAATGTCAGGGAAAATGGTCAGCCCCAAAGAGGACTTGGTCCTGTGAAAAACTAAGGGGAACCCAGGCGTATCTTTGTTCATGTCCTACAATTAAATTTAACCTGTTTCATTTAGTAAATTAGCGACGTTTACCTCCGTTTTGTTTTTTTATTCAAACTCAAACCAACTCTCCTGTGAACCACAGAAACTGGTTGATTACCCTATAATTCACATGCCTAGTGAAATAAAACACAATTATTGAATTACAGCTCATGCCTGTGGGATTCTCACCCATTTCCAGTTCAGGAAAATACAAAGCTGGTCTAGGTGTTCACACTGCAGCACTGTTGGTGTCACATGGCACAAAAACCTTATCTTACACTCATCTTTACCATAATTTCACAATGCAGAAAACCACTTTAAATGCAGTAACCGACATCTTTACACATTCCAGAGAGATACCCATGTAGGAGACCCCAAACAGACATTAAAATTCCTCTTCATACTTGGCACTGTGGATTTACACATTGTACTGGATTATTTTGTCACCTGAAACATGACGATTTGTCCTCCATAGATCCAGTCAACAAATGAAACTCTGGCAACACTAAGAGAACCAAACAGTGTGAGCCACACCACACTAATGCTAAAATAGAAATTACAGAGAAGACAGAAGTGCAAAAAAGGGAAATAGTAAGGCAGGGATTTCTCTGGGTTTCTGGAGGACTAGGATGATGGGTGGGTCACAGGATTTAGGAGTCCTCCCATTAGAAAATGTGTTGTCATTGACTACAAACTGCAGATTCTCAGCATTTCAAGCTGATATCATTTAGCCTCTTTACATGCACAGAAAAACTCCAATCATTATTCAATTTCTGTTCTCAGATTATTTAAGTGACCATAAACATGATAACAGCAGTAATGTGGTTATGAGAAATCTGATTAACACACCTGGATTTCTCCCCAATACTCCACATGTATTCCTGTTAATCAGATTTATTTCAGAGGACAACGCTCCATCTGTGTAGCGAGATTGTAGGGCGGGCTTAGCACAATGACAGAGTGTTAGATTGCAGAAGAAGTATGATGGCTATGGCTACGGAACAGCAGTCGTTTAATTTGGCTTTATCATTAATTTTGGGAGAGTTGCACTTGGGCTTCTCTTTGAAAG
>JAQQZY010000023.1:14753792-14768664 GCA_030068375.1 Ostorhinchus rueppellii
CATCATATATATTGAAAACATGAGCTAACCAGCACTTTGGTCATTTGTTTTCTGATTCATCTTATTAAACTATGTAAAAAATGTAATGATATTTTCGAAGAAATTGTAGAGCAGTCCTATATGACTAAATTAATTCATTACCAAACACAAATAGGATATAGATCCTTTGCATAGAGCAGCACCTCTCATGTGCTTCTCTACTCATGAGGCAGGACCTTGATTCAGCCCAAAGCATGTAGAAGTTGTGAATGTGTGAATGGTGTTAATCTGGTTCATCCTGTGCTCCACATATGTAGAGACATTTGCTTTTTTCCAAGATTCTGTTATTATTTAAAAATAAAACTGGGTTGCAGCATGTAATATGTACGGTCTATGATAATGTGTTACTAAAGCAGAATAAAAATTGGGTGTTTATGATAATTTTCCTTCAAATATAATAATTTTCAGCTGCTGGCACAATACGGGATGCACTAAAAACCAATCAATCATTTCGATCAATGCACCTGTTTTTATACAGAAAACCTGGCACCTTTTTGCACACTTTTCTTCTATTGTTGAAATAAATGTTCTAATGGGAAAGTTACATTGTAATGTCTTGTGTTAAGAAAAAATTAGATCGGAATTGGCCTAAATTGGTATCATCCAAAGTAGTCATCGGCCGTCCAAGCATCCTGCAAATGGGAATCGGCCCCAAAAACTGTAATCGGAGCAAGTCTAGAGCTAACCCCAACCTAAAGGCATCACTTTAACACGGTTTTGGATCTGAAAAGTCTGACAGACCAGAAAACCCCACAGACTCCCAAATCTCTAATCTGTTTTACCACCGACTCAGAATGAGTCATGAAAGCACAGATTCAACCATTCAAAGGTATTTATTTTATTTTATGACTGTAGCTAAGAAGTGTTTTCTACTTGCACTTTCTACTTCTATATTATATACATTGAGACTGAACATTTTTCCACATATTGAATTTAAATTTTGCACAAAGATCCAAAATAATAGAAAAATATACATCACTCAATGTGACATGGCAACGAAGTTTATCAATGTATAATATGATTGACTCCTGTATATTTTAATGAGTCTCCTCAGTTAAAAAACACAAAGTCAGTGGATAAAAGACAAGACAGACATCTTTCTGCCCCAAATGAAACCTGAGAGATAATCACAAAACCAGTCAATTCCTTCTGTAAAGAAACCAACAAATACGGCAAACCCTCATTTAGAAATACACAAACACCAGCGGAAACAAATCAACAGTGAATCTTGCCGCTTCGTCACATGGATCAGTATTTCATGTCCTCCACAGATGGACATTTGTCATTTTATCGCTACATTAGCATCCAGTTTCTGAGTAACTAATTACATGTAACCATATACTTCAATTCCAAAACAAGTGAAAAAGTACTAATAATAATTGTAACTAGTAATTGTAAACTAGATGGAATGAAAGACAGGATCCCTGGTATTTCTATATTTATTATTATCTTTAGATTTATTATACCCTGTCTAAAAATTGCAATTACTATACCCCATATAATAATAATAATAATAATAATAATAATAATAATAATAATAATAATAATAATAATAATAATAATCTCCTTTGGGCTTTTCCCTTTCTAAGTAACTAATAACATTTAACCATATACTTCAATTCCAAAACATGTGAAAAAGTACTAATAATTGTGACTAGTAATTGTAAACTAGACGGAACAATGGACGGGATTCCTGGTATTCCTACATTTATTACTAAATTTAGATTTATTATACCCAGTCTAATATTTGCGATTACTATACACCATATAATAACAACTACAACAACAACAAAAGTAATCACTTTTGCAGTAAGAAAAATTATGATAAATTACATTTTCACCCTCGTGCAAATTACAAAGGGATTGTATATGAATATATTATTTTCAATAAAAGCTCTGATATGTAGAATACTGCATTCTGAGTAGGAACGTCTTTTATTGATAGATTTCTGGACAAAGTTGGCAGGAAAGCTACTGAGACAAATTTGCATTAAATGACATTAAGCGAAGAATGGTTTACAGGAAACGATCTCCACATTTCCACCGACTCCATTGGTATGACAGTACACACTCACATTTTGAGCTTTGTTATTTTGTACCAACTCTCCATCAAATCAATGTACATTAAACAACATCAGTCTGTCACCACATCATGAAAACTAGGACACCCTTCAGTGGTTACAGGATCCACAAACCATGGGTAATAAATCTGTGCTGACAAAGACAACTTTTATATTTATATAGTATTTTATACTGCCATTATTCCAAAATTACAAGTTCCTTAAAACAGCTGACCCTTGTCGTAGCTTCCAACCTCTTGGACTGCATTATAATGTGGATGGATTCTTGGAAACGTTGACAGAGACAATAATCTCTCCCTAATTTGTTGAGCCACTTTCCAGATGACAAGACATCACACTTGAGTAACGGCTGTTTATTAATTAAAAACGGCTCCTGAATTAAGCAGGTTACACACACAAAGATAACTGGGCTGTTTTTGTCACTAGTTTCCCCTTCCCAACCAAGGACGGCAAATGCCAGATAATCTTATGCCTTATGAGATTATCCTATAAGATTATCATGTGGTCTGAGGTGTATTAAGAGGGAATTTGTCCCGATAATTGGCTCCAAAAATCATAAATATTAAACTTGTTCAATATTTACAACCAAAAATGCTTGTGTGTGTCTGTGGGGAAAGCCAATGATTCTGTGAATTCTGACGTGGAACAGAATGTAGCCAATCAAGAAGCGAGCTGACTGAGGAACACGGAAGCAGACACAAGTAAAAACAAGTATGGCGACTTGAAACAAAGAAATGGAAGACCAGCTCATGAAGCTGTGGAAAGCCCGAGAATGTCTATTCAACGTCTCTTCCAAGTCGTACCACAACCGAAATGACATGTGTGTTGTGTTTTCCAGTTGTTGCTAGGTTTCTTCTTCATTTTTGTTAGATTACATTTTATCACGAGAGAGTTCTGGTTTGGAGGACTAGATTCTAAATCATGGTGGGACAGAATCATTATGTGTTGAGATTACTGGAGCACACCACACATGGTACGATCAAAACTCTTCAATGCCTGATTTTTTTTATCTTCATGTGTGGGGTCTAGAACAGATAAAAAGAGTCTCTTCAGATTTAGAAAATCTTTATACGTGTACCCCACTTAACTGGTGCATGCAACAAAGTGCATGTTCACCAAATGCCTGTTTGGATGGACATTTTAAAATAAGATTTTTACATGAAAACATAGAAGTAGCCTTAATTCAAGTCATAATGAGGAATGCAATTAGTCCAAGTTTTGACAATAATCAATGTCAAGTATTTTCTGAGGGTTAGACTGCTTAGTTTAAATGTTTTTAAGTATTTTTATCTTTAAAACATTTGGTGGAAAAGTAATTAACAGTAATAAATTATACTTGGTGAAGTTATCAAAATCACTACACTGCTTTTCAACAGAAAAACTAGTAATCTATAACTTGCTGGATTTCCATCACTGATAATATATACAGTGTGTTTACTACAAACTGACCTTTAGTTTAGATGTACAGATCTCTGCAGAAGATGTAGAAGTGCAAAAACCACTTCATGTAGAAAACTGATGCTGCAGCTGTATCATCTTTGCTCTTGTGTTTCCAAAACAACAGGTGGGCTCCCTGACAGCTCCCCCTGTAAGATGCAGAGTGTCTCAAATGAAAACAGATTTAGGAATAAGGAGTTATTCATATGAAGGGTAAAGGTTTGCTGTAGCAGAAAGGTCACCTGCTCAGCTGCAAGTATTCAACCCTGCCCTGACTTAATGGTCTTAGTGCTTTTTCTACGAACACAGGCTCGTATCATCTGCATCTTTACCCTATGACAATAACACTGTAGATGAATATTATACTTACACTTAAAGCATAGGGATGGTTACTAAACTCCAGTACTAAACAGACCAGTCATTAAAAACGAGAATATGAATAAGCTCCAACACTATCTCTTTTCTTAACTGTACTGGAGAAAGAAAAGTAGTTTTCACGTGTAATGCAGTAACTCAAAAGTCTTTTAGTTCATTTTTGTCACAGACTCCATTTCGAAGGCATTCATCTGTGGTGCATTTTTGTGATTTCATTTGATAAGAAACCTGGGATTGGGTCTCTGAGGGACAGGTCAGCTCTGTCACACACTGCAGCTCTGAGCAGCTCAAAAACACAAACATCCTACAGACACCCAGTGTTCACTGAGGACTACAAGGGAAAGTGGACACTAGACTGGACAACACAGTTTAAGCTCATAGCTCATCTGTCTGAAGAATGCAAGGCTATTTTCTTTCACAATAAATAATTACATATACACATTTCACACAATTGTCATAATAAAATCAGAGTCTACGATAGTGATCAGTTTAACCTCTAAAGACCCAGTGCTACTTTTGTGGCAGTCCACAAATGAATTTTTCCTCTCTTATATCACCTTTAAGTGAATTATCACCATTTATTTCAACATTATTCTATGTATTTTGCCTTTTAAGTGTAAATCATGCATTTTCCTATATTTAATTCAGTAATCAAATAGTAGAAAATCTCACAGTGAGTTCAAAGGCTGTTTTTATTAAAAACAGAGAAAACTGAAGAAAAAGAGGACTTTTTCAGCTAAATCTATCATTAATTGAACATAAACGCAGTGTGTCCATCCACTGTCATTGATCCAAATCCATGGGTTTTACTAGTGATTCAATGTTGTAGAAGATGATGGTGTTTCCACATTCATTACAGAGTGTCTGAACATCCATATGGGTCATATCTGATGTTCAGATAGAAAAGATGACAAACTCCATTTTACATCAATTATTTACATGTACTGATAGGATTAATGGATCAACAGGGATTAGTGGATCAACAGGTATTAAACAATTTAGATCAGTAGATGCTTTTGGTCGCCAATAGATGTATGGGTCTTTCTGTGTTAAAGGCATTTGATATTTTTAATAATATAGGCCTATGCTGGAAATGTGAAAATGAAGTGAATAATTAGATTCAGAATTTAAACTTTAACCCAAACATGAAAAAGAACCAGTTCCATACATAGTATCAATTAGAGTACTAGCATTATAAAGTAAAACGCATAGATCAGGGTTTCCTTCAGAAATTGCTCTCGCTCACCAAGAATTCAAAATGCAGAACATTTGAAAATAAAGAGAAATATTCACCAGTCACACTGACACAATCAAAAGTTCAGCTTTTTTGTTCTGGTTGCTGATTGATGACATCTGGCATAAACTGCATATAGTTTTTGCTAAAAGAAATTAGTTTTGAATCGCATTCTCTCGAGCCCTTGTAAATCAGGAAAAAGAAAAAATGCATTAAAAAAAAAAAACAAAAAAAAAAAAACCATGCACTACCCATGACAATGGGGGAAAATACAAAAAAAGATTATATTTTTAGGCTATGTAAGGAATAGATGTCATTCAATTAAAAGGCCTTCACCAATAAGATGCCAATAGTGGGAGGCTAAGCGTGACAGTAATATGGCATGGAGAATCAAAGGTTATGCAAGTGCACAAATATTAGCATCACACAGGTGAGGAAGTGATGTGAGCCTACATTACAAATTTGCCGTAATGTGGAAGTGGCACACATATCCTAATGTAAGTAATACACAAGTAAGCCTCTAAGACTGAGTTACACCAACTAAGCTTACTTTAATCTAAGATTAATTCTAGTCCAATTAGCTTTAAAATGACTAAATCCACATTGTAATTGTGCAGTAGAACTCAGCTAAATTTAAAACTAACCTCCTTTGAGTAACTCAAAGTGTTGCAAGTTTAACTTAAGCAGATTTTCATCAATAAAGAGTTGCTTACTTACCCAAATTAATCCACATAAGTAAAGAAAAAACAATATAGAGCAGGGGTGGCTAACCCTGGTCTTTGAGAGCCACAATCCTGCATGTTTTAGATGTGTCCCTCTTCCAACACACCCAACTCAAATGATAAACCTATCATCAAGCTCTGTAGAAGCCTGATAATGACCAGTCAGGTGTGCTGAAAGAGGGAAACATCTAAAACATGCAGGACTGGGGCTCCTGGAGGCCAGGGTTGGCCACCCCTGATATATTAGTTATAAAACTGTACACCATGAAGGTGTGTAGAACAAATGGTTCCAGAACAGGACTCTCACTGAACCAGTATCACAAAACTCCACTAGTTGAGTTGGTCCCATAACTTTCATTCATTTGTCCAAAAGGCTCTTCTAAAAAGTGTTAGTTTCAATATAACATTGGATCAAATGTAAATGTAGCCCCATTAGTTTAACCATGACTTAATGACAGACAAAAATTCCTTGTTCATGGAACTTGACCTAAGAGGTGAACTGATATACCCCGTTCATGGTGGAGATCACAACATCCTGTTTCAAAGCAGACAATTTATTTTTACATTCTATAAGGGTATCTTGGTTAGTGTTTCTTAGACACTAAACTTTTGGGGCTGGACTAAAACCTTTGTGTGATGTTCCCAGGTCCCACTGTCTTTGTCTACATGTTCTGTGTCTGTATTTGACACAGCTTAGTTTATAAATAAGCTCTGTCTGTCATTGTCATCTTAGGCCCAATTCGTTTTCCTTCATTTTATGTATGATTTTCTTTCATTTGTTTTGTTCTTTTGGTGACAATAGCCTTGTGTAACATCCTGCAATTTGACTGAATCAACACAAAGTCTTTTCACACTGTAAATGACGTGAACCATGGTTCAGTTTGATATGGACCAAGCCCACCTCTAGTCAGACCAATGAAAAGCTGTTTGGTCCACAATGTTTCCCAGGGGAAGGTTCTCACCTGTAAATTTGGTTTGTATTAAACTGAAACATCTGAAAGTCTTAATCAGCCATTATATGTGTGAAAGCAGTCTAAATACTAAGAGGGTTACAGTGGTGGGATGGGGTGAATACCCATGGCAGGGCACTGAAAAATATCCCTTTTTTATAAATTCTAATCTTAACATCACTAGGAGTGTGACAAAATATCAGTATGGGGAACTATCATGATATTTAATCTGCCATGTATCGGTTTGGTTTTTTATTGTTCTTATTAAAACATAGCCGCAATAATCATCTTTCACTTTACTTCCTCCTTGGTGAGTTAAGTCACCATTTTACATGCCATCCAGGGGGCACTCCTCCTGCGAGTGGCTGAAAATTGGGCCGAAGTCACAGAAGCCGAAAAAACAAACAAGGTACTAATATGATGTATTCAATGGGACAAAGCTGAATAAGGACTTTGCAGCATATAAGTGGTAAGAATTGTCTCACAAAAATATGATACATGGGCGTAGGGCTCCACGATATGGCCTAAAACCAATATCTTGTTATTTTTAGGCTATAATCGTGATATACGATATATATCTCAATATTCTGATTTCCTCTAAAGCGCTACAAAAATGTTAAATTTAACCCTTTGATGCATAAAATGACACCAGAAAAATATTCAAGCAGACCCTTGAGTTAGTTTAGTAAACCTTTTATTTCAAACCACAAGCTTTAAAAAAAAATAACATAAATAATAGAATGGTATGCATGTGTTTACGAAAAAGTAACTGGAATCTGGTACCGAGTACTAGTTTTTTAGTGCCGCTTCTGCCATAGTTCCAAAATGTGACGTAATAACACACTGTGACCATTTTACAAACACAGATAAAGAAGTAGACAGTAAAAAATAGAGGTACATGAATCCACATGATGGCAGAACTAATCTACACCATGGTCGGTTGAACAGATTCAGTCTGTGGTGGACAATGGAAACATTCAAAGGAGACAACACGCAACAAGCGAGTTTTCACCAATTTTCTGAGCAGACGACAAGGAAGTAAATGCGCCGCATCAGAATACCAACTCACGCCGAGCCGGTCCCACATGGTGGAAATGCGGCGAAAAAATAAGGAGTGGAGCCGGTACCACCTTCTTCTCCTTTCGGCTTTTCCCTTCAGGGGTCTCCACAGCCGTATTAGCATCTCTTACCAGTGGCTAGTAAATCCACCGGTGCGCTTTGTTTTGTTTGGGTTTTTTTTTTTTTCCCCCCCTCACTCTTTCCATGTGCACGCCCTCCTAATACAAGACACGCATATGCGCATGACAGTTTTCTGGATGGGCGGGAGGAGTGTGCTACTCGCTGTGAGGAGCCACAGCAGAGTAAAAGAAGCGAAATTCCAAAGAGAATTACATGCGGACGTCTTGAACATTTACGTGAAAATTTGTACTCGATGTTCGCGATATAGTCATTTGATACATCTCAAGTGAAACAACCCGCAATATATCAAATATATTCAATATATCCCCCACCCGTACATGGGCGGCACAACAAACATGGACTCGAGAGACATGAGGTGTCATGTTTTCTGAAAGTTAAAAATGAGACTGATCTCATGAAACAGCGCTGCATATCACACGAGTTCTTATGGCATTTAGCATGCTATATGTATGCAATCTCGACCTGTCGCATACTATTTAACACCATTTGATGGCATGTCAATGTGCACCACAATCTCTGGTTCAAGTAACCGTAATCCCCAACCATAACCTTCAGTGGTATTTGACATATCGATTCAGGTTGGACAGGGGGCTAATAACAGCATGAACATACATGCAGAATGTTTATAATGCAGACAGGTAAAATGCAATTAAAAGTGGCATGTATATTTACGCGTCACGATATGTTTTTAAAATAAAAAAATACATTTTAGAGTTCTGTTGCACTAAAAAAAGAGTGTCATTGTTTTTGCACTACTGCTGTTCGTACTCTGGTTAAATTATTCTGCAAAATATAAACTACGAAATGTATTTGTTTGTTTTTTGTTTTTGTTTCACCTGCATAAACACACAGACATACTGTAGATTAGTAAGAGCAATATATTGATAATCACAGTATCGCCATATTGAAATATCATTATCATAAGCCATGTATCATGTATCATATTGTGAAGTACCTTGAGATTCTCAGCCCTAGATATAACAGTGCATGAAGGAAGAACAAAGTGACAAGTAAACAGTTTAGAGGCGACTGTGTGCAACCACTAGGCCTCCATGCTGCCCAGTGATGAAAGGCCACAGCAATCTAATCTGAACCTAAACACATACAGTACACCACACCAGATACTCCAAGAGGTCAGAGGCCATTTCATCGAAGCTCACAACTTTCACCAGTTCAGGTCAGGGAAATTGTGATAATGTCTCTTCCGTCTATGGAACTTCTTTGAATCTTTTTAAGGTCTGAATTTTTTAAGTTTCAGAGTCAAATTTCATTATTAATATATTCAATCTACACCCTTCCAGTTGCTTATTTTTCCACTGGATCCGATTGGAATTTGTACTGAACAGGATAATTCACCAGCAGATAGAGATAGAGATAGAGAGATAGATAGAGAGATAGAGAGATAGAGAGAGAGATAGAGAGAGAGATAGAGAGAGAGATAGAGAGATAGAGAGATAGAGAGATAATAGTTTCTAGTTTTGTAGTCAAAATAAATCAATTGCTGCAAATGAATAACAATATCATTTCAAAAATAATAACTAGTTTTCACATCCTTGCAAAAATATATTAAATGTGTGTTGTATTAATATATTTCTCTCCTCATCTAGGAGTTTAAAGATCACTTTTTAAGATATCCACAGAAGGATTGATTATTTTAATGCCCTTGAAGCTTCTTGTGAGAATAACAAATTAATAATAAAAAAAATTTAAAGGTTTAATATAACTTTATCTTTCAATAACTTTTTGGGAATGGCTAATAGTTTTTAAAAGAACTGGCACATACTGATTTAAGCTGTAAACTGTGTGAGTTGGCATTGAGCAACCAACCTTTCCATAACTGAACCTTCAAATTTCGCATCTATGCTTAGTTACAACAATGCATTCCTAATTATTAACCACTGGTTTAAGTCAGACTAGTCATGCAGTACACAAAAGATTAAAAACATGCATCTATTTCAAAGAAAAATCATAGGAGGAATATCCATAGCTTCAACAGGGTAAGCAAAAGAAACACCAACAATTCATCTTGTGAAAGCCTCAGAAATGATTCAAGTTCAAGATCTAGTATGTGCTTTGCCCATTCACATTTTGTGTAATTATGCATCAAATCAGACTGCAGTGAGTGGACAGATTTGGGTTAGCCCATAATGCAGGTTTGGTCTGAGACTTAGGGGTGGGGCCAGGTGGATGGTCTTCAGTGTACTAATCTCTGTGATCAGGAATGACTCCCTACACATTTACAAACAAACCATACTGAAAAAGCGTACTCATTAGTAATGTCGAACTAAAAGAACATGTAATACAGGCAATCTACAACATTTATTCATGTAAATAAGGGATGTTTTATGGGATAAAATAATTAGCTGAATGAATGCAACCCCCGTGACCCCAGTGAGGATAAAAAAGGTACAGAAGATGGATGGATGAATGTAAAATGTATCACTAGACTTCATTAGTTGTACCAATGTTTTGTATAGCCTAATCAACACACTCCAAAGATCTTGGTTGATTTACTGTGCATGTTCATACCTGAAAATGCTCCCCTCTTGAAGGAGTTTCCAAAGTTTTTTTGTGGGACAATTTCAATATGTGCCAAAGATATTCTTAAAATTAAAATACTCATCATATATATCACAATAATATAATTCATTAGTTAAAATACATTTTACTTTAATATGAACTGGAGAAAGTTTGGACTTCTGGATGAGTCATAACTTAGCTGAGAACTACCTGCCTAAATGTTGTTGTGTGTACACATAATGACAATAAAAATTCTTGAATTTCTCAGTGGGCAAGATGGGTTCCCTTTAGTGGCGATTGAACTAACAACATTTACACGATAGGGATTTTTTTAAATGGATTTTACACACTGACAGTTGAGTTGTGTCAAGTACAAGCTTTTCAAAGAAAATTCCCAGAGCTGGAGTTAGGACCACCAGAATCCAAGTGTGCAGCAAAGGCAGAATGCTTTGGGCAAAATAACTTCAGGGTCACAAATATATTTTGCATATTCATATTTGGTCCAATTACCTATAAAGGCAACCCACAGTAATTTGGGTTGGTCCGTAGCACAGCCTTTGTCTGTGATGCAGGACTGTTACACCTGGCCAGGTGAAAGTGAGTGGAGTGGATAGTCTTCATGACTCAGTGCACTTCAATGACTCACTTTCTGCCGGCATACAAACCACACAGCTACAGCTGCAAATGTTTCAATAAGCTAGCAAGCTATCAACCTAGCTTACACCTCCTCTGAGGTTTTGGCTCTGATGATTGCTAGCAGACGCAGGGGCTAACACACACAGCAGCTAGCTTGTCTGTAGCAAGCCACTGGATGGCCACAAGTTGAGAGAGCTAGCTTGTCAGGAGGGGAAAAGGAAGTTCCCGGCAAGCAAAACGGCAACTTGAGATGAAAATAACAAGCACACAGCACATACACCGACAGAGGGAAAGAGACACTGTGTCCTATTTTATGTTAGCAAGCGTAGCTACCGAGCTAGCCCTCTCCGCTAGCCCTGTAATGTCACTGCATCGCTGTTGTAAATACATTATAACAGCCCTCTCCGAGTCCTTACACGTGTGGACAGCCGCTAAAACTCCTTCCCAGACACATCTCTCCACCGTAAAACCCTCCCCGGCGGACTGCTCACCTGCTCCGGACACCGGACACACGCTCTCACCGACGAGACATCCCCCGGTTAGCCCGAAAAACACTGGCGCTTTTTATTTCCAAGGACACAAATCGCCATGACAGTTAGAAAAATGCATAAAAAATTAGCAGGCAGGGGAGGGAGGGGAGAGAGGAGAGGGAAGGGGAGGTGAGGAGGGGACGAGGACGAGGAGGAGGAGGAGGGAGGGAAGAAAGAGGAGGAGGAGAGGGAGGAGGAGGAGGAGTGGAACTCTGTGCAATATCTATTTAATCCACATAAAGCGGGCAGCTCCACGGAGTTCATTCAGTCTGGATGCCGGAGACTTGCCATCACAGTCCAGTCTAGACACACGCCTCTCCTCTTCAACACCCACAAAGACTCAAAATTAAAGGTCGTTTCTTACCTAAAATGGCCACTGCAGCAGCCAAAACACAAACAGCTTTTCTTTATTTGGTGGAAGTTTAGCAGCGGCGGCGGCGGTGTGGCTGCTGCAGCCAGCCTAACATTACCATTTGGATCCAGACGCAGCTCAGCTTTTCACATTTTGCCATTGGCTGCAGCCTAGCGCAGCTGGCTCCATGCATATTTCCATTGGCCCTGCAGCTGTCAAGCAAGCACGAACGAGTGAGTCTGTCCCGGGTTTGTCTGAGAGCTATCGCGGCAGCCCCAGGCAACACCATTGTGTATTGTGTGCATTTTTCCTCCCTTCCTGGTGATTCGTATTGGTGTGAGCCTCGCGCACATTGCCTGGTGTCTATTTGACTGTGGGTGCGGGTGTTTGTTGCCCTTACCGCAGACTTTCAGGGAAATCCGTCTCTTCAGCCGGCTGGCTCCTGCTGCTGTCATTGACGGAAGGAGGGAAAAAAACAAGAGGGGAGCGTTCAGTTTTCTACCCCCCCGATGCAACAAGACCAAGAGGTTTACATTTCTCCTCTGCTAGCTGCATCCACCAATCATGTCGCTTTTTACTTCTCCATCATTACCGGGTTTGAAGGGCGGAAGAAAAAAATAAGGCATTCCACGTCTTTTGCAGATCAGGTTGTGTTTCCCGGATGTTCCGCTTGTGTGCCGGACTTTAATTAGCCTTTTTTTTTGACTGACTGTGTTTTTCTGATGTGGTCGCAGTGTCCTTGTGGGTTTGAAGATGTGTTTTTGGGGGGTGGGGGGTGAGGTGGGGGCTCCCTGCCTTCCCTCTCCCTCAGCTTCACCTGATGTCGGGTAAAGCTTCAACAACCGGCCACTTCTTGGTCTTACAGGATCAAGATGATTTGAGGAATGCCTGTTTTTGGATTTATTTATTAATTTAAGATAAAAATTTCGACATTGAAGGGCCAGACACTTTAACAAATGCCTGTACTGACAATTAAGTAAACAGCAAAATGTTTAGAAATGACAAACATGAGGTACTTTGTCTTTCCATGACTGTTGACATTTTATGCAATTTTACTTGAAATACATAGTAGAGGGTAAATATAGACTGACTGACTTCAACTGAGTTTAAAGGATATGTGTAGAGTATTTCCTTTTCTGACAACTTTTACTTTATTATATCCTCTTTTTAACCAGGTGAAGTTACTGAGAGTATAAATCTACTTTTCCATCTGTTATCTGGCCAGGAGGGCATGCATTATTACAACACTTAAGAGAAATGAACACCTTTCATACATTACAGCTGAATAAATACTATTACACTTCAAACTTCTACCCACATTTGAACACAATCAGATTATTATTACCATGTGTAGTCCTAAAAGCAGGAGAACTGGCGGTGTATGGGTGCATGCAAGAGACAGAAATGGATAGTATACACCCATAAATATCCTTTACCACTTCAGTTCCTTTTCAAATGCTATTTCTTTTTACTCCCTTCCTGTCCAGCGGAAACTGCATAATATTTTTCCCACATGTGTTTGTGATAAACTCAAAGATAACATGTTTCCTTTTTGGACATTCTCTGACTACTATTCCTGCTTAAATTATATGAAGTCTTTAAAATCTGTGTCACATTCGCTGAACATTGCATTATCATGAAGCAGAAACAGGTCTGGTTTTATGAGATTCAAGATTCTTTATTATATTATCAGTATGTGACATGAAGAATGAAATTATCCACAGGATTGACTATGAAGCTAAAAAAAAATTAATAAAAAAGAACTATACATTTAAAATAGAAGAACAATAAAAGGAAGGTGCAAATAATCTAATAATAAATAATGAACATGGAAGAGGAGGAGAACTGACTGGATTGTAAACATAAGATGATTGAATATTGTACAGTGTTATTATTTTGCATGTGAATGAAAGAACTGCACCAGAGTATGTTCTGTTATGGTAGGAGTTGAACAGTCTTACAGGATCCAGGTAGCAGCTGTTTCTGAGCCTGGTGGTTCTGCCCGATGGAATGAAGATTATGAAAAGTTGACATTTAGCCACAGTTCCTACTGTCTTGTAATGACACAAATATGATGATCTTATTGAATAGCTTTCATTTACCACTTTCTAACACTGTATTTTCTTTTCAGTATCCTTAAAGTTGTTTTGTTTTCTTACCAAATCACCTTTTCACATTATCTGTTCCACAGTGTTTCAGCATTTCATTATTTGCTGATTTATTTGAATTTGTTGCAGCTGAATGTGAAGAATGGATGTATATTTACAAATGAAATGAGGTCAATGAGACAAAACATAAAATATGTTGTATCCATACAATGAAATGGTCTACAAAATTGAGTTCTTTTTTTCTTTTTACCCTCAAATACCTTCATTTTGGATTGTAAACTGAGCAAACATCAGAACTGTAAGCTCTTGGTTCTTGAGAATATGAATAAAAGAATCTACATGAAAGTAAATCCTATACAACAATCTGGTTTCTCTTTACATAAACTTGGTGAAGCTGTTTGAACTCTAAATGACGTCTGAGTTTGGATGTATTCTGGTCTCAGTGTATAAGCTCATACAGTTTACTCCAGTTTCATCCTTGTCCATTAATTCTGTGATTTATACACTGAGATGTAACCTTTTATCAGACAAGTGACTGTTTTTGATCATTTCTGCATGCATACAAGACAGTGACATCATCAGTTCCAGTGAGGATGGTGAGTCAGCAGTCCCAGGTCCAATGTGGTCTACAGGGTCTGTAAGGTCCACCTGTGCATGAACAGTGAGTGGACCTGCTTTGTTAGGTACC
>JAQQZY010000023.1:14804038-14814838 GCA_030068375.1 Ostorhinchus rueppellii
AAATTTTAACATTTTAACCGCTGTACACCGATTGTTGCAAATTCACCCCCCCCCCCCCCGCTCCAAAATGCAACCAAAATACTCATGACCTGAAAGAAAAAAATGCAAGTCCAAATTTTTTTTCCCCCAAAACTGGAAATCAATTCAGGGGTTAAGTTTGTTTACTAATCCTGTAGATATTCATAAAAGCTCAGAGAGTTGGGGTCTTTAAGGGTTAATGTGAAAAAACTAGAGAAGCACTCAGAGAGCGTAGACCTCCGCCAAGGCAGTGTTTGTGCTTTCATCCAATAGATGGTTCTGAATGTACAGATCACCACCAAAATCTAATCATCTGTAGGATACCCCATTTCTGACAATCTGTGAAAATTTCATGAAAATCCGTCCATAACCTTTTGAGTTATTTTGCTAACAGACAGACAGACAGACAGACAGACAGACAGACAGACAGACAGACAGACAGACAGACAGACAAACGCCGATGAAAACATAACTTCCTTGGTGGAGCTAACAAAACAACATGTTTTTTGGGCCAATCTCTGCTCACTTATGAAGCGAGCCCATAGACTTTACCACAGCTTTGTGTGTTCTTGTGTGTGCAAGTATTTGAAAGCACCAATAAGGAAGAGAAGCGCTGTATAAACAGGTAATGCATCTACCACCATCCACTGTGTCACATCTACACCTGAGAAGGAACTGAAGCTGCCAGTCAGACGAATCAGCGTAAAAAGGATATTTGCCTCTGGAATATCGTGAAGTGGAAATATAATGTGCAAAACAGAGTAAAAGTACTTTGCCTTATGCCACTGGTGTTGAAGCAGATGTTGTAAAGACAATTTCGCCCTTCTTTAAGAGGAAATGACTACTTGGTTTCAAAACATGTGTTATCAATCCTCTTGCTTTCCCACCTTTTATGACTCTACAGTTGCACTAATTTAAAGAAAACTGTGTATATAATCCACAGGGACACTGGAGTCCACAAGGGTTTTTTGTGATCACGAGTACAGCGCTGAACAAAGCAGGCCTTGTGGCAGTGCAGAGTGCAGGGAGTTTATTATTGGTGCATGATTTAAGAGAGATTTAAGGGGGAAAAAAAGCATTATAGTGTACCGGTGTGGAGACTGTTCTCATGTTCTTAAACACACGGAGATGTCAGAACCACGTACACATGCAGGCCTGACACACGCAGTGGACTATGTGATGGAAGGCACATGTCAGTCCACACTGGAGAGTTCATCCAGGATCCACTGAGATCTGCAGCCCCCATGGGTCCAGTCTGAAACAACACATTAATGCTGTAACACTACACCGCCTTCAACACTTAGTACCTCCTGGGGTCAAAGGTCAAATTCATATTCTGATCCTGACAGGTAAACAGTGTTAAAAATGCAAACTACCACCCATTAATCTGTGCAGGTTAATGTGACGGCTTCACTAAAGGTCAGGTTGAGTTAAAACTATTATTCAGTGTACGCAGGAGTGACACTGATGCTAGAGGAAAACTGAAAATGAAATATGTGTGCTATCAGTTTTACACAAATCTTCCCAGTTCATAAACTATGAGGCTCCAACATCAGCAAAATATGTGATTTCTGTGTTAAACTCTATATATGATTAATGTAATTGCTTTTGGTTAACCCATTAATAACACCTGAATCGATTTCAAATTGTGGAAAGAAATTTCCAACTTGCATTTTTACTTTCAAGTAGATAGTATTTTGGTTGCATTTTGGAGCGGGGAGGAGGGGTTTGATGCGAATTTGCATCAACAGGCATCACTGGGTTAAACTCACAGTGTATTGCAATATCCATGCTGTGTTCCAGGCCACCCGGAACTCGTGTTTTTCCAACCTTCTACTGGTGAAAATGCACTGGAATGACAGTTAAACCCATGACTTTCCACCCGTGAACTGGTATTAGATCGATGTTCTCGCAGTTCTGAGCTCTGACGTCACGTAGCCCGTGAAACAACAACGGCAGCTCTCATGGATGTGGTGTTTATGCCAAACTGCTTATTAAAACTAAGTCTGACATTATTTAATTTACTATGTTCTGCATAATCAGCAGCTACTCAAGTATAAGGACAAGAATAAATTAATGCCAAATACTTTTCCAAATATACAAATAATATAACATAAAAGGCATTACAGCTTGTCTTGCCTTATATTCTGTTTTTCCTCTTTGGTTTCCCTCAAATAAGCAAAGAGCGAACACCTGTGATGATACAAATGATTGTAAATGAACATGTGCTTGGTACACCATGGTGGTTTGTTTACATCTAGCTACCACAATTCTTTGCGCTCGGGCAGTTTAGCATGACTTGTCTGGAACATTGCAAAGTCGTGAGTCATGGTTTTAAGTTGTAAGTTACGGGCTCAAAAACCTGCCTGGAACAAAGCCTTACTCATGAATAAAACCATAAAACACACAAACAGTGTCACGTCTGAACACGGAGTGGAGAACCCAAATGCAGAGGCTGAGAGTGAGGTAAAGCTTTAAACAATTACACAGTGTAATGAAGAGTACAGAACATGATTTATTTTGAAATCGGATCTGCAGGTTCTTTAGTCTGAGAGGGTGATCCAGAAACGGTGGTGAGGGGCAGGTCAGGGGTCGATAACCAAGAGGGCAGGAAATCCGATAGGGGACAAACGGGCTTGTTATGAGCAAGGGTCGAAAACCAGGTAATCAGTCCAACCAGGCCAAGGTACAGACAGGGAACAGACAGACAAGGCTCAGGAAACCCAAATGACAAAACTGGTCTGAATCAGGCAGGACAAGCAGGAATAACGCTGGTTGGTATCTCACTATGGCAACTACGAACTGGCAACTAGACACAGAAAACAGTGCTTAAATACACACTAGGAGGGAGCGACAATGAGACACAGGTGCAACACATTAGGGTGGGGACAGGTAATCACAGAAGCGGAAAAACAGGTAACAGGAAGTCAAGACACCAGACAGGAAACAGGAGGGAAAAATGCCAAAATAAAACAGGAAGTGTTCAGACAAGACACAAGCACTGATGTCTGGTAGCAGATGTGACAAGCGCCACACAACGATGAAAACAACACACCTTGTCTCTCTTATTTGTTTACTATGTTTTTGTTTTTTTTAGGAATTTTATGGATTGAAATGCCACAAGCACACACTGGTTGGCATTTATTTTTCAAAAGTTGGAATATATTTCCATAAATTGAGATGATGTAATTTATCATTTACTTGCACAGGCCTTTGTGATACAAGATACGTTCAGACTGCAGACAAAAGTGGCCCAAATCTGATTTTTTCCCCCATATGTGACCTGTATCCGATTTGTTAAGGACAGTTTGAACAGCACAAATCTAATTTTTTCACTTCCATATGTGGTCCAATACGTGTCTGATATATTGCAATCCAACTTCAGTCTGAACGGCTAGGTCGCATTTATCTGACCTTTACATCATTAAAATGCAACAAACGTCACAATTCTGCATCTCAGGTGGAGGAGTGGCAGGAAAAACATTCTGCCTTCCATAAAGTGTGTGCCTGCGTGGTCACATAGTATACCAGGAACTCTTTTGTGAATGCCGGTCACTTCAGGGTCACATTCAGTTCATACTCAGAACTCATAGAAGTTGCATTTAATGTGTAATTTGAACAAACACACACAAAAAAAATCAGATTTCACCCAAAAATCTGCACTGTGCATTAAGACCTGCTGTGTAAATGTAGCCATAGTTTCTTTCCTTTACACTCCTCCGTGCCTCAGATGGCACCTTAAAGGATTTCGTTTTGGAATGTATTTAACTTAATGCATCCAGAAGTAGACATCTGAACATTTAGCAACTGCCAGAGAAAACTGCACAAACGTAAGTGCCAGACACCAGTATAAGCCAAGTTAGTGCTGAATGCAAGTAAATTAAGTCATTTTACAAGTAAGAAGGGATTTACCTTCATAGTGTATTTTACCAGTATGAGCAAGAAATACTTGTTTTATGTTTAAGACCTACAGGGCTTGAATCATATTCATATTGGTCTTAAAAGCATCTTTTTTTTCCCATCAAGTAACTATTTCAAACCTGGAGACACTATGAATCTCTCCATTGTAAGACAATCATCCAGATACATGAGGCTACGATACAGTAGAGTTTGGAAATGACAGTATGGAAGGAAGTCACAATGATGGGAACATTTGAAAAAAAGCATGCAAATGTAATTTACTCAAGGATTATAATCTAAAATAATTAAAATGTAAGAAATAATTTAAATAGGCCTGTGATTTCATCTTATCCTTTTATGACTACTGATTTGAAGAAAAATGAGCAGAATTAAATCGAAACAATAACAATTTGATCTGTATTTTGTTTCATTGTTGGTTCCTTCTCACAGTCACACACTGGTGGAGGTAAACTCCGTCTGTAACCTCAGCTGCCCTGGGACAGGATGAAATAAGAAGATGAACTTATTTATTTACTCTAGGTGTCTCGTACCTGGAATCCAAAGTATTTACCAGGCCATAAACTCCTCCCTCTCAGCTCCACTGAGGAGTTTGTCATCAATAAACCAGCCAATAAAAGCACTGAAGACTTTAGATGCTGTTGAGTCGTGGCCATATTTTACCTGGAAAAGTTTTATTTGGGTTTTTGTCTTGTGTGGTCCTGTTTTTTCTGCTGTACCATCCCCAGAGGATTTGTCACTACTTGAACCGTACCAACACACCTGGTGAAAGTTCACATCTGTCATTCTGCCACTGGCCTTAATCTCTAAATTTATAAACAGTATTTTGATTTCATTGTCCACTCTACAATGTATCAGCAATGTCAGACTTGCTGTGTACCTCATATATTGTAAATAAAAGTGGATGTTATGATGCCAGTTCCATTTTCAGTGGAACATAAAATGTAGCCACCTGATTAGATCAGGACCAAGGTTTCCAATTTGTGCCAGTGAGTCTGTGCAGCCCTACTACAAACCCTGCACTGTAAAAAGTAAAACTTGAATCAACTTAAAATTTTGTCTTCAATAGGTCACACACACACACACAAAAAAAAAATAGTTGAGTGACCCAAATACAATTATATTGAATGTAATTTAATTTGGTTCACTCAACTACTTTTATTGTATGTGTGACCTATTGAAGAAAAATTTTTAAGTTGATTCAAGTTTTACTTTTTACAGTGTATGAGCACAGAAAACAGCCCAGTATCACCTCAAAATATCAGAAGGAACCTCCTGTTCTAAATCACTGGAGCATTTGATGCATTTCACTCCATCTGAGGAAACAGAAGAATCTGGTGAACACACACGTCTCTTTTCCCATCATCATTTAAAGGGCTCATATTTATCTAAACCCACTTTTATTAGTCTTTAGTTCATTTATTTGTGTATTTGGATCCTAATAGTTCATAAAGTTTGAATTTGAACCCTCCAGGTGCTGCAAAGCTAGTTTTAGATTCATTCTTGGCAAAAATTGAGTGGATTTCTACGACCTGTTTGGATTTCCTCTTAATTTGTTATGTTTTGTAACTAGTTACTAAAGATATAAACAACTAATCGAGAATCAGTTAACTGTCGAAAAGAATTTGTCCAGTTAAATTATTGTCGGTTATTTGCCCATTTCTGTGGAGGGATTTGTGGTGTGCTCAGTAGGGGGCGCCACTGCTCAAACTAGACTTCGTCACTTAAGTTGAATAAGGGGGGAGTCACCCTGTCCACCTGTCCAAAGGCTACCTGATTGTCCGTGCTGCGATGCCACAGCTGGGATAATCAGTCGTCGAACTGGATCATGGCGTTGAAGAGTTAGAATCGCTTTAGGGACATGGTGGAGCCAAACACAAAAACACCCGTCTGTTTGTGGAAGCGGTGCACCTAAATACACGCACAAACAGCCATTTCTCCTAAACTGCCCCTCTTCAGATTCATTTATTTGATTGAATTTCTCTGCAGAATTTATTTAGTTCCACTCCATAGATGCCACTGTCTGAACTGTATCCAATAGTACAATAAATCAGTCATTAAGGAGTATAACACGCTATTTTCATGAAGTATATACACAATGTTTAGCTTTTATTCTTATCGAAAGAGAAATTCAGGTTCCCTGGAAAATTAATCGTTAATCAATTGATAATGTCAACCAACTAATGATTAATGGACTAATCACGAATTTGTATCCCTATTAGTTACTTCACAACATTTGCACATATAAGGTCAAGACTTCTGATGAACATTTCTCAGAGTACGACATTGTTTATCAGCAGCAGCGGCTGTAGTAAAAACTGAAAATATGTCCAAACTTCGAGCCGATGACCTAAAATGACCTAAATCAGTCGTTGGTTGTATTAATGAACTCAAGTGGCTGAACGGTACAGAGCAGCACAGTCAACAACCTGGAGGGGGTGGGGTCATGTGCATTTAAAGGGCCAGCGCTCAAAATGATCTTTCTGGTGTCATTACTCAGAAATAGGGTTGAGGATGGACCTGTGGAGTTGAATTAATGAACGATTCAGACCCAAGCAGAGCATTTACAGGTTATGGAGACCGAAGGGAAATGTTTAAAAATGCACATTAACATTTAAAAAAGCAAAATATCACTTCTTTTAAGGGTCTTATACTCATAACTGATCTCTCTCAGGTTAAATGAGTTACAAGTGCTCTGTCTGAGTGCAGATTTTCTGAGCTGGGATACCCCCTGTTAAGTGTCAGTTGTTTGAGTAAAAGGCTCATAACCTCAGGAGGTTGGACAAGAATTTCCATTTCACACTTGGGTGAAATTCCAGATTGGCTGAACTCACACCATTCAGCCTACTCAGCATTAACCTACATTATTCCAAGTAAATCATTTGAGAGAAAAAACATCAGCAAAAAGCTTCCAATATGTGTGTCTTCATTTTTCTATTTCAGGCCAAAGGCCATCTTTTCCAATCACAGTGAGGTAGAGGGAGTAGAAACACAACAATACATCATCATGTTGCTCTTCCAAATGGCCTGATAAGAAGTTGCAAAATACTGCAAAGATTCAACTCTTTTAAAGGATTTATTTCCATGACATTTGGCAGATGGATCATGACTACATATATTTTAAACGTGGACACCTGTGGCTCTGGCAGTTGGGCAGGTTTTGAGCCACATTTTCCGAACCTGAACCTGCTGAGGCACTGTGAGCCTTTTTCCTTGTGAAGCTCTGCATGCAGCACCACATGGAGATATGCATTCTCTTCATATGCAGAGATCAGTTTTCCTGTGTTTCCTTGTTAGCTTCGCTTGATGCAAAGTAAAATCTTGGCTGCTGGACAAAAAAGTAAAATCAGAAGATAGAGGCCGGTCAAAGAAACCAAATTCCAAATAAAAATATTATTTTGAGCATGTATTTGCAGAACACGACACATGGTCCAAATAGCAAAAAGATGCAGGTGCTTTCAAATAATGCAAAGAAAACTAGTTCATATTCATTTGTGACCACCACAATACTAATGTAACTTGGGAAAAGTTCACACATCACTATTTGGTGGAATAACTGTGGTTTTCAGCGACAGCTTTCACGTATCTTGGCTCTCCACCATTACTGTTGGATGAATTTCTGAAGCTCCTGGCACAGAAATTCAAGAAGCTCGGGAACGTTCCGTAGCTTGTGACCATCCATCTTCCTCCAGAAGTTTTCAAAGTGGGTTCAGGTCTGCAGATTGTTCTGGCCATGACAGGGTCTGCATCTGGTGATCCATCATCCACACCTTTATTGAACTAGCTGAGGCCAGGAGCATTGTCCTGATAGAAAAAAACAGTCCTCAGGGTTTGGAAAACTGTCAGAGCAGAAGTCCAGTAGTTTTCAAGGGTTATTTTTAGATTCCAATTACTTTTGTTGTACTAATAGAACTGTTTTTATCACCCAGCTAGTCCTACTGCAAGAAGATAGTGATGGTCAAAGACTGTGACCATCACCAATACTGTGACTCAGTAGTGGTGTTTTTACTTCTGCTTCTTAAATAAGACATGGATCAGATGTTTATTCGGTAGAATAAAGTGTTTGTGTTGGAATTCAGCTGGTACAGGGATGGAATGGCTGTCATACATGCACACATGCTGATTTCAGAGGAAATTGCCGTGGGGCTGTACATACAAATCTATTTGTGTTTCTTTTCTGTCACTAAAATATAAACAGAAGGCACATTATTTTAATAGAAAAACTGTCCCTGAACCTTTATGCAGAGATCAGAATGTAGCAAACTGATCCATCATTATCGTAGGAACCGAATTAGCTGACATCAAGCACTTGTAGAGGAACACACACAAACTTCACACAAGCAAAAAAACAAAACATAGAAGTCTTCCATACTGAACCTTTGAAAATAAAATGATTTGTGTGCCTGCAAGGTCACATATTAAGTCAGGACCTGTTTAGATCATGTGGAGCACTTCAGGGTCGCATTCAGTTCATACTCAAAATAGGGTTGTTTTTTTTTTTACCCTGAAATAGTTTGAAATGACTGATTTGGTGTATCATTTCTTCCGGTTTGCTTGTCAAGAATGGTAGCAGCCATATGGAAGTGTCACTACTGTGTACCCCAGTGTGTACTGAATAAACAAAGGCAACTGTATTTAGGTTTTCACATTTTCCTTCAGATTTAGTTAAGAAGAAATGTTTGGTCGCAGTTCATCGAGATAAGGCGCTGAAGTTTAGAATCCAATCAGGAAGTACATTGGTGTGCAGCAGCATTTATGAGAAGAGGATTACCAGGGAAGCATCAGTGGTATTGTGAAAGGAACTGAGTGACCCTGTACTGTAATATTGTAATGTTCAGGAAATGAACCCAATCACAAGACCACAAGACAGTTATAATTAAAGGGTTTTACTGATTCTTCAATCAATAAAGTACAAGTCAAAAGTTCAGAATGCAACAGGGGGATCCTCTTCATCACCAGAGGGTGCGCACTGTTCAAAGGGTTCACAGAACTGGGTCTGGTTCCTCGGAGGTCGGGGGCATTTTGATTTATTTACATGTTGATTTATTTACTATTGAACTGATGAATGTGAATCCCAAAGTGCACTAACAGCTGTAAACCCACTGGTACCATCATAAACAAAATGCTTCCTTCCTCATGTTCTGCTGAAGCCATCAGGCTGTGTTTACGGGGCAAATCTGTTTGAAATGCACTATGGGATATTGACCTGTTCTGGACAAAACATGACAAAACATAGCATGGAATGGCACACTGGTTAATGCAACAGCTGTGTTTATGGGGCTCAAACTACCAACCTCAACTTTTTTTTTGCTTAATTATCATCCTAATCTGCCATTTTCTTTTCCTTCATTTGTCTCCTGGTTTTGGATTCCATTCTCATAAATATCAGTATTGTAAAAGGATGATCATTTGCTTAACTTAACATCTTTTTGCAACCTTTACAGCACTGCTAAACAACACAAACAGACTGAACTTAATTCTCACATCGTTAACTGTGTCATAACTGGCTGATAAACTTATGAGACTCTCAAATCCAACTGTAGGAGCATATGAATATTTTAACCACTGGATGTGCCCATAACTGGCACCTGATACTTTTATTGATGGCTATCAATGCTTCAACATGTAGCATGCGTAATTTCATCAATAAAGTTCATTCCAATTTAATCTAATTTCTTACCTCAAGCCTTCAAAAACTGCCAGAGAAAAGCATGTTGTTGTTCTTTTACAACAGTAAGTCACATTTTTAAAACTTTGATAACTACAGAATTACTTTACAGAGAAGACAGAGTATGAAGAGGCAGACCAGTGCACTGAAAAATAAGACAAGTTGATCTTAACCAAATCTAGTGCACTCAAAAAAAGGCAAGTAAAGAAGTTCAGTTTTCTTCATATCTACTACTTTAGTAGATTTAATTTCCTTAAATATATCAAGTATAATTAAACTGATCTTTCTAACTGTACGCACCTTAAATCACTGAAGAAAGAACAACATAGAATTTCTAGTTTGCAGCGGTTTCTTTTTCATGTTGGTGTGGTGTTTCAAAATGGCCGCTCCAAGGCTAAAGACTTGGCTCCAAGTACGGGTATTCTGGTAATTACCACCGTCAACTAGCCTGGCAGACCAGACTATACATGAATTGTATAGTCTGGAATCGGACCACTGACAGAGCTGAAGCCTGTGGGTGGATTCAACCGTTGTCGTTTAAACTGTTCCTGCACGTAATAGGCCAGTTCTACGACCAATCAGAGCAACCGACAGTGTGACGTATTCAGAGCTACAAGCAGAGCCAGCTGGTATATTAGACTTTTACTCTAGCTGGTCGGCAAAACAGCGAATCCATCCTTCTTTAAAACAAATGACTTGAGGGCTTCTTTCTGCTCAACTTTCAGAGAAAAACCCAAGTCTAACTCTAACAAAATTGACAAAATTCAAACGAGCTTGGTTTGTTAGCCACATCCATCTTCGTTGCTCTCTATGGTTGTTCTATCTCGCCCTCACACAGCCCTGTCATCATCCCGCCCCACCGACTCGCTACACAGACAGAGCGTTTTGATTAGTCCGACATACTTTGTGTCAGACCAATGATGGACTCCTACCTTGTGATGCTAGACCACAAACACAGCAAGACTATTTTCTGCTGCTATGTGTTCTAGAGTGCTAGGCTAACCTTCAACTACATTGGTGGAAGAGCTTAAACACACCTGTGGAGCCTGACTGCTCTGGGAAACTTAGGCCCCGTCCCCACTGATACAATGCCGCGGTTTTTTCTAATCCGTCTCAAAAAGATGTTACGTAAAAATTGAAACGTTTCAGTAATGATCTGCATCAGCATGGAGGCGAATCGCTTGCTGAACACGATG
>JAQQZY010000023.1:14911401-14922867 GCA_030068375.1 Ostorhinchus rueppellii
AAAGACTGGGGGTGGGGGTTGGAGTGGGGGAGAAGCAGAGAGAGATGCATGAATGGAACTACATGGAACCGGAACTACTGTAGATGATGAGCACCACCACAACTACATGGACAAGTCATGCTAATGATGATGCAGCCAGGAGAGATCCACTCTTACATTAATTCATATAAGAGTGGATCTGAGGAAGAATGCGGAGTGAAACTTATCAAACTAATGCTAACTCACTGAAATGAAAACACCAACCACACTGGTGGACACCATCATCCAAAATAAGAGTTACTTACTAAATGTGAGCATATTCAGTGGGTTCTGATCAACGACCTGTCATCTTTGAGTAATTTAGAGTATAAGCACAGTAATTTTTACCAAATTTAAAATTAGTTATAAGTGCAGGCCCAAATAATCTGACCTGAATGGATGCTGAGATTAGGTAATGCATGTAAATTAAAGGGCCAGGTTTTCAGAAGACGCTCAGGGACTGAAAATATGTAATGAAGTGTTAGACGTGACATTTTGCCTCTTTCTTTCTGCAATCAAGTCTTGTGGAGTTCTCAGAGTTGTGTTTTTCCTTTTCAAGATGCTTCACATATCCTTGGTTGGGGACATTGCATCAGACCAGTCCAGTGTACACATCCTCTTCTTCCCCTGCCAGGCCTTTGGAATATGTGCACAATGTGATTTTTCTTTGTCCTGTTGAAATACACATCACCGTCCCTGGAGAAGTGAACATCTTTGACGGTAACACTTGTTGGTAATAACACAGGTGATAATGATCTCTGTATGACACAACCTCTGCCTGTGACAGAACTGGACCTCTGTTGCTGGAAACAGCCAGGATGATCCTTTTCATGGAACATCCATTTCTCCCAAAGCAGATCTGATTGGTGTTAGTACAATCCATGTTTCCATCAAGGTTATAATAGTTTCACATTTTTGATGATAGTTAAGTTTTATTTCATTTAGATTTTTTCCCCTCTAATTCAGTTAGTTTTAATTAGTTTTTAAAGTGGGTTTGCTCATTTTTATTAATTTTCGGGGTTTTTTCCCCAAATGCTTAGTTTTAGTTTAGTTATTATTAGTTTTAGTATTAGTTTGAGTTTTTTCATACTTTGGGTTAGGTGTCAGGTGCAGGATTGAAAAAGATTAGAGTACGTAGTGTGTAATAAAACTCAACAAAGGATACATTAAAAAAAAAAAAAAAATTAGTCAGTTACTGCTGAAAAACCGATGGTGCACAACAACCATAACAGTCCATAAAAGAGCTTAAGTCTAAAGTGTAAAATGTGTGTAATAGTCTAACAGTTCTGAGGTTAGATACAGGTAGTGTGCCTGGTGCTGATCTAAACAGACAATAGACTTAAGACACTCATGAACATAAGTATATGAATCCACTCAAAATCAACAACCCTGTACACTCTACAGGTAGGACTCCTTTTTTTGGACCAAAATTACAAAGTCAAAAATACATGAACTCATCTTCTCAGCACTGGATGCAGGTGCAGCCTTATGATATATAAATGCAACAATACAGTTCACAATTCCAGGGATCTCCCCAGACAATGGAATAATGGCGCTGCGCCAGGGTACCGGCACTCAGCTGTTATTACAACCCCCCCCCCAAATGCATTTGCATTTTCCAGTTTTAGATTTCAAATTGAATTTTGATAACTATTTTCCAGGGCAGACTTTGAAAATTAAATCTCAAATGTCTTTTTCATTTTAATTAAGTTAAAGAATGAGCGGTCTTGAATAAGAAAATTAAAATGCAGACTGGATGATTGATTTCTCATTATATTTATGAGTCAAATAATGCAGCCACATTCTTAAAATGAAAAAGCATTTCTGCTAATGCATTTGAATTTTTAATTTTAGATTTCAAATTGAATTTTGATAACTATTTGCTGGGGCATGTTTTAGAAAACTAAATCTCAAATGTGTTTTTATTTTTCTTTCTAATTATGCAAAAGAATAAGCAGTCCTGAATAAGAAAATGAAAATACAGACTTGATGATTGATTAATAATTTTCTTTATGAGTCAAATAATGCGGTCATATTCTTAAAATGAAAAAGCATTTCCGCAAATGTATTTTAATTTAATTTATGATAACTAATCGCTTCCATAGCTTATCCAGGTCCTCACCATTAGCCGTCTGCTGCTAGCTTCTGAAGTGGACTTTAAGATTCGTGGGAATTTTTCCTTTTAGAAGTATTCCACATATTTCATCACTTGTTTCCACCATGAGGAACTTGATGTTATCTGTCTCGTAGTCATATTCAAAGAAACTGGACTGTGCCTTTCTTCCAGCCTTTGCTTCCATGTTGGTAGTTACTGAGTAGAAGCTAAACTAGATTGAGAAGTGACGAACCATGAGGTGCGTTCAGGTGCTCACGGAAAACTGAGCAAAATAAGGCGATTTCATACCAATCCAAAAGACTGATTGACAAAGACGAAAACGAAGGGCATTTCATCTATAATTTCAGTTCGTTTTATAAACATGCACAATAGTTTCAGTTAGTTACAGTTTTTTCTTTTAATTATAGTTTTTATTTATTTCAGTTAATGAAAATGTTTTTTCAATTTTAGTTTGCGTTATTTCGTTCGTTTTCTTTAATGATTTTAACCTTGGTTTCCACTAAGTGGAGATCCACACCAGGCGCCTCAGAGCCCAGAAAAATCCACAATGATTCTGGACACAGTTGACAATAGACTTTTATTTGGCTCAGAAAAGTACAAAATGACATTTGTGTCTGTACATGCATATTGTAGAGACTGACAAAGGATCTCCACATGCTAACCTCTGGGGTTCTGTCAGCCCTAGATGAATGGTGGATCTTGGTGCAGTCTCATCTGAGGGGTCAAAAATCGTGATGGTCATCTCCAACTTGAACCCTTACCCTTTTACACACTGAAATCCAGACCCATCCAGATTCCTTGAATATTTTCGTTCTGTTCTACACTGCTGAGGCTGAAATATTCAAATTCCCCATAAAACCCAAAAAACTAACACTAAAACTGTGAAAACCAAATCAAAATTAATTTATTCCAGGACCCCAGTTTTCTCGGGAAATAGGATGACACTTTCTTCACTGTGTCATTAAGCAAGACCATACCAAAGACAGCAAGAGTTAGGTTAACAATAAGTATAAGCTCCGATAGACATAGCCCATTAGTATCCAAACTCACTAAATCAGTGGAAGTTAAAAGACAAGGATCCTAAAAGGATCCTAAAATGCTGGATGATAGCAATAATGTAGCAAAAGTTACATATTTTAAAGCAAAAATGTGTTTGTGTGGATGTGGTGCTAGATCTCTTTGTCAAACTGGATTTTACCAATGATAAATGAGCACACTCACTGTCAAAGAAGTTGGGATGAACAAAGAAATAGCAGTCCTCAGCCCAGTGATTCACCACATCAGTATTCAAAGGAAGGCTGACAAGGAATGACCACACCTGGCTGTCCGATCGTTGGTGACCCAGACCTTCATCTACGGTAAACTGACTCACTGCCGTCTCACTTATCACTGCATTATCCATCTGTCTGGTCTGTGAGGACTTCACAAGAAAACAGAAAAGAAGACCATCTACTCTTATTCAGGTAAATACACTGTAGATTTATAGTAGACAAATATAGTTCACAGGGATAAGAAATGTGTAAAATACACACTGATGTTAAAAAATAAAAATCTACTGTATAACAGACATATGAAGAGGTGCTACAAACAGGGTCATCAACAATAAAAAAAAAAAAAAGGTGTTTGAGTATTGGATCGAGAGCATGAAGGAATAAACACACAGACAGAAGGATAGACAGAAAGACATACAGAGAGAGAGATACAGACAGACAGAAAGAGAGAGAGAGACAGACAGATACACAGGCAGAAAGAAAGGCAGACAGACGGAAACACACAGAGACAGACAGACAGAAAGAGAGAGACAGGCAGAAAGAAACACAGAGACAGACAGAAAGAGAGAGAGAATGACAGAAAGACAGAAACACAGAGGGGGACAGACAGACAGAAAAACAGCCAGACAGACAAACTTATTTTAACATTGTAACCTACATTTACATGTATTCCATTCTGATGTGGCTGTATTTCTCTTCCTGTGGAAGATCCATTACACAGTTCATTGTTTCTAGTTTAGTTTTATTAAGTCATCTGTGACTGAAGGAGCTGAAAACTAACCCATGATATTAATAGATGGTCCATAGTTGAATGATGTTCAAAGTCAACACATAGTCTAACTTGTACAAAGTGTGCACAGATTCTGCTGCATAAACTTCAATATAAACCCTCCAGGGTTTCTCGTCACATTACAGTTGTGGTGTACGATGAAAATTTGTGTCCTTTCTGTCATGTTGATTATTTGTTCTTGCGACCAGTTGGCTTGGCTATTGTTGCAGCTGCAGTGAATTGTGGGATGGCATTCTGCCCTCTCTTTTGGTAAAATATGGTTCAGTATATCCTGTGCTACAGAAGATACCAAAGGAAGCCCTGAAGCTCCTTTCTTTTGCACGTAGAAAACTCAGACACCTCTTATCATGGCTGACACTCAGATCCCTCCAAGTCATTTTATTCAGTTAGGAACCTTCCCAAGCAAAAAAAAGACTCTTAAGTGTGTCACCTACACAAGTGTTTCCATTTTTTGCCTAGCCCTTGGGCATATGGGCCCAGCAGGGGGCAGCAGAGGCCCTGTACACTATTTTGCAATGAATTAAAAATGCATTGCTCAGGAGGGCAAAGCTGTGTCCTATTTCAGCCTCATTTCAGTTTTCATTTGGTCTGATGTATTTCTGATATATCCACTCACAAAATTTACCAGGAGAAAAGGGAGAGACTCCAGTAAAAGACAGACTCAAAGAAGATCCAGCCTCATTGTGACTCACTGTTTGTAATTGTGTCCATTTTCTCCTCTGCTGTACAAGAACAAGCTCATATTACCCAGTGTGGCAATTTTATTGTGATATTTTTGTTTTACTTTATCAAAGTGAATGATTTGACCACTGAATACTTTAATGATAATACATCCATCAATCCACAAACTGGTATGACTGGTTTGTTAATGACAGTCACAGATTCACTCCCTCGCTCAGTGGTTCTCAGTCTTTTCCTTTGACCTGTTGCTGCTTTTCTTACAGCATTTCAACATTTCAAGACATCCTTTTCTGCAGCGTTCAATTAGACGCTATGTACAATATATGTTTATCTTTTCTATGTGATTAGGGCTTTTCTCAGCCCAGCTGGCCAATAAAAACACTTTAACTTGCAGCTATAAAGTCAAGCAGACCTAATTAGAAAGTTGACTCAGATGAGACATGCTGTTACAGTCTCGCCATATTGGTCCCAGGGGCCTGTCAATCACTGAGCTGACGTAATGCTGTCTGGCTCTGCACACCCACAAAACACACACACACAGACACACACAGACACTAGCATTTAACAATATGGGTCAGCTGTTTCAGCACTTTCACTGTGTCACTAGTTTATTTGTATGGATGCACATTTCCATTGTTTTGTACATACATGACATTTTACTAGACTACCCTAGGTTATATTTTGGCAATATATTTTGTGTAAAAATAAAATATGCTGTGCTTTCATGTGTTGCTGCTATATTTCAAGCACCATTAAGTTTGTTCCACCTTTATTTTGGCCTTTCATTGGATGTGAACAAAGTACAAAATAAAGGAAAATAAGGACAAATAAAAGTAACCCAATATCAGTGGGAGGTCACAGTGGAGCTGCTGCAAAAAGTGTTGAATTAGGACCACTGAAGGCTCATTCATTACATTTTAAAAGCTGTCTCAGTGGAGCTTTCTGATCAATGTTAATACAACAGCCAGACTGCATTATCACAGTGCAAGAACAAAATAAATGCAGGTATCATATTCACTCCGAGGTGCAAACCTGCCTGAATTTAACGCTATATTCCAACCTTCAGTATTACATAATGATAATAGCTTTATTAAATTTAGTGCTTTAACACTGAATTGAGTCCAATTCTAGTGGCTTCTACCTCACAATGTAATATGCCTTGTTTTGTATGGCATATATGCACTGACGTCAGTTCATTGGATTGGCAGACAAGAGGCGGTGCAAATTTCAACAACAGAACCAATCAGATGCAAGGCTTAAAATTTGACTGCCAAATGACGGATAGAATTAATGGATCCTGTCTAGACACAGGGACAGCAACAATGTGAGCTGTCCTAACCATGATGGACTCTAATTTGCCCAGATAGCTTTGCTGACCTAGACAGTGCAGAAACATCCCAAAAGAAGACTCCTGTGTGGCCATATACAGTAGCACATAGCAATAAAACAAATATTATTGTCTAACACAGTATAAGGTTTTTACTGAACAGAATGTCTTTAAATGTAACGCCATTGTAAACAGAAACATTTAGTTTAAACACTGGGTCTAACACTGCACTGAAAAAAGTAAAACATTGAATCTACTTAAAAATTATTCTTCTTCCATAGATCCCACAAAAAAAAAAAAAAAAAATGGTTGAGTGAAGCAAATTAAATTACTATAAATAAAATAATGAATGCATTTAATGTAATTCAGTTTGGTTCACTCAACTAATTTTTGTATGTGTGATCTATTGAAGAAGAATTTTTAAGTGGATTCAATGTTTTACTTTTTTCAGTGTGGGTGAAATCTTGTCATGTTCCTGGAGTAGGCCTTGCAGTGTTGCTTGAGGGACAGTTTGAAAAGAAGACCATATTGTTTGTTTCCTTTTTCCAACCAGCATAGCGTGGGATGGAACAGTTGATTTGTAACCTTTTTTCCTTGGAGCCTCCATCTACGCTGTAAAAAGTAAAACATTGAATCAACTGAATTTTTTTCTTCAATAGGTCACACATAAAAAAAAATAAAATAAAATAAATAGTCGCGTGAACCACATTAAATTATATTGAATGTAATTTAATTTGGTTGACGCAACTTTTTTTTTATGTGACCTATTGGAGAAAAAAATTCAGTGTTTTACTTTTTACAGTGTATTTCTCTCAAAGACAGGCTGGATATTTTGTGATGATCCCATTTGAACACTGGCTCACAGTGTTTTGATGAAAATGGTGTGAATGCTATGGCCTTCACAATCACCAGATCTCAACCCAACTAAGCGCAGATGGGAGATTTTGGAGCAATACGTTAGACAGTATTCTCCACCTCCGTCGTCTAAACACAAAATAGTCAAAATGGAGTTTATCCTTCCACAGCTTGGGAGCGCTGAAGATGTTTGAAGGTGTAGGATGGTGACTTTTAATCTAAAACCAATCCTCACATGTAGGTAAAACTATCACTGTACTTTTAAATGTGATGCATCCTGCGCAGGTCAGGTGCAGAAATGCACCATGCCAATCACTGTCATTCAAGCCTTGACCAGAGTTTACGCCAGAAAATAAAGCACTCGCCATCTTATTGGATCTGGACAATCCTTTCTGGAAACACTGCACATTGACCCATAAATCTACTGCAAAACTGGTGCTGATTCTACAAAACTGTTTTGGGGACAAAGCTATTTGAGAACTGCAATGATGAGAACTGTCTGAGGAAAACTGCATGTGTGCAAATTTTTTCATCCATTCTTTTTCATGACACTTTCTAAACAAAATAATTCTTTATGGAGGAATGGGGATGGAGAGCCTCAGTGCTTTTTGTTTTGGCACAGACATAGTACAAACTAAGGTTGAGCTCATTCATATTCAAATCTGTATTTTTTATTTTCTTCTTAACTGCCAATTGGCTGTTTGAATTTATCTATTATTAGGGTGTATTTGTATGTATTAGAGATGATATGGTTTGGCTCTTTTCAGGGAGAGAGCCCTTTTGGCACAGTTCCCAAAGAAGAGCCGGCTCTTCTGGCAGACAAAAGGCTCTTAATTTAGTATAATTTGTGGCCTTATATTTTAACCTAAATTGGCAAATATGAGCAGTTTGTGTGAGAGAATCCTTATAACTGATTAATTTTGTGCATTTGTTCTGTCACAAAAGCATTTTTTACTTTGATTTAGTATTTGAATTAAACATTTAATTGTACAAAAACAAAAGAGCAAAACACTGTAAGCAAATCCACAGAACACAACTAGAACATCAACAGAACCAAAACAGAACCAAATTCAGTAGCCAAACAGTATGAATGTCCTCAGTGCAGGTTGGCATTGAGAATGTCTCAGCTTTTGCCTCAGAGCCTCAGCTTGGATAGGCTCATGCAATAGCTTCCATCTGTGAGTATCTGTCCTGTTTTTAGAAGATTCTAGAAGGAACAGACATTTCCAGAATACACAGTCTCCCCTCCATCACCTTCACTAGCCATGGGAAGACTGAGGCCGAGGCCTGATACCAGCCACAGTGGCTCTACTGCTGGTTGGATGAGAGGTTCCTCAAGACAACATCTCATCTTGGCCTCATGTCCACCATGCTACCCAATAGAAACAAAGTTCTCCTGTGAGCAGAGATGAGCCACTGAGTGAGAGCTGTGCAGCCAAAGGACAAAGAAGTCAGGTAGCGGCTCATCCAATTCCCTACAAAGCATCGGCTCTTATAGCTTTTGAATGTGACACATCATGAGTTTATATCAGACTATAAATATACAGATAACACTATGTAAAATATTGAAACATATTTAGTTTATAGTATTGGCACCATGTAACACTGGGTAGAACAGTGTCTGTACCAAAAAAGTAAGTTTGCTAAAATATGATTGGTAGACTAAGTAGAACTATGAACATATGCATAATATGTTTGATTAATCATTCACCTGTGCCATGTGTATATTGTAGAGCAATATGTTCTTTACAACAGGTATACCCAACCCTGATGAAGTGTTACTGAGCTAGGGCTGGTTCACTCACTCATTCATTCATCTTCTGAAACTCATTAGGGTCGTGGGGTGCTGGAGTTTATCCCAACTACCTACGGGCGAAGGTGGGCTACATCCTGGATGAGTCACCAGTTCATCACAGGGCCGATAAATAGAGACAAACCACCATCACATTCAAACCTATGGGCAAGTTTTAGGTTGACCAATTAACCTATTGATACATGTCTTTGGAGTGAGGGAGGAAGTACTGGAGGGAACCCATGGAAACACAGGGAGAACATACAAACTCCATACAGAAAAGTCCCTGGTTAGAATCAAACCAAGGACCTTGGTTGCATCATATCTTGTCTAATTTAAATCATTAAAGCCTTCTTTTAGGTGTTGCCAAGTTTGGAATGCATCAACAGTGATGCATCAGTAACCAGGTCCTCTGTCCACACTTTATTCACTTTTATACACTTGAAATATTTCATAATTTTAAGTGTCTTAGATATCATTTCTTCTCCTGGTCTCGTTACAGCTGAGCATGAATTCAGTTGGTGATCAGCTGTGTGGTGGCATAACACACTTTAGTTAAACTGTAAAAAGTCATAAGTTCAGTTAATGATCATAAATTGTTTGTATAATTTACTTCCATTTAACATGATGAGTTATGAAATTTCAACTTCATGAGTTATTAGCATTGTAACATAAGGTTATGAGTCAGTTCAGTGAAATGTAAGTTTAAATGTGTCAACATAACTTAACAATGTGAGATTTAAAATGGTAACCGCATCTCTAAAAAACTGATCATGACCACTGGTGTTGCAGCAAAATTAATTAATTCATTCATCTTCTATACTCGCTTTATCCTCACTAGGGTCACATGGGGCCTATCTACTTAAGGGCAAAGGCGGGGTACACCCTGGACAAGTCGCCAGTTCATCACAGGGCTGACATATAGAGATGAACAGTCACTCTCACATTCACACCTATGGGAGATTTAGATTAGCCCATTAACCTATCGGTGCATGTCTTTGGATTGTGGGAGGAAACCGGAGTACACCCATGGAGACACAGGCAGAACATGCAAACTCCACATAGAAAGGTCCCAGCTGGGAATTGAACCCAGGACCTTCTTGCTGTGAGGCACGAGTGCTAACCACTGAACCACCGTGTTGCTTCAGCAAAACTAATGTGAGGTACAAATAAAGCTGGAAATGAGGTCTTGATCTGATAAGGGACTAATAATTATGATGTAAGATTTTTGTCACATGCAGTTGTACATGCTGGTTTCGAGAATAGGATACTGACTAGTGTGAATGGGGATTGCTAGTGGGGCAAAGCACAGGAGGGTGGTAGTAAAGAGAGTTAATATTGGGCTGGGAGTTGCAGCCTGATGTGTGCTGGCCAGTGCTTTACCTTTGACCCCCTACTTCTAACTGTCTGGTCAATTGGACCAGGCAGGGGTGTCATCGCAACAGGCTTACCAACCCCCCTCTGTCATGGTACCTACTTAAAATGTCATACAGCAATCATGGCCACACAGGTGTGCCAAAACCTCTTCCACCAATGGGGTAAAAGGTCACCCAGAACACCTGTTCCTGGAGCGACCAGTTTAAAACACCCTGAGTCAGAGTGACTTTGCTCATACTAGTGTGGAAATCTCAACTCTTCCAAACTTTTAGCTTTTAATATAGCATGGGTGTTCAAATCTAGTCTGTGAGAACAATATTTGGCATGTTTTAGATGTTTCTCTTCTAAAATTAAGGTTGGTCTCTTTCTTTGGTAGCAATTGTATGTTCCCTTGATAAAAGAAAGTAAGTTTTTGAGTGGATAATGTAAAAATGATTTGTTTTAACTTGGCTTAGTAAGTTTAAATGATAAATGATCATTAATTAAAGACTTCCAGAACTTAACTTTGTGAGTTGAAATAGTGTGGAATTGTACATTGCTTTGACAAGGCAAGTTATATTGAGCTGGCAATGTAAGATAGTTAGCTGTTTTAACTCAAAGAATCAAGTTCAAACAATAAGTTATCTTTAATTAAACAACTTGTATAACTTAAATGTGTAAATTGAAACAAAACGTATCTTGAAGTGGACTTAACTCATGTTTTTAAGGCAGAAAATGAACTTGAGTTTTTAAATTGAACCACCTTGGTAATTTTTACAGTGTACCATCTGAATTGGACAGCACAGAATAAAGAGCTGATAAATGAAACACGAGCAATGTGCAACACCTTACCAAAGTGTTATCATGGTAATCCATTCAGTTCCAGTTTGGCAGATGCAGTGGGAGTTAGTCTGTGAATATGCAAATATTTACAACCACAATATATATTTCAATAAGTGGAAATGAGACAAAAATATCAGTAAAATACTTCATACATCATGTTTTATCATACATTTCTACCTTATACCTAGACCTGGTATCTTTTCCTAAAACCTAACACTGCATATGAAGATTAAATCTAAGAGATACGGCTGGGTTGTAACACAGTTTGGATGTCATCTGATAACAGGACAGATGTTGATACAGATTTGTGAACAATACTCAAGCCAAATACTTAAACAAGAAGAAATCTATCTATCTATCTATCTATCTATCTATCTATCTATCTATCTATCTATCTATCTATCTATCTATCTATCT
>JAQQZY010000023.1:14956806-14973447 GCA_030068375.1 Ostorhinchus rueppellii
TGTGTGTGTGTGTGTGTGTGTGTGTGTGTGTGTGTGTGTGTGTGTGTGTGTGTGTGTGTGTGTGTGTGTGTCTGTAGGCTACTTTATGTTCCGCTGTCTGACTTGGCCCTGACCCCTGCCTGCCCCCTGTGAAAGAAAAAGTGTGAGAAAAATGTGTGTGTGTGGAGTGGGGGTGTTAGTGGGTGGAGTGGAGATGGTGGGGGTTAGCGCAGACTGTCTCTAAACAAAGCTGGTCTGTCTGGTTTGGTTGTGTGTGTGTCAGACACCCTGACCTCTCCTTAAGGACTGCACGTCTGTCTGAAAACCCTCACAGCTGATGCTGCTTTATTATGACCAACAATACCAACAATAAAATGATGAGTTTCTTTTTTTAAAATGCTTTTTTACTTATTGTGTTTTGAGCAGAGATTATTGAGCATTTTCACATCCCAATGAACAAGAGCTGCAGCTATCAATTCTTTTTATAATCTTTTAATCTATTGATTATTTGATTTGATTAATTGAATAGGAGAAAATATAGTAAAAATGTGTTTTAAAAAAAACATGCTTGAAAATGACAGCTTTCCCTTTATTCCTGAACCAGAGGAAATATCCAGAAAAAAAAGTTAAATGATACATAAAAATATATACAGAGATACAAGTATACAGTATAAAACTATAAATAAATATACCTATAAATATATAGAAATAACAATAACATAAAGTGTTATATAAAAAAAATTATATAAACAACAACAAAGAAGTTAAATGACATCAACAAACAATATGGTCCCTGCAGTCTTCATCACATTTGGATTCAGTTTCCTAACTTATACCAACTACAGATGGAGCTAACATACAACTGTGTGTTGATCCTGTCGTCATGTGCATCACAATAAGCGTCCGTGTGAAACACAACAGCAGAACCAATGTTTAGCAGCAGTGAAATTAAGTAAACAATAGATTTGACTGAGAAAAATTGGAATTGAATAGTTTTCTTAATTTGAGTGAATTAATCAATTAATGGTGTCAACTCTGCTATGAAATATGTCTCTGGGTGAAATAAAATTGGTCATCTAAAAAAAGAAAGAAAAAAAAAAACATGTAGCCAAAGTTCTTATTCTGTCATGTCTAATTGGAATAATCGTCCTCATTGTATTCTACAGCAACAGCCCTCCCATGTCCAATTGGTTACATATCCAAAGAACAGGTATTTATTTACTTGAACTTTTTTTACTTCTAATCCCTACAATTCAATGGGAAATAATAAACAATAATAAACATTTGTTTCAATACTACACTTTCTTCATTTGATTTCAGTCAACTTACTGAAGGTTTGTGTTTGAGTTACTCTAAAAGTTTTCCCACATATGCCTATCTCTTCCACATATCTGCTTTTAGTCATATATTAGTAAGAAATAACTCGCGACAGTGTCAGACCAACACATCAGTTGATCCCTGGATCATTGGTGCTGGAGATGGATGTTGGTGCCAACATTCTTAAAGCACAGTGTTTGAAACGTTTATCTCTCAGTTTACAGTCAGTTTACAGTCTATTTCAATCATTACTTAAAGCAAAAATTGCTAATTGTAGTTTGTGCTGATTGTAGTTCATTAAAGTAAGAGTTTCTACTGTTTTGTACTGATTTTATATCATTAGAATTTCATCATTATTAAGGACAGATAAATCAGACAAAAAAGCAATGTGAATTGTTTTCTGAATATTATATTGTCCCTAGTTTTTACTTTGAACAGCTGGTATGCATTTACTGTAATAATAAACAGAAGGTCATGTTATTATGAATGCTATTTTCTGACTTTTTTGTGATTGAAAGGCTTTATGTTGAGGTGAAAGTTTGCATAACCTCTTTAAACAATCGCCGCAGTTGCCTCGATTTTGACCTGGTTTTGATTAAATGTTCTGCTTTTGCCATTTGGTTTCTCTTTGTAGAGCATGCCCAGTGAAATGACATTTCTCTGACACAGACGTGTGTCAAATCTTTCTCCTCTGTATCAGTCATGAGCTGACGCTGAAAAGATTTGAGAAGCATCATGTGACATAGTCTGTGTATAGACACACATGGCTTTTATACAGGTTTAGTAATAATGTCAGCAGAAAACTTAGATGAGTTTTCATGTTGTAAAAGTGCTTTAGTGGAAAAATGCAGACACATTAAACTAAAGAGTTGAATCTTAGGTCAGCTTAGTAAGTTAGTAATGTTTGATCTCATGAAACTGCCTTCAGGGGTTCGGACTGCAATGTCAATGTGTATTGGAATAAAAACAGAAAAATGTCAGAAATAGTGTAAAATTTTAACAGTTGGTGTCAGTATGTACAATACCCAGATCCTATATCTCTTTGCCTGTGGAAGCAGTGTAACCTATACTTCCCATAATGCCTGTGGATCTAATGTTTTTGTGCATTGTAAATGTTGAACATTATGAGTAAACTGAGTGTGAGCACTGTGTTAAACCTGTGTCCATGTCGTTGCAGCCCAGCTGGAGTTTGTCCAGATCCTGGTGATCATGGTGGTCATGATGGTGATGGTGGTAGTCATCACCTGCTTGCTAAACCACTACCGCCTCTCAGCACGCTCTCTCCTTTCCAGACATGCCCCTGCACGCCGGAGACACCTGCCATTGGCCAATGTAAGGCAGACATTACAACACCTGTATTATATCTTCTGCTCTTTTTGTGCATTTATTTGGTTAGCTTTAGCCTGATTTCAAATTAAAGTTGGAATTTGTATTAAAATTGGAAGTAACATGTTGTTGGTTTAAATTTTATTTGCCAATCATGGGACAGAAGGCAGAATATTATATTAAGGACTGGGCTGTAAGGGAAGCAGTGGCGGCAGGCACTACACGTTTGTTTATGATGGGGCTCTTAAATACATGATTTAATGCTATACCAAGACCCATGACACACATAAACCTATATGCACACACGCATGTTTGTATTTAACACCCATTCAGCATGGCTTAAAACATCTATGGTAACATATAGTATTAACCTGAAAGTCCTTGTAGAATCTTACCTCAACATTACAACACTCTTAATCAAAAATAAGCAACGACTGAGCCTGTAAAAGAGCTGCATTTTGTGCACGCACACTACGGCCTCAGTACCGAGAACCCACCTGATTCTGCTGCCAATTAACAACACTGCAGCTTCAAAATCAACAAAAGGCTCATTTCATATTGTATGCATAACATAGATGAGCATAAATAGATAAAAATAAGAAATCAAAATAGGTACCTTAATCCCCAAATACATTTAATTAACACACTGCTGCTACAAAAACACACTCTAACTGTTTGATATTTGAAGGGAAGCGTAGGGTCAAAGGTTACATGAGCACTGTGCCATTAGCTGGCTTTAATGATGTACATATTTTGGCAAATTTACTTTTTTATTTTATTCATAATTTTGTATTTATGGTCATTTGAGTTTGAATGTATGTAGCTTATGTGTGAAATAAAACAAGAAAAAAATTTAAACTTGACGTTTTTGGGGGGTGCTTTAACAATCCCTGGGCTAACTGGCGCCTGTGAAAGGAAGGAACCATAATGTTTCTGATTCTACTACACAGTAAAAAATGTAGTGTATATATTTTAATCAAACTATTTTAACCCAGACAGAGGAGAGTAAATCAGCTCTAACAGTAGAGTTAAAAGTCAGTGTAAAGTTCTGCATAGATGCAGTGTCAAATACAACTCTACAAAAGGATAATTAGGACCAGTCTGGCACATTGCACTGTGGGTACTGGACATGTCATTCATTGTGTTCTATTTCATGTGCAGGGGTTCAGGGGGAGGGGGGGTGTAAATGTTTATTTAGGTTAATGTGTCTGTTTCACAACATTTATTGTCCTTTTTGTGTTTGTTTTTTTTATGGATAAGACGCCATTAGTCGGCAGAACAATGACGAACCTGATTGTCACTGTGAAATTATAATTGTATTACAAGTGGGCAGGCCTTTGCTCTCTCAAAGTAAAAGCATGTTCGAGTGTGAATGAAACCTATACAGTGAAGTTACACCTTTTGTGACCCCCACATTGGAGACCCCTGCAATTCTACACTGTTTCAATATAAGTGTACTGTAAAACACTGACAGTGCAAATATTTGACAATAGACACAAGTGTTCAACACTGAGCTGTGGTGATTAGTGTTCAAATTTTGCTATGGAGCGAGTTGGTCCAACTCTGTCGTAGTGTTAAGTACTTAACACTTTCAAAAGTGTACTTTTGACACTGTGTGGTGTGGACCAATATAGACACTTTAAAAGTGTTGAATTTAAGTCTCACAGTGTTAAATTTGCACTGCTGATTTAGCTGTGTATGTGCTTTGCCACTCCTAATCTAATTCCCTTTCGCTCTTTACCTACCACTCAGACCTGGATGGACTACCAGATCCTCAATCATGGTTAGCATATATAATGCAAGCAATCATTTCGAACATGCATAAATGGTGTTAGCTAACTACGAGCACGCTGAAACCCAAACATGCATTTGTGGATTTCTTTGGAGACCATGGTTCCACAGAAAGAGTTGCAAAACTTCACATTCAGTGGAACTTAATCAGTGCATGTCACTGACTGTAAGTAGTTGTAGACAATTGTATACATAGGAAGATCTTTGGAAGCAAGTGCCATGATGTGTGAAATTAAAGTGTTTGGAATTATATATTGTTATTAATGGGCTTCCTACAGTGCTGATGAGTCACAGAGAGGACGGTTGTTAATGAAAGACAGAATCTGTGTAGAGTGACAGCATGTGATCACAGTGATTAAACATCGCTGCAGGCTAAAGCTAACACACTGACTCATTTCTCCATCAAGGGCCGCGGCAACTATTTCAAGTCACACACGTACACTTCCACTTCCACCTGAGGCTTTTACAAACATATGACTTCACTTGTGCTCCCTTAATCACCTGCTACTGAATCACTGATGTGTGTGTGTATGCGTCTCCAGTCTGTAGTGAGTAAAGTATGACACATAAGTACACTCACAGAGCTCCCCCTGATAAAGTCAGGGGAGTTATGGTCCCAGTTGATAAGGATTAGCAGACAGACACACTGACACACAAGCATCCAGACAGACAGGTGACAAAAAAACTACAAGAAAAGTTTGTAAAAGGCCCTTAACACCAAATAAAACTGCCTTTGTTGCTCTGGAATCAGTTAAATATTTCAAATCCTTAAAGTGATGTCATGCACCAGTAGAGCCCCCTAGTGGACACATACCTTGCAGCACATTATCTCTCATGTTCTTTTGTTTTTGACATGTATTATTTAACAGAATTAAAGCGTTTTTCAGAAATTGGTGATTACTTTTTGCCCCACATACACATATATTCTCTATTTTCACTTTTGTCAGCCTTTCAAACTTATACTGAGGTGAAGGCCTCTTCACTGCACGGTGAAATAGAAAAAAAACACATGACAAAAAGCAGTTCATTGGAGTAAAAGACCCTTAAGAATACCTGAGGTCATAAATGAGTCAGCTAAAACAAGAACAGACAGAAGCAATGTATGCACAAATGTGAGCGATGTGAAATGCCCTGAGGAGAAAAAAAGAAGTGCATCTCTAATGTTTCTGCAGTTCGTTTAAAGATCATGAGCACAATGACTTCAACTTAATTTTCCAGTCTGGGTAAAAACTTTAAAACACATAAAATAAGAGCCCATATTCAAAGGCAAATGAGGTAATAAAGAGAGGCAGAATATCATTAAGTGCTTAAACTAATAAAAGCTGTAAAGGACAACTTTAAAACTACTGAATGTATGCAAACCTTTAGTATATCAGGACACTTATCAAACACGTTTTCCTGATTCTCTTCCAGGAGGGGAGTCTGTGGTCGTCTGAGGCCACAGGGACCAACAGTGGTCTGAATGAGGTCAGTTCACTCATATTTTCATTCACATTATCAAAAATCAGCCTTATCATAGAAACGGTTACATTGTGTCTGTCTACATGGTAATACGACGTTATCTTCTGTCTTCTATCATCACACCACCAGGTGTATAACTCTCGCCCCCAGGACCGGGGGATCCACTCATCCTACCTACAGCGGGAGTCTCAGTCCCAGGCTCCTCCTCTGCAGTCCCAGCGCTTCCAGCCCACATATGCCCCCAGTCGCTTCCAGCCTACATACCCCTACCTGCCCCAGAGCCTTATCGATCTGCCCCCCACCATCTCGCTGTCAGATGGCGAGGAGCCGCCACCGTATCAGGGCCCCTGTACCCTGCAGCTCAGAGACCCCGAGCAGCAGATGGAGCTCAATCGCGAGTCAGTCAGAGCACCACCTAACAGAACTGTGTTCGACTCCCAGCGCCTCGACCCAACAAATTCCTGCCTGCAGGCCAGGTAGCAACACTATTACCTGTATTAGAAGCACACCCATGCATGAAAATGGAACACCTTATCGACACCATGCTCTCAAAGCTTGGCAGTGCCAGGTCAACCATTTTCAAGGATAGGATTAAGGAGCCATTTGAGCCACGTTCAAACTAATGCAGTTTGGTTGTGTTAAATATGTTACACACATTAACAAGAAGATGCTTCATTACACGCTTAGGCTAAGACAGACATTGACCTTATACTTCCTCTAAGACTCAGTGAAGTTAAGATTTTATTATTATTTATTATGACTTTATTCCACCACTGGGAAATTTCACAGCAGCCAACATGGAACAAGCAAGTACAGAGAAAAAAAATCCACAAATGAGTGAAAAAATAAATATAAGACTAAAATAAGAACTTTGGTATTCATGTAAATATATATATAAAGGTCAAAGGTCAAAGGTTCTTTTATTGTCATATCACTCCACATTTGCACATGAAACAATACGAAACTGGACCCTGGTCCCGGTTACGGCCATAGACAAAGTATAAAGGAAACAATACTAAAAATACTACTAATATATACAATCTAACATAAATAGATCTCAATGAGACCAACAGTTAGTGCAAGGTAACAGAAGCTTGGCTCCGAATATAGAATGTGGTGTTCAGAGGTTCAGTTCCATTCATTATAGTCTTCGTGTGTCTTTAAAATCCTAAACGTGTTGGATTCTGTAGAACTGTCCTAAATGTAGCTTCCTGGGCTCCTTTTCTAGTCTAACATCGTTGTTTCCTTGTTGTTGCTCTCTCAGTCTGGCGCCTCCACCAAGTGTCCACTCAGGCATTAGTGTGTTAGAAGCCCAGGAGGCATCCCGGCAGCAGAAGCAGGGTTCCCGAGTGGAGGGAGCTCCTCCAACTTACAGCGAGGTGATTGGACACTACTACCACGCGACGTCCCTGACGCCCAGCCACAACCGGACTGTTTCATCCTCACAGATGCCTCCACCCCCATCCTCGCTGATACACGGTCTGCTCCAGCTCCCTCCTCAGCAGCAAGGCAGTGTGGACAACAGGAACATGAGGAATACCAAGGAGAAATCCCAGAAGCCCCAGCAGGTCTGACAGTGTGGTCCCTTGGGGAAAAACCACCAGGATTATGTTGGCCACTTTGACTGGATCAGCTGAGTGTGGGTGTTGAAAAAAAATCTTTGCTTCCTTTCATTCTCTCCTCACCTCACTGATCCAGCTTGGCTTCTGGAAACCACATCAATCCTGCAGTCACCAGGGATCTTCTGCTGCTTCCTCTTCCACAGTGACCGAAAAAGGAGCACTTAGGATGAACTGATGATGATGATGATAATGATGATGTCTGCAGAGGCTGTTAAGAGAAGAGTGGCTCCAGAGGCCTCCTAGTTTCTTCCCTTAGCTCCTCCCCCTCATCCCTCCTCCATCAGACTGGTTTTCGGACTTTATAAATATTTGCTTGTTCTGTCTGTTTCTCATTTGTTTGTTTTCGCGCTTGCAAAAGTTTTGTATCCAGGCGAAAGGTTGCAATCTTCTTCAGTCTTTTCAGGTTCTTTTTTTTCTAGTGATAATCCCCTGTTGCTGCTTTGACTTCACTCCATTTCATGCCTGCACAGTCTGACATTTTGCAGTAATTCCTGCGCCCAGGCTTCAGCTGCATCACTGAGACGTTTTAGCACATTTAGAGTGTTTTTGGAGAGAGTTTAGTTTTAGTTAGCAATCTTTTAATTTAGCTTATTAGCGGTAGCACAGTGCTAAAAGTTCTCGAGCTAAAGCCTTTGCCTTATATTGACCAACTAGTGCAGGAGTTGCCGCTGTAATTCTTATTTTGATTTTTAAAATTTTGTCTCCTAAGGAAGGTTTGCACAAGACTTTTCATCACAGAAAAAGAAAAAATGGGTAATATGACTGATAAGAGGTAGAGAAAGTCGGGGTATTTTTCTAAACTTTTCTGTTTTTGTTTTATATGTTGTCTAGTTTTAGAAAGAAACAAACATCAGTAATCTGTTGGGGTGCCAACTTTTACGATGAACATTTTGCTACATACATGTTGCCATGTATATACATTACATATTGGATATATATATACACACATGTATGCAAACTGAGTGATCTTAAAAGCACGAATTTAGAGTTATTTATATAAATGCTGAAAAGAATTGCACTATTTTTTAGTATGCGCAGATGGAACGTGTGAGAGAGACTTATATTGTGAAGGAGCTCTGTTTATACAGGCTTAAACGGAGAGACACAGGGGTTTATAGAAGGAGCAGACTCAGAGCAGTGCACAGTCAGTCGGTCTCACACACAACATATCAAAGGGAAACACTGACTTGGCCACCAACAGACTCAGACAAACCATTACTGTACCATTGATCGAAAAAAAATCCCTGGTTTATGCAAATGTCTGAGTCCTGTCAGCCAAAAGAAGTCAGCATATATAAGCTGTGGGCCCAATCAGAAACTCTGCTTGCATCTCTCTCTCCCTCTATGTATCTTTTTGGCCAAATCATTAGCCATTCCCAAAGCTGGCTGTCACTACCTCGACCAAACAAGTGAAGCACATACGAGGTAATCAGACTTTTTGTCACATCGAACGAATGTCATAAGTAATCAAGACGATGTATTACATGTGCTACTAATGTTAGTTTTTAAACCTGCCGTTTCTTTGTCTTTTTGGTTTTTTTTTTTTTTTTGGTTTTTTTTTTGTCCGAATGATTTGTTGGGTAAAGACAGAGAGAGAGGTGCAGAGTCAGTGATAGTTTAATTATACAGTTATACAGGCCCTCAGCGTGTGTGATAAACACTGACCGGCTGTGCACTGCTGTGGTCACAAACACACACCCTTCCCCTGCCTTTGTCATAACGCACACTCCTGTACTGTACACACAGCCCTGTGGTGTGTTTCACTCTCTTTGCAGGCATCTCTGAGCACTTTACTGCACCAGGAACGAGACAACAATCTTCTGTCAGCCAGCGTCAGGCCACAGTAAAACACTTTTTTAATCGTTCAGCTTAAGTGGTTTCACTTTTTGAGTCACACTTTTAAAAGACGCAAAGAGTTCTGTGCCCAAAATGTATCCATCCAACAAGGGGAAAACAGTAAGAAACAAGTGGTGTCTGGTACAATAACCCCACCCCTCACACATTTTTTGCTTATTTTGGCATCAATCCAGCTGATGTCATCATGTCTATATTAACTCAATAGCATTAATTTATTAACACAAGGTTTGTTTGTTTTTTCAGAATGAGTTGATTAGAAATGACATTTTTATATTTGGCTGATTTCCCTATACTTTACCATAATATTAGGTAAATAGTGGGGGGGTGGAAAAAAATGTACACAAAGTTTGAAAAAAAAAAAAAACATAAGTGATGTATAACATTTACCGCTATATATGTGCCAAGTTTGAAGTAAATTGAAACAAAATAGATGTTTTTAGAGACATGTGAAATTGCAGCCATTATAAGTAAATAGAAAAAAAAAAGGTTTTAAAATTTTGAACTTTGACCTACTTTTCCCAAAATGTAATGACATCAGTTCTGGGTCCCTGGCAATCTGTAAACCAAATTTGGTATGATTTCAACCAGTAGTCTTGCTGCTAAAATGTTAAAGAAACAAACAAAAACAAAGAAACAAACCGAACCAAAAACAACACCCCTTGCCTTCCCTTTGGTGGGCACGGCACTTCAATAAATGAAACAGAAGAAGCTGATTCACAGAGTTGGATTCAATAAATACAAGCCTTTTGAGCAGTAAAAGTAGGAGAACTTTGAATTTGATTAAAATAAAATTTGGCAACATTTAAATTGAAATATCGAACTGTCTGATCACTGAGTTAAAGAATGGTCCATTTGGGGCCACGTTTTGGTATTGAGCAAAAAAAGAAAGAAAAAGAAAAACCTGCACCAGTATTTTAATGTTAAAAGGTTTTCCGCATGCTGTTGGGCCAAATGTATTCTGTTATGATGTTCTCATGTTCATATGTGGTTTCAAACTATTCTACATGATCAAAATATTTCACAAATCTAGAGCCTGAACAAAACAACAAAACTGTTAGTAAACCATTTAAATATCTATCCAAGTGTTTTAGCTCTTCAATCATTTTTTCATCCAGCCCTCCCTCTTATTATTTTTTTTTTTTTTTACAATTTACACATTCACATAGATGACTGGCTTATGAAGTATTGGACAGTTTTTCTTACTCAGTCACAGTAGTGAATCACTGCTTGGTGTAATTTCTTGTTGGACGTTTCCTATTGGGTCCAGGACTCTTTGTGTGTTGTGAAACACAGCACAAGATGGGTTGTCGCAAACTAGGCACGCTGAAGTGTTGAAAAGTGACACGAGTGTTAATAGCAACTGGTCTGGTGTCGTCTGTTTAAAAGTGTGACTATCAAAGCCAAAAACATTATAACTTATGTAAATGAAAGTTCTGTGTGTTGACCTGATGATGGTTTTACTTCCATTTATATGAAGTCAGTGTCCTTTAATGTCCAGTCTTTATGCAACAGCGCCCTCCACTGAACCCAAACCGAACAACAGCCAAAACTCCTTGAGCTTCACTTTGTAGCCAGAGAAGATTTGAGAGTTTCAATGCCAAAAAGCATTTTTTATTTTATCTAACGTGGTGAACCTGCCATAACTTTACCTTTCTTTCCTCCTCAAATGCACAGGTGTTTTAACACAGCACCAACCTGAGATACAAAGCCAAGCAGTTATTTTACATCCCTTACAATGCGTAAAAAAAACAGAAATATATCTTTATTGAACTACACTCATCAATGTTTCCAGTTGTCAGAGAGGAAGTAATGTTTCGCTCTGAGAGTCAAATGAAATATGAAGAGTGAGCATGAGAAGGTAAAGGCCTTGTGAGTAATCAGAAGTCATGTGTGCGGTTCACCTAGCCCTTCTTCCTGTTGTCCTACATAACCTGAGCACTTGAAGAAAACAGGAAAACAAATCATAACACACGTTAATCTTTTGACCAAAAGCGGCTAACAGGAATGATGATTATTAGATCAATCAGCGTGAAAATATCACTGTGACCCCCCCACCCAAATACTAAAGGCATGTGCTTTCCTTTTCTGCCATGTGTTTTCTTTACTTTTTGGACCGGTTTGGGGTTTTTGTGTTGGAGGGTTTGCAGCGGGTATGAAGAGGCTGGACTTCACAGGGAATAATAATAATAATAATAATAATAATAATAATAATAATAATAATAATAATAATAACAAGAATTCAACTTTATGTGAAAACTGACAAGTGTAGGACCAACCTGTCACTTCAGGGAAACCTGCGCTGGCTGATGATATAAACAGACAGGAGGAGGACACAAACACAAACATACATCACCTCTATATTCTGAAAATAATATTTCATTACCTTTGGCTGAGCTGCTTATGTCTACAGATTGCCACTCAGAGTACATTGTTTTCATATTTCTTGCAAAAATGTCCAAGTTTTGCTCCTGAAACATGAGAATACATGCTTCTTCTTGTTTAAACTTAGTCTGTAGGTGTTTAAAAAATATAGTTAAAACTCTGTAACACTGGATTTTGAGACATTTGTAGATGGCAGTTTAGGATGGATCTGAATATTTAGATGGATCTGAGAAAATCAGATTTATGAAATCCAAACTTTAAATATGCCACTCCTGTTTTTATAATAACAAAAAAGCAGTGACGTTAGCTGACATTGAATTGAACGTTTTGTTCACTGCTGTATGCGAGCAGTTACGAACAGATTCCTGTGATAATCTGTATGTGTTTGCCCGGCTCAGCCTTTTCTCTCTGCTTTAAGCCACTTAGCATGAGAGCTAACACAGCAGAGGAAAGTCAACAGACCATGGTTTTCCCAGAGCAAGTGTGTGTGTGTGTGTGTGTGTGTGTGTGTGTGTGTGTGTGTGTGTGTGCTGCTAACATATGCTGACATGCCCTGGGAAAGACCTCGAGCTGTCTAGACGAAAACTAAACACAAAAACACGCGCACACACACATCCACACACTTCAGACTAAACAAACACACACAGGTGCACTGTCCTCACATTCTTCTTCACAGCAGACCACAAACACACATAACTCCTTCCTCTTCCTGTCTGAGTGAGCTCTTCCTGTTCCATAGAGATGCCTGCCTTTCTGTCCAATGATGACGCTCCATACCCCACCACCCCCACCCCCACCCCCCCTGTTTGTCTGTCTGTCTCCTCGGAAAACGTTCATCGCTTAATTGTTGCTATGTCGTACAAGTGTGCCTGCCTGTGCTGAGACAGAGCTAAATGTGAGTGGCTACTTTGGGCTGTCAATCATCCCAGGCCACACCTCCTTACTGTCTCAGATGATTGGATGGTGAGATTGATGATGATGATGATGATGACGATAATGATGATGATGAAGATGTTTTTGACAGTGATGCGGCAGAGAGCGTTGCAATACACCTACTATTTGCCTTTTTGATGATATTAGTTATATTTTAACGTAGTGTGCTAAATGTACGTTTTTTTTTCCATTGTTGTTGTTGTTGTTGTTGTTTGTTCACTTGAGAACTAAAAGATGTTCCTTTAATCTTTCGACCACACAAAAACATTTTATTTTCTTTTTGTAAAAACAAACATGTAGAGTGTAAAACTACCTAACACACCTGATCCGCAGCTTGCCGGGATGACGTGGAGCTAAGTTACTTGTGCTTTTAAGTGCTCTTTGCAGTTTCACTCAGCTCCTATCTTTGCAAACCACAAATATGTACAACCGCCATATAATTTGTTGTGCAATACGTGTTACTTTTTGACCTTTCCTCAACTGAGGCAGCACCTAAACTTCACTATACAATGTTTATTTTCAGGTACCTGTACCTTACTTAAGTACCACTTTTTTTTTCTTTTGCTTAAATCTTAACACAAATATCTCTGCCTTTTGCTCCTTATGTGTTCAAAAAAGGCTCACTTTTAATGCATTTGTGGAGAATTATTTATGCAACATATAGAAAAGAGGATGTTTTTAAAGCACCAATAGGATAAAAGTAACAGAAAAGATAAAAGAGATTAAAGACACGACACAACAAGATGCATTAACACAGACAAGAATGAAAAAAATGTAAGAGACAAGACAAAAAAAACAGACAAAGACAGCCAGAGGAAAACAGCATCATTAAGTAGTGTTTTCTTAAATGACTGATTCACTTTTTCTGGTATCTTTACTATAATCTAAACTAGTACTTTCTTAGCTCATAAACACCCAGTGCTACTTTAGCGGCAGTTCCCATGTGATGTTTCCCTCTAAACTGAACCTTTCTGAAGGGATTTATCACCAGTTATTGTAATATTATCCTCTGTGTTTTGTATTGTTTCAGTAAAAATCAGTGATTTTCCTACTGGTCATGTAGATGGTCATTACAGCTCAGATTAAAGTTGAGGGTTATTTGATCAAAAATAGAGGAAATTGAAGAAAAACGTGACTTTTTCAACAAAATCTCTTATTAACTGAACATAAACCCAGTGTGTTCATCCACTGTCATTGATCCAATTCCATTGGTTTTACTGGTGAATCACTGTTATAGAAGATGGCGGTGTTTCCATGGTAACTACGGAGCCTCTGAACATCCAAATTGGTCATATCTGAAGACCATGAAAAGATGATAAACTGTATTTGACACCAATTACTTACATGGATTGATAGGATCAGTAGGTATGAAACCGTTTCGATCAGTAGATACTTCTAGTCACTGGTGGATGTTTGGGTCTTTTTGGGTTAACCTTAAAATGTTGAATCTTTCAGAAGCATCAGGAGTGTTTAGAACACTGTAGATTTGATGTACGGGTGTCTACAAATGTTGAACACATTTTTATTTTATGCACATATCCATGGTTTGCAGATTTATGAAGAACAAACACACAAATTCTGTACAATTTCACAATGTGTTTGGCTCAATCTGTGGTTTCACAGGTCACGCACTTAAAAGTTCAAGTATACGTACAGTGTACACGTCACATCCCAGTTTGTCCATTTCTAACCCTAATCGCCATGTCTCGTCGGCCGGCCCCAGCGTCTACATGTGTGCCTTCTGGTGTTGGACTGAAGCGAGACTTCACTTGTTTATAGAACGCCTCGTAGTGCAATGAGCTCCTCAAATCCTCTGTTACTGTTGCCTTTTGACGTCACGCAGCTCCAAAAAAACATCAAGTATAGAAGCCCACGTGTGCCAGGACATGTTATGTATGTCAAAAACTAAAACTCCTCTATTTATTTTACTCTTGAAACACTCAACTTATATGTAAGAAAAAAATGTTACATGTCTTCTGAGAAAAATCACACAACATCAGATTTGACCAAGGCTTAAAAGTCATGTCTTTTAGAAGATTTAACATTTACAACCTGGTTCTTTTCATTCATTTTTTCACTGTTTCACATTTTTCTGATAGAAATGGGCTTCCCTTTAGCTGCTGATGCTGTGTTCCAGAGTCAGTCAAATTGACAATAACACACATCGTGTTAATGTGAGCTTTTACTGGAACATGACATGAGCTGGACGTGGAATATTTTCCTCTGGCCTCTACACAATCCTTTCTTTCCAAACACGAAAGTCTGGATTTCTGTCCACAACTTCACTGAAGACATTTCCAAAGATAATTAATCCTCTTTAATGAGACTGCTGACAAAAAGGCAACAACATCTGACTTGAACTTATATCTGTTTTTGATTTTGATCTTTTGGGAAGGCTTTGCTATGCCGAAGTGTTTTTCCAGCCTCTAGTATTTGTTTTAAAACCTTTTAACATCCACCGGGTCACAGGGGACCCGCTGTAGGATTAGATTTGAACCTTGTTTATACTGACTTGGTTTATGTTGTGTTTCAGTCATATGCCTTACACTTGTGTTTTCGCCTTAACCCTAGTGCAGAATAAGGGTTAGGGTTTCATGAAAAGAGTGGATGTTGAAAGGTTAAAAACTGCAGGCTCAGTTTAGTTAAACTGTATAGATTTCTCTCAAATCACATCTGTTTGCGAAGTACAAAAAGGCAGTGTGAAGAAAGCCTTCCCATTGTGTTTTCAGCCACCGTGCGTCCGTCGTCTTGTCCTCTGTTTTGCTTCTTCGCTCTTTGAATCAGCATTGCGTGGCGCCCTCTTTACAACGACAATGTCAAAGAGAATATATAAAAACACTCTTTTGTTTGCAGTATTTATGTGTGTGTTGAAACAGGCCTCGACAGTTCAGGACAGTACTCTGGTTCAGCCACTATTGTACAAGTTGTCGTTCCCGTCGTTAAGCATGAAAGCGTGGAGACTTGTGCAATAGAGTCGGGATTCCTAAGCGACGCCGGTCCGGATTTGGAGAAAACTCTGAATTTTTTCTAACAATCTAGATCTAGATCTAGGTCTAGATACATTCGCAGGAACCCAAGCTGCTCACATCCAGAACTTGAACTTTTTCTTCCATTGAGATGCAGTGGAAGAAACAGGTTTGAATGTGGAGTTTTCAGCGTTTAGACCGAGCCCGTCGCCTGTCTCAGCATGGCTCACACACCTATATAGAGGCCTACTTATTCTCACTGATAATAATGGCTTGTTTGTGTATGGAAACAGTTTAATTTTTATTTATATTGGATGGTCTGTATGTTGCTGGGTTTGTTATGTTGTCTTTTTCTTCTCTTGTGCGTTACAAACAGAAGACAATGGTTTATTGTTGTTGTCACAGAACTTGGTATGACTCGGTCACATTTCAGTTAGCCTTCGATTTTAAAAAATAAATAAAAAAGTTTTATAAATACATATGTCTTTTCTGCTTGTTTTTCATTTTCTTGTTTTTAATTCCTCATTTGTTTTCCTCTTATTCATACGAAATGGTCCTGCTGAGATACATTGTGCTCAAAATGTATGTTCCGTTACATTTACATTTTTTGTCTCTTTTTTTTCTGATGAAAACTAGAAAGAAGGAAGTGTTTTAAATACAAGATCCTTCTGAGCTCCATACCACTATCTGTACAGACTGTATCACTCACTCAAAAGGAAGAACGTCCTTTTAACAGGCAGTCAATATCTACACTAAAATCTGTTTGGATTCATCAGGACAAGATTAGAACAGTTACCGTTTATTAGGGCTGCACGATATCGGCAAAACTTGTGATATGTGATACGGATGTACAGCACTGCGATAACACTAATATTGTGATATTTCTCGTTCACCTAAAGAAATACCAATTTCATCAAAGAAAAGTGTTCTTTAACAATGTTAAAATGAGCCTATTGTTTGTATGCTGACTCAGTTATTTAGAATTTAAGACAAAATACTGAACTACT
>JAQQZY010000023.1:14973547-14984783 GCA_030068375.1 Ostorhinchus rueppellii
GTGACCCCCGTGACCCTAGTGAGGATAAAGCGGGTATAGAAGATGAATGAATGAATGAATGAATGAATGAATGAATATTTAGAATTCCCATAATACAAGACATATACAATATGTGTTCATCTGTGCGGCACATACACAGCAAAATCAGCAGTGTAAATTCAACACTGTGAGACTTAAGGTCAACATTTTTAAAGTGTCTATATTGGTCCATACCACACAGTGTCAAAAGTACACTTGGAAGTGTTATATGCTTAACACTATGACAGAGTTGGTACAACTCTCTCAATAGTAAAATTGTAACACTAATCACCACAGCTCAGTGTTGAAATTTAGCACTGTTAGTGTTTCAGAGTATAATTATATTGAAGTAGTAGAATATTTCAGGGGGATTCCAAGGTGGGGTCAAGAAGGACATGAGTTTACTCTATGAATTTCATTTACGCTTGAAAAAGCTTTTCTCTTGATAGAGCAACATCTTTACCACTTCAGATACAGTTATTATATCAGAGTGACTGTCAGGTTTGGTTTTGTTCTGCTACTGGTTTGGCTAACGGTGTCACATTAATAAAACAAACAAACAAAAAAAAACATAAAAAGGCCAGTAAATGTAGTAAAACAGACACATTAATCTAAATAAACATTAACACAAACCCCCCTTGAACCTCTGCACAAATAGAAGAAAAAATACAACACAGTGAATAAAATGGTCACTACCCACAATGCAATGTGGTAAGATAGCACTCATTAACACTCTGTAGAGTTGAATTTTACACTGCACCTGCGCAGAATTTTACACTGACTTTTAACTCTATTGTTAGAGCTGGTTTACTATAAATACTTAATCTAGGTTCAAATAATTTGACTCTGAAATGTTGACACTATGTTTTACTGTGTATAGAGCTGCCAAAACTTTATCCCTCAAAACCTCAAACTGACACTGTGTTCATTTTCAGTGTTATCAGGTGGGACTCTAACTTGCAGGATTATGTTTAAGGTGTTAGTGACCTTCATAGACATTGTCTGAAAACAGAGTTATACATTAAAAAATGCAGTGGCAATATTTCAGTTAAACTATTTTAACCCATATAGAGTATTTTTAACTCTGTGGGGAACAAATCAGCTCTAACACGAGAGGTAAAAGTCAGTGTAAAGTTCTGCACAGATGCAGTGTAAAATCCAACTCCACAGAGTGATAAATAATGCCAGTCTGGCACATTGCACCGGGTACCTGACATTTTATTAATTGTGTTCTATTATATGTGCAGGGGTTCGGGGTTTGGGGGTGGGGTAAATGTTTATTTAGGTTAATGTGCCTGTTTTACAACATTTATAGGCTTATTTTATGTTAATTAATTTATTTTTTTAATTAATGTGACACCATTGGTCAGACCTGTAAGCACAACAATGACGAACCTGATTGTCACTGTGAAGTTATAATTGTACTACAGGGCTTTGCTCTTTCAAAGTAAAAGCATGTTCTAGGGTGAATGAAACCCATAGAGGGAACGTATGCCCTTCATGACCCCCACTTTGGAGACCCCTGCAATTCAACACTGTTTCAATATAAGTGTAATGTAGAACACCGACAGTGTTAATATTTGACAATACACACTAGTGTTGTGAAATTTCAACACTGAGCTGTGGTGATTAGTGTTAAAATTTCCCTATTGAGAGTTGGCCCAACTCTATCATAGTATTAAGCACTAGTATTAACACTTTCAAAAGTGTACTTTTGACACTGTGTGGTGTGGACCAATATAGACACTTTAAAAGTGTTGCATTTAAGTCTCACAGAGTTGAATTTACACTACTGATTTTGCTGTGTACAGAAACACTTCAACAGGACTCCGTTTTTACCCCTTGGCCAGAAATGGCCAAAGGGGTTTTGTAATCATTTTGCCGTCTGTGCATCCATCTGTCTGTCCATTCAATGACACAATCATATCATCTGAGGAATGCATTGACTTATCTGCACCAAATTCATACTGTGGATGCATCTTGGCATGGAGCAGAAACCTGTCGAAAATAGGTGACCTTGACCTAGTTTTGCAAGGTCAAATGGCTTTGTTCCTTGTGCAGTTACAATACCTGAGTACTTTCAAATATAAATATGTATGAAATATGTTTTACACTAAGACAATCTGATCTAAATTATAGGGCACTAACTTTCAACAGAATCTTACCTTATATTGGGCCAAAGGGTATTAAAAGTGCACAGCAAGTTATGTTTTTATCTTGTGTGGGGAATTCCTCTGCACCTGTACTATTCATTAGTTTATTTGTTAATTCTATGTGATATCTGAAAGAATATTGGCTATTTTTGTAAACAGAACAAATACACTGAGATTACATCTGAGGAAAAAAACTGAAGCAGAAGCAGCGGTAACTTTAAATATTTGTATATATTTATTTTCTTCCCACTTTGAAGTCTTAAGATTGCAACAAAATAGAAACAAGACACGCAGTATAAAAATAAATTAAACCTTATAATAACAATAGGAACAAAACGCATACATTTCCTCCATGTGAGCTTGTTCAGAAGTGCTGACATCAACTCATTTGTGCATACAAATCCATACAGCAATTACAGGTTGTGCGTTCATAATAAGTTATTTTTTAAATACCACTAGACTTAAGGCATACAGTAGGAAAACAACACTGGACTATGGTTTAAAATAAAGTGCTGTCACAACAGCATCAATGACAATCTGTGAATTCAGAGGAAGGTTGGTTAACCGTACATTTTAGACTGGTTTCTACCATTAACTTCTAACTCTTATTTTAGTTAAAAGAATCAAACCTTCTCCGTAAAACTAAAGACAGGCCGGTAATAAATTAGTTTAGAAACATTGCACCTGGTGAGGGTGAAAAGTTCCACCTTAAAGAATTTAAAAAAAATAATAATAATCATTTCCACATGCTCTGTGAAACAATGACTGATATCCTAGAATTATCTGCATTCTACTCTAGATTTTCTAATATGTGTCAAAAATCTAGAATTACTAACCTTCCCTGACATTTGGTCTGGAATTACCAGTTCAGACTATTGTTCCTCATATTTGAAATCTTTTACATCTGATTCACTCTCTGCTGCAGAAGATCCAGTTGTCGGGCTACTTCGTTGGGCAGGTCGTCGTTTACTTGCGTGGTGAAGTACTTCCTCACCTCCTCCACCTCCTTCTGCCAGAACTCCTGATCCAGAGAAAACAGCTCGTCCAGGTCCACGTCTCCTTTGAGGCCCTGGAGGTTCAGGGAGTCTGTGCAGGGCAGGTATCCCACAGCAGAGGGCATCGCACCAGCTTCACCATTCACTCGTCTGAACATCCAATCCAACACTCGCACGTTTTCTCCGAAGCCTGGCCAGAGGAAGCCGGCGCTGGGACTCTTACGGAACCAGTTAACATGGAAGATTTTGGGCAGTTTGGCGCCAGGCCGGTCAGCCATACTCAGCCAGTGGGAGAGGTACTGGCCGAAGTTGTAGCCAAAGAAAGGACGCATGGCGAAGGGGTCATGCATGATGACCTTACCTGGAGAAAAGAAGAGAAAGAATATGATTTTAGTTTCAAATATCTCTATGACGTTCCATCATCTTTATGTTTGTCTGCCAACTGTGTTAAAAAAAACAAACCTTTGTGTTCAGCTGCAGCGGTGGCCTCTGATCTCATGGCTGCTCCAACAAACACACCATGCTGCCAGCTGAAAGCCTCGTATACCAGAGGAACACCTGAAAGGAACCGCAGTCAGATATTCCATTAGTGTTCTGATGAGGTGTGGAAGTTTATTGAGTAGTTTGTTTTCTGCAGTGCAGCCTTCGATTGGAATGTAGTGATAGGACATATTGGGAGTCTGAAGCCTACTTAAGACCTGCACTGTTTGTAAAGTCCACCTCATAAAAATAAAATGCTTTGGTAATATACATTAAGCATTTCCACCTTTACCACCAAATATATGAGCAATCAAATCTCTGAATCAAACTGGTAGACAAACAGTAACCCAATGAGTTCCATTCTGTTATGTGTCCATTTGTTCTCTATATCTTTCTGTTAGTTGTTCCACCAAATTGTGCTCACCTTCAGGCCTGCGTCCTCCAAAGATGATGGCCTCGATGGGCACACCCTCTGGGGATTCCCATAAGGGGTCAATGATGGGGCACTGTCCAGCCGGAGTGCAGAAACGGGAGTTTGGGTGAGCACAGGGTTCACCTTCAGAGAAAAACAAAAGCATTACTTCACAGTCATAAGCATGTTTTTTCTTGCACATTTAAGTGAACTTCAAACTCAAAAAGAAACGCACCATCCTCTGAGCTCCAGGGCTTGTTTTTCCAGGAGGTGATGCTGACTCCCTCAGGTAGAGCCTGATCCATTCCTTCCCAGTACACACCACCATCACTGGTCTCTGCTACATTAGTGAAAACGGTATTTTTGATGATGGTTGCCATGGCGTTGGGGTTGGTTTTAGCTGAAGTACCAGGTGCAACACCAAAAAAGCCATTCTCAGGGTTGATGGCACGTAGGTTCCCTAGTGAGGAGAAAAGTGTAGATGTTTAGCATTTTATCATCATTATTTTGCTGTTTTAATGATAACGGCTGAAGTAAAATCTTGCATTTCTCACCTTGGTTATCAAACTTCATCCAGGCGATGTCATCTCCAACACACTCAACCTTCCATCCTGGCAGCGTGGGGCACAGCATGGCCAGGTTAGTCTTTCCACAGGCACTGGGAAAAGCTGCAGCCATGTACTTCTTCTCCCCTGCAGGGTTTGTGACGCCAAGGATCTGAGCACAGTTGGAAGACAATTGGATCAGTCAGTACCTGTGTCGGTTTCATCTCTTGGATGAGAGATGAGACGTTTTCAAAAGTGCTAAACCAGTCCAGTTGAAACAAGAGCTACCAAGAAGGATCAGTTGGTGTCAATGATTCATGGTCATTACTTGAATCTGTCAACATACTGCGGTAACTAATTACTTTCTTGAGCCTCTTACCAGCATATGCTCGGCCAGCCAGCCCTCCTCCTTGGCAATACGTGAGGCAATGCGCAGAGCAAAGCATTTCTTCCCCAGAAGGGAGTTTCCTCCATATCCGCTGCCAAAAGAGACAATCTGCCTGCGGTTGGGGATGTGGGCGATTAGCGTCTGCTCAGGGTTACAGGGCCAGTTGTTCACCAGTGGCTCTGAAATGGAAATAACAGAAAATATCAGTGTTAAAAGGAGAACCGTATTAGCTACTTGGTGCATGAAGAAACAGCTGATGTTCATAACGTACTTTTGAGGGGCAGTGGACAGCCAACTGAATGCAGACAGCTGACAAACTCTCCTGTTCCCAGAGCAGACAACACAGCCTTCCCCATGCGGGTCATCACCCTCATACTGGCCACCACATAGGGGGAGTCGGTCAGCTCTATTCCAATCTTAGAGAGGGGGGAGCCAACTGGACCCATGCTGAAGGGAATCACATACATGGTACGACCTGAGGACATAGACGGGAGTCAATGTTCAGTTGCTGTTAGGACAGAAACCACTAGTTTTCTGAACTCATTAAACATGCATAATAGTTTGTGTCCAATCTAAAGATATCATGTCATGACTCTGTGGTCTACCTTTCATGCAGCCGGGGAACCTTTGAGCCACAGCTTTGTCAAACTCTTCTGGAGACATCCAGCGGCCCAGCTGGCTGACTCCACCCTCCAGAGGTGTTGGTACTGTGTCCCTTTGCTCCTGGGTCACAATCACTGTCTTACTTTCCACACGGGCCACATCTCTTGGATCAGTCCTGGCCAACCAGCTGGAGGAGGAGGGAGGACGATAAGAGTTTTGTTTTACTGTCCATTGTCTAAACTAGGATTACTAGAGCTCAAACGACTCATCAATTACTCGACTGGAATCAATTTAAAAAATTATTCAGTTACAATTTTCCTGAATCGAAGCTTCTTTTCCTTAATGTCACTATTCGCTAAACATTCATTCCACTGTTGTGCTTCACACGGACATTAACTGTGTCCAGGATCAACACAAACAACTTGGAGTATAACTCAGAAGACACAAAGACAAATGACAGAAAATGTCTACATGTTACATTTTCTACACTGGAACCATCACTGACACCTTCAAACTTTTAAGCTTCACACAAACATTGAAAATATTTGTCTTTGTTTTTCAGGCGTATGTTGGTTCCATCTTAAGTTGTCAGAAAGTTGGATTCAAATGTGTTGGAGACTGCAGTGCACATATTGCTTGTACTTGTCATTTGACTTGTTTGTTATTGTTTATATCTATAGATATTTTTTAGACTGTAGTTATATTGTTATTTCTATATAGATATTTTTTTATATATCCTTTTACTCTTATTTTTTGTGGTCGTTGTTTCAGTGGGTTCTGACATAAAGGACAGGTTTGTTATTTTCAAACATGTCTTTTTTTTCAAATTTGAACTTTTTTTTCACTCATTCCAATAATCCTTTAATCAAATCAAAAAAGTAATCAACTTTGTAATCAATTCCAAACATAATATAGCTGTAGCTCTAGTGTCTATTGTCTGAGCTAGGATTACCCTAATTTTCTTTTTTCTTTGTGTGATCATTAACAGCTGAACAGAAACCCTTTACTCTCTTCTACACACTGCTTAAAATGTACAAACGCTCAGACTAACTTTTTGAACAATGATACAGTTTTGTCCAAAATGCTGCAGTAAAAATAAATACAATATTTCCTAACCTCCAAAAACAACTTACTTAACCTTTTGATGCATGAATTTTGAGAACCTTAGTCAAGATTTTTTTTTTCCCTTGGCGTTTTTATTCCTCTTTAGGCATAAAAAAAACAAGGTGATTGACATTTTTTTTGTCAGCCTATTTTTTTTTTTATAGTTTCAAAAAAATGTCCACTCAGCCAGACACCATGTGTTTAATTTTTGAAGCAAAGAAACATGTATTTAAAATACAATATCAGAAAGTGATATCCTGTACGTAAACTATGAAATAGAAACATTTTTAATGCTGATAATCTGGTGTTTCAGCATACTCTGATACTAGTTATTACTCACTTCATGGAGATAATATATAAAAAACAAAAAACAGTTCATTACAGTCTTATAACAACTAGCAATTGCTTTACACTCAAACATGTTACTGCAGATCAGGTTAATCTAGAGCAGTAAAGTTACAGTTATTGTATGAATTACAGTGCAAGAGAGGATGCATGAGTGTCCACTGTGCTGGCTGATATGGAACTAAAACAACAAAAGCCATGAATCTACAAGAGAACTGCTGTAGAATAGATGTCCACTGTCGTGATATGCATGAAAGGGTTAAACAAACTTACCAGTTTTCATATTTGGCGAGCTTCTTGATCATCCCCTGCTCTTCCAGCTGGGCCAGGATGGTGCGGTTCTCCTCATCTGTACCGTCACAGATGTGGATGGAGTCAGGCTGGCACAGTGTCACGTTGGTTTCCACAAATTCCCTGACGGCAGGGCTGAGGGCACTGAGGTCGCCCTGCAGGACCTTGGGACCACTCTGGTTCTGGGACTGAAGCTGAGGAGGCATGGCGACGGATGATGGAGTCTGGACAACTTGAGAGAGTCGAGCAGCGGAAAAAGAAAGCTGAGACGAGGAGGTCTGGAAATGGATGAGCTGAGGGAGGAAGTGAGGTGAGAGTGGACATGAGGATAGCAGTAAAAAGAAAACAGGTGTAAAATAGAAGGAGAGAGAAAGGAAGGTGTAGATTTAGGAAAAAATGGGTAAATTGCAAAATAAAGGTGCAAAGTGAAAGAGAAGAAAAGACAGTGACAACAAGGAGGAAAAGTTAAAAGAGGAAAAGAATAGATGATGATGATGATGAAGAAAAAGAATAGGAAATTGGAAGAACAAAAAAGAACAAGAGAAGAAAAACAGAAGCACATGAATTTCAGTCAAACAAGTTTAAAGAGTGCAAATCTTTCCCCAAATCTCAATGAACCTATGACGGCGTCCTTTCATCAGACTCTTAGTGAAGCCACAGCGTCCAGGCCCTGACATCACACACCCTCAGTCTCCCTCCTCACATTACCTCTTACCTTTCAGGTGCTGGTTTGGAGCAGGAAGCCTTCAGGTCGGCCTCATCAGTTGAGGTACTGATGTTGCTTCTTCTTTCAGGAGAGCTGAGGGCTTTTTCTCCTGGTGTGTTGTATCTGCTCTGGAAGGGTTTGTTCCTTTTATACTCTGGGATGTCACACAGGAGGAGGAGGAGGAGGAGGAGGAGGAGGGAAGCCTGTCCTCTCAGTTATTTGCATGAACCTGTTGTTCTGTAAAACACTGACAGTGTGCCGGTGAATTATTAATCACCAGCTGTACGTAACGTAGTTGAAACTTAGACCAGTTCACACCACCACTGATCGACTGCTGCAACTTGGATTTGGTCCAAGAGCGAGACACAGCGCTCTCTAATGGGACAAATGTACTTTATATGTAATGGAAGCACTTCAGCCGACTGTACTGTCTGAGTCAGCTTTATGAATTCATCCTTTTTTTTTCTTTTTTTTTTTAGAATATACCCAGTCGTAGGCTTTTTTTTTTTTTTTTAAACATGCTCTGGTCTTTTATTTGTTCCAGCTTTGAAATACTAGCAATGATCTAAAAATCAACCTGTAAGTGAACAGATTTGACATGTTCAGATGTTAATGTTCACAAGAATAAAAAAAAGAAATGCTTTCTGTTTATTTGGAATTCCAATGGTCTCACTGTGTCATTTGATTTGATTATTTTTGAGCTGTTTCTTGCCATAGTTTAGATAAGAAGAACACTCTAAAAGTGGATTTTTTTTTTTTTAGCTTTGTCCCACATACATAAAACATAAGAAGGATTTCCATCATATGTTGCTTCATACTCCACGACATCAGAGGAAAGTATTGTTCTTTTGCTTATGTTTAATACTTAGGTACTTTTGCTTAAATAAGGCTGTGGATGCATGGCTTCACTTTAAGGTTCTGCATCTGTTCAGTGTAGCATTAGAATACTCCACAACTGGTTAAAATAAAGAAGAGGATTCAGGGAAATAATAAAGAATAAAATAAAACAATTGCTGTACAAACCAAATCAAATGGAAAGAGAAGATGTGCTTTTATTACTATCCTTTTATTACCTAGTTTTTTAGTCATATCAATAATGAATCAACCTGTAGATATGACAGCAGGTGCACACATACCATACCCCTTTACATACAGAGAATCATTTCATTTGAACTCAAAGACAACCTTCTGTTTTCTATTATTACCTTTCCAAATCATACTTTGATGAAAAATCATTTTAATTTGCTTTTTAGGTGACAGTGTTACAACATGGAAACCCATGGCTTATAAACCGGTGCGGCTTATACGGGTACAAAACTGATTTTCTTTCTAAAATAAGTGTCTGCAGCTTATATTCAGGTGCGCTCTATGGTCCGAAATGTACTGTAAATGGGTTTAAATTCTTTGAGTTTACATAATCAGGTTCAACACGGAAAGTGCTTTCATGTCATTCCCTACATGTCATGTCTTCATTGACTGAATTATTTCATTTCTTTATGCCTTATTGTTACAAATAAAACTGAAGCTGAATAACAGTCTGTCTCTACTCTGAGTTTTGCAACCCCGTCACCACCACCACCACTCCTTGTCCTTCTTGCAGCCGCTGCAGTTGGACCTTGTCCCACTTTGCTGAGTGATGTAAGTTCAGGGTTTGGCTCCGTCAGGTTGCAGTGTGACGTGGGCTGCGGCTCAGATGGACTTGTTCTATTGGCTGACAGATGGAGGCTCGCCAGGGGTCATCCGCAGGAAGGTATACGGGTGTAAAGGGTTAAAAGGAGTCCTGGACTAACAGGGAAAAGTACTGAATAGAAGTTACACTATGAATCTACTGAATACAAAATGCACAAACGCTTCAGTAAAATTATTTTATTAGCTTTGTGGATGATGAAGCCTCATTTTCCAGGTCCTTAAAAAAACTGCAGCCCAAACCTTAATGTTCTTACACTTAACATCTGTCTCATAATACTGGAAGGTCTCAGAGGGTGCGTGCATGCGTGCGTGCGTGCGTAGTTCTGAGAAACTGAGAATATTTTTAGCTGGCCAGTTTGGTACCTACAGTTGAGGAATATTTCCATCTCCACATTAAATATATATTTTTTAAAACTTTTTAAAAAATCTTTTCAAAGTGAACCGAAATGGCAGTCACATAAGAAAGAAACAATACTTTTGGATTTTGTACATAATGAAAAACACATTATACATCCCCTCCCTCCCCCCATCCTGCAAAGTCCCAGGTGATGCATCCCCATCTAAAATTAAATAAATAAAAAAACAAGAAAAAAAGAAGAGAGTGAAAAAAAGCATATAGAGGCAGTAACATTAATGGATATGACATTCATCAGGCATAAATAATGAAACAAAAAGAAGACCAGAGTGGAATTGGTCTGAGGCAGATTCAAGAGTGAGTGAGGTTGTGTTTGGCTATATGATGGCACATGTTGTTCCTCGTGGTCCAGCTGAAAGCTCATGAATTCGTGAGTTGTAAGGGAGAGTTTCTAGTTCTTTAATAAAGGATATTACTGGGTTCCAGGTGGAGTAGAAGAGAGTTTTGGACCCCCTAAGTGTCTATGTAACCTTTTCAAGCCTTAGGTGGAGCATGAGGTCGCTCATCTATAAGGAAATGTTCAGCGGTTTGGGGGAGTTCCACTGCAGGAGGATCCTTCGACAGGCTAGTAGGGTAGTAAATGCCGTAATGTCTTTGTGCTTCTAAATAATCTGCTGGTCTGTAGGCCCTATTCCAAAAATTGCAGAATAGAAGTTAGGTTGCAGGTTAAGGTGCAGCGCCCCTGACAGAATACTAAAAACTGTTGACCAGTCAGAGAGGGAAGGATATATCCAAAATGTGTGTGTTAATGTAGCTGGAGCATTATGACATCTGCTACAATTCTCATCAACACTGGAATATATTCTAGCTAGCCTAGATTTGGATTTTTTTTTTTAAAGTCTTTTTTATTACCTCCGCCAAGGAGGTTATGTTTTACTGTGCGTTTGTTACCATCCATCTGTCCGAGTGTTTGTTAGCAACATAACTCAAACAGTTATGGATGGATTTTGATGAAATTTTCAGGAACTGTTGGAAATGCCACAAGGAAGAACTGATTACAGTTTGAGGATGATCCGGAAGAAATCCTGCATTCTGGATCACTTCGAAATTTTCGTTAACATTGCGGTAAATGGAGCATAAAAGTTTGATCGT
>JAQQZY010000023.1:15248927-15259913 GCA_030068375.1 Ostorhinchus rueppellii
ACTCAGCATCAGTACTCTGCTCTTGAATAACTTTAAAACTAAAGTTTGAAAAAAAAAAACCAACTTAAAATAAAACTTTAAATTTACATGGCCGTTATAATGTAGAAGATAGGCCTCGGCAAAAAAATCGATCCGATTTAAAAATTGAGTGGGCACGTTAAATCGATTCATTTTTTAAGAAACTCGAGTTTTACAGGGTTTTTTTAATCCACTGTCCCTGTGCAGTTTATGTTTCCAAGCGCACGCATTTTTTTTACATTCGCTGTTGAATACCAAACAACACCGCTTTGTAAATGGTTCCAGAAAACGGTTGTCGTAAGCTGTAGCAGCACGACAAATTTGTTTCAATATTTGAAGCAAAAACATCCCGCCGAGTGCGAGAAATGCTGCCTTCTTCGGCAGGAAAACCTTCATAGCACTACCGCTAACGCTAACTCATCTGCTAAACAAACTATCGCAAAACTTTTCGAGCTGTGTTCCATACAAGAAGAGTGGAGCAAGGTGGAAAGCAATCACGGATGCAGTTACCTACTTTATAGCTACGGATATGCTTCTAATTTATTCGGTGGAGAAGAGAGGTTTTCTACATATGCTGAAAGTTTTGGATGCTCGCTACAACATCCCCAGCCGAAAGTATTTTTCAGATGTGGTATATATTTAGCATTTGGGTCAATGACTTTTTGGTTGTAGCACAGGTCAGGGTGGTTAACACAGCTAATACCACTATTGTATGGATGAAGTTATGTGGGTTTTTAGTGGATTATCTAGGAAGCATATTTATTACAGTATACTAACTACAATTACAAATTAATTTATGGGCATAAGCTGTGGTTGTAGGCTGCCACCTGATGTCTGAGCCATCTTTACTGTATAGTGAGATCTAGTATTATTATTATCTGAATCACATTTAAATGACCATAGTTTTTATATGAAAAAAACATTCTATCTAAGCTGTGTGTGGTGTATTCATGTGCTTAAAAAATCTGAATTTGTCATGATTACTTTTTTTCCTTCTTCTTCATTCTGCTGAATACAGTCATTGTAGCCTGAAGCACTTATTTTTTAAGAAAATAAATGTGTTTTGGAAATAAATTTACCGTGAGTAGTCATTTAATTTAAGGGGCGGGCATTGAATCGAATCGTGAATCGAGTTTTTTTGGGGGGGTGAATCGCCCAGCCCTAGTAGAAGATGCCACTAAGGTAAATTGGGAGATGCTAATGCTGGTGTGCTGAAGGTGTGCTGGAAATGCAGACCGGATTTTAGGGAAACCACAGCAAAAAAAAATGGAATGGATTATCTAAATCGGTGCGGATTTAAAAAAAAAAAAAAACTGGATCTGGAGTCTGGATCGGAATTTCTCCATTTTTGCCGATCCGATACCGATACGCATTTTTTGCTAATATCAGCAACCGATCCGATCCAAGTATCAGATCGGGACAAGCCTATTGTCAACTGTAACCTAAATTATCATTACTACTAGATTGTGACAATTATCTGTTGCCAATTGTTGTTTGTTATGTTCTGTATGACAAAATGATAAATAACTAATAAAACTAAGTGTCAAAATAAATGTTCCTCCTCTTTAACAACAGCAGGATTTTTGCAATCATGAAGCCGTTAAAAATAGAGTTTGATTATAAATCGCTTCTAGTTTGCAGAGGACTAAGCTATAAATCTATGAGCGTTAGCAGTTTGGTTCAGATCAGCTCATGTCTTTTTGTTTTATTTATTTTATATTTATGTCATGCAGAGCAAGCCTTTTAGGATTTTGCTGAGCATGCATACAATCTCTCTCAGCACCTCAAAATTGATATTCATTCAAACACACATTTCCTGCCGGGAAATAAATAGGCATAAACACAATTTCATACCATCAGTCACTGAGCAGAGGCACTTTAAATTAAATGTCATTACATTAAGTGTCTTGCTTGAAAAGACTTTTAATAGCACATTTATCCTGTGACTGTGGTGTTTTCAGCTGAAAGTGTATCCCTCGATTAGAATGTATCAACTCTAGCAATGAAAGGAGAATAATGTCTGATGAAGCTTCCCAATTAACATTTTCATTTCTCAAAGGGTTTTTTTTCTCATATAATTAAAGAGCTCCATGCGTAATTGATGCTAACTTAATGTAACTGAAGGTTAACAAGTCCAAGCAGTGATTAAAGTGAGTGTGTGTGTGTGTGTGTGGGGGGGGGGGGATGTGACTCCCCAGAGGGGACAGACAGTAATCTACATATATCTGTTGGTCACTTTTCACAAACAATGAACTAAAAATGTAGATTCTTCCATTTTCGCCTTGACACTTTCTTTGTGACTCACACTGAATACATTTGTGACCACAATTTTTTTTTTTTTTTATGTCTAGAAAAATACAATCTGCTGCACACCAGAGAATTAAGTAATATAATATGTCCATGTATAATATTAGAAGCAGGAAAATGAAACACTGAGTTGCTGTGTTGTAAATCGGTTTCTTTCATTGCTTCTTCATGTGGTTTGTCTCCAACTGTAATTACATTTTACCAAAGCTTTCTCTCTTCCTCCGTCTCTGTTTCATAATACACCAACTATTCCACAGCTCTGAATCATGTTAATCTGTGTGTTTGTGTGTGGGCACATTCCCATGAAAAGTTGTGCAGCTTTAGAGTTGGTTAAAGGTTAAGTTTAGGATTAGGTTAAGAGTAGGCATTAAATGGTGATGGTTAAAGTTCAGGAAAGGGGCGAGGATGATAGTCCTTGTAAAGATAGTGAGACTATGTTCATAGAAAGTGGGTTAGGGGACATACGGCTGTTTAAGCTACAAATCCTGTGCAATGTGATTGGTCAATCCCTTCTGTGTACAGTACAATCACACTATACAGTAGGATCACTGGGTCAGTTCCCATAACAGGAATTAATAACCAGCCTCTGCTATCACAGGCTGTTAGACTAGATGATCAGCAGATATCATCAATTATTTGTAATGGAGGAGCTCAGTAACTTATAAGTAGGTGATTGGAACCAATAAACATGTGAAGTAAAAATGAAAAGTCTTCACATACAACTTTAGAATGACTCCAACACTAAACTTTTTTGGCATGACTGAATAGTTGGTAACATCTTTGAATGTAACTAATGGGATGGCACCACATTACTGGAGAATACAAAGTGCATCACATTTCAAATTCATGCATTTTATCAGATTCAAAACAGCCACCAATATTAGTTATATTAAAAAAATGCTAGGGCTGCATAATTTGGTGAAAATATTTTATTGCCGTAATTGTCTCATTATTGTTATTTGAGTGTATTTGCTTGCTGCTCATGGGTTACTCATGAAATTTGGATTTTTTTTTTCCAAGTCAAATATACAAACTTATATACCTGCATAAAAATGCAAAAGAAGCAACTTTCAATACTTTTCTATGTGCAGTGTCAATGCCTCCAAAATATCATCACAATACAGCTTTTTTCCCCAATTTTACCCAAAATTCCCTGGGAACTTACCTGGAATTTTAAATAGCAGCTCTGTGCAATTATATCATTTTATAGGCTGATATTGTGATTAAGCCTGCTATCTGATTAAATGTATATCTGTCATCCTCACCAAAGATAACCATCTCTGTGTAAGTATGACAGGCAGGCGAGAGTTCACGCCTAGTGAATTAGGAGCAGTGACGGCTTCACTCATTAACACTGTTACAGCAAGAAAGTGATTGGTTCAAACCCCAGCTGGCAGAGATTCTTGGCCTCCTTTAGGCCTCTGCATAGGTCAAGAAGTGCCTCACTTCTTAAGAATGTACTGACTAAGGCTCTGTCGATATGAAGAAGGTTTTGGTTGTATTCACAAAGGCTCTGTATCGAATGGGCCCCTTGTCCACATAAAACCGGCGTTTTCAGTCACTAAAACCAAAACTTTTTGAAACCTGTGTAACAAGATAATTTCCCCCCTGGTCAAATATAAAAGAAAGCAAATATTACATCAAAATTATACTATAATGATAACAATGATTACATAAAGACATGTGCCTCCTAAAGAAATAATAAATAAAAGGCACTTTTAGTCCATTGGTGTATGATCCTGATGACATGTAGTTGTGTACTTCCTGAATCTTCTCAAAAAGACAGTGCACTGTGGCATGATGCCATGGTGGAAGTTATGAGGGTCTCAGAGCAGATAAGTCTAGAAATGCCAGTTTCATATCTTCGTCTGTACGACCAAACCACAACTTTTCTAAAACAATGATGTCATAGCCCCATCTCTCTAACCTTTCACCTTGGAAGCAAGATCCTACTTCACAACAACAGTGGTAGACTCCAGAGTAGTGCTCGTGCTACAACAGCTACTGAGCTTATTGGAAATATTGAGTAAAAATCTTTGGCTACTCTATCATTACGATGAGCAACAAACAACCATAGCTACAATATTCTCTACATGCTCTTGGATCTACTACAGAGGACCAACAAGAAGGTACCAGACCCAGTAGAACCAAGCAGCTTTTATGCACATGCTCCACATCTCTTCTGTTTATTTTTTTTTTTGCATTACAGCATTACAACGTCACATACAGGCCTAGCATTTGTACTACATTGTTTCCAGTAGTTCCGTGTGGACGCAGAAAAAAAGATTGAACAGGAAAAGATGTGGTTTCATGTGGACATGGTAGTCCGTCCATGTCTGTGGGATTAAGAATATAAAGCGTATATATGTCTGGTTCTAAGAAATAGACCTTGCATTACTCGTATACCTTCTTCCAGTAGTAAAGTAGCCTTCACAATTGAGTGGCGGTATGTAATCGCAGCTCGAGTGGCAATCCCTGTTTGTTGAGCATGCTTCAATAAACGTTTCTGCGTAATATATCTGAGTCTTCTGAGAATCCTTCCAGCATGAGTTAACCAGGTCAAAAGGTTTCCATCCCATCAGCCTGGGCTGAGTTTGCATGTTACACCAGTTTGCTCCAGTTTCTCATCAAAAACAAGCAGAGTTTTAAGACCCTTGTGTTCTTCCTAATAGCATAGGATAATGCAGAGAATAAATTCCCCAGGGGGTCAGTAAGTGAAAACCTAAACATTTATATAGAGCAGCATGAGTGTAGATCAGTAACACAAACAAACAGGGCCGAGAGCAAATGAATTAAGGCCTTGCTCTAACTAAATGCAGTAAGCCAAAATGCTGGAGCATTAAGTAATCAATGACTTATTCAAATATTGCTGGCAAGCAAGTGTGCAAGGGGGATTTATTTCATATCAGAAGTCTAGAGAAGTCAGTGAGAGCACAAACCTCAACACGCAGAGAAATAATCGTTGCTCTGTGGGATAGCAGCCAAAAAATCTTCTTACACTTCTAATGCATTAAGCACATTATGCATCCAACTATGTAAAAGCTGCATTGCATGTCATTATTTTTGGCAGAAATGCCTGGTCTCCAATTGTACTTTGTTTTCCCCTTCTATTAGGCTTCGTTACTTGAAAAATCATCCTGGTTTCAATTAAGTCAAGGTCTATTATGCTTTGCTTAGAGACCATATGACTCTGAGGGGAAGCTTTGTTTCATCATACATGTTCATTATTGCAGCAAAGTTGTATGATTAAACAAGCTTGAATCATTGTCGAGGAACATCATGTTATTACTTAAAAAAACCAAAAAAAAAACCCAAACAAATACCTGTAATCCCTTTCATCAGGATTATGGGAGTTACCTAACAGCATAAGAGCAATTGTCAGATTTTAACCTTTATCTAAAATAGGAAAACTGATGGCGAAAAGGGTGTGTGTGCAATAATATTCCCAGCACTTAGAAAACTGAGAAACTCAGTGTCCATGTTGGGCAGCACTCTTAAATACAGCATAAATCTGATTTTCTGTTCTATTGGATTAAGTTTGTTTTTTCAGGAATTTAACTGAAGTAGTGCGTGAACAGAAACTCTATGTGGGCATCACAGTCAATTATGTTTATATCAGTTAAAGCTACACAAAGCTGCTAGCCATGTAAATATGGACCTATTTGAATATTCAGTTATTTTCACTCCTGTGCTGCATTTCTACTATGTAGTACCGGCTCAACTCGGCCTTTTTGTGCTTCCATTACGAAAAAGGACCTGGAATCTGGTATCCGGCGCTAGTTTTTTTGGTTTCACCTCCGCCGAGGTTCCAAAATGGGGGAACCAAAACCAACACAGCAGACTAGTGATTGACTGAGTTGTCTCTGTGTTATTGCGTTATCAATTTGTGACCCGCCATTTAAAAAAAAAAAAAAAAAAACTAGATTCCGAGGGTTACAGTAAATATCCCAGTAGGTTCATCAGTCTGCAAAACTACACCATGGTCGGTCGAGGAGGTTCAGACATTTCTGTCATTGGCGGCAGACGAAAAAATTCAGCATGAGCTTAACGGGGCAACATGCAATGAACAAATATATCAACAACTCTCTGAGCAGATGACTTGTTTTTACTGCCAGCTGTGTCGTATTGTAGATGACGTCATGGAAGTTGCACACCGTGTTGCTATGATGACCAGGTACTCTATGTCGGTAGTATCCTGTGATGGAAACGGTCTCCAGGAATAGTACCTGGTACCCAAGTCGAGCTGGTTCCACGTAGTGGAAACATGGCAATGGTGTCTAGGCTTTTATAAACTCTACCAAGGTAAATCTACACAAAACATGATGACCTTCACTAAACACACTGACAGAATGTAGAACAAAGTAACAATGTAAAATCTGCAAAACACCTCAGTACAAATGAATTACTATCAAAGAAACAGTGACTTCCAAGACATGTTCTCCAGAACCTGCAATAGATAATCTCTAAGCAAGTGACATCCAACATCCTCACACAGCAGAGCTAATTTTACACACATCCTACCTAACCTACACGTGACAGCTACACAGAGGGGGTTGTGTGTGTTTTCACATCCCCGGGGTGTTGCTGATGAGGAGTTGCAACTGCCAGACCTACTTTATACACCTTTCTCCAAGAGTTGGCCCTTGGTAATGGCATCAATGTGATTTAATTTCATCGTGAATTCAATTTTTAAGATAAGCAAAGACTTCAAGCGGTCACATGAGTTTCATTCTGTCAGCGCAACAGAGAGCGGCAGAAGAAAAGAGAGAGAAACAAATGACAGCGCGTAATTTTTCAATGTTTGGGACATATTCAGGTCCAGACATTGAAACTATATTGAAACATTGTCAGTGGATGAAACCCCAGATAGCCATCACCTATCCTCGGATTATGTCAGTTGGTGGCAACTGCAAGACTGTAATGTCATATCACTGCGAAACCGACAACGTTACAGAACACAGCGGATTCCCCTCAAACTCTGCAGGCCTACATTAAACTTTACACGCAAGACAGTATGTGCAGGCATGTTTGCAGGGGGTGAGAGAGAGAGCGAGAGAGAGAGAGGACTTCATCATGTGAGAGCAGGGGATTTGATGAGTGAAATTGAAATATGAAATGGCTTCATAATCTCTCTCCCAGACAAAGACAGGAGAGCATGAGGTCAATCCCAATTCACACACTCTTTGTTGGCAAGAGCAACTCTAATGAAATTTGGTCGGCTAAAAAGAGAAGGGGAAAAAAGGCCGGCCAATATCGTTACACAAATACCACTTTGGGAAATAAAAGTTAGGATGATTGAATTTTTTTTTTTTAGTTCTGCTCCAGCTCTGAGTGCAGGGTTTGGCCCATGAAAGGCAGACAGAGAAGGAAATAGACAAAAAGAGAACCAAGGAGGGGTTGTGGTTGATATAGGAGCTTCAGAAAGGAATCAGAGAGAGATGTGAAGACAGTGATGGAGGAAAACTGAAGGAAGGAGTATATGCGTAAGGAAAAGAAGAGAAACTGGTAGAAAAATAAGACCACAGGTGTTAAACATGCGGCCCGGGGACCAAATCTGACCCGCCAAAGGGTTCAATGTGGCCCTCGGGATGAATTTGTGAAATACAAAAATTACACTGAAAATGTAACAATTCAAGATTTTAAAATTAAAATCATTTAAGTCCATTCAATCTAGAGTGGATCAGACTAGGAATGGGAAGATAATCCGATACGTATCGATGCACTGGCAAGCGCATGCACGAGCTGAGTGCGAAGGGAGAGAAGTGGCGAATGAATGAAAAATTAAGAATGACATCGCGATGCATCGGTTACTGAATGTTTATATCGATAAAACCCGATCCGTGCAATAGAATAGATTTTTACTTGCATTTAAAAGTGTTACTATTTATTTGGCTGAAGTTTTTCTTTTCTGTAGACCCTGTTAACGTGTGCCGTGGATTTGCGGATGTGTACACTGCACACTAACAGTATGAGCCCTGCAGACGCACTGTGGCACGAGTGTCACGGATGAACACTGTAACGTCTGTATGTGAATCAGACAGACAGAGAAGGAAGGCGACCACATGTCGATTCTCAACTGTAACTCAATTGAACCCTGCCGTACATACCAGATAAACAAACTGATTCAGTGAAGGAGCAAGAAGTTCAGAGAAATGACTTTGGACACAAAGTCTGAACTTTTCCACTGACTGTATGTGAGGCACGTGTTCTGAAACTGAAATATAGACACTTTAGACAAAGGCATGGTGTTATTTAATGAATAAATGATAAAGCTCATTGAACTGCACTGCATATTTTTAACAGAATTGAATGTGTTCAACCAGAATGTGTTTCATTGTTCTGTATCGTGATTTGGGTGTGAATCTTATCGTATCTCATCGTGAGATGCCACACGCGTATCTTTAATATATCGGATTATAGATGCTTTATCGACACACGTATCATATCGGCCTTAAAATGAAGATTCCCAACCCAAATTAGACCAGTAAAATACTATCATAATAACCTATAAATAATGAAAACTGCTCATTTTTCTCTGTTTTAGTGTGGAGGAAAAAAAGTAAAATAACACCAAAATGTTTATATTTACAGATTAGCCTTTTATTAAAAAAAATAATAAAGTGAATAACCTGAAATCTCTTAATAGAAGTATGTGGAATTTTAGTCATATTCTGTCTGTTGTTTAATATTTTGTGTATTTGTAGATTCACATGTATAAATGATAAACTAAGGCATATATTAATATTAACATTGCACTTATTTTACTTCAGAATTTCCAGGTTAATCATATTTGTTCGTGTTACGTTTGAGTACAATTCATAGATAGAAACATTTTCATTACGGAATTTAAATGTTTTCACTCAAAAGTTATCATCCTATTATTTCTCTTATTTTACTGGTCCCGCCCACTTTATACCATATTAGGCTGCATGTGGTCCTTGAACTAACATGAGTTTAACACCCCTGAATAACACTACAGTAATTTAATAGACACACATAGATACACCCAGTCTTTGAGTTTTACTACTGTAGAAACCTGTGAGGGTAAAGTCATCACCTGATTCTGTAACGGAAAATGAGAGGAAATGAAATAGGTGGAAGTAAAATAAAGACAGCAGTGTGAAATGATAGACACCTGCTGCCTAAAGACACATAATGAATACATGAGCAGAGCAGCATGGGTAATCTATATGGAATAAAGAGTGGGCAGAAAAGGCCGATTGAAGCACATTAGCTGTATTTTATATTCATAGTTTATGGGTTTCCAGGTGACACAAATGATCTCAGTGTCCTAAAGCATTGAGCAATTAGAAGTAGTTTACAGGGGAAAAAAACTTTTTCCTTATTAATATTTAAAAATATGCAGTAAGGTGCTGCAAAATCTAATTAGATTTTCTGCTCCACAGGGGAATAGTGTGAGTATGAGTCTCTTCTATTATGTATGATGTTTAAGTTATTATGTTTACAAGAATGTGGCTATGCACGGACCGACGAGCAGAGACATCACCATGAAAACAAAATATTGTAAATCGTCTCACAATTACAGGGGGGGAAAAAAAGAAATTTAAGTATTAAAAAGCTACAAATGCTGTGACTGCTGCATTCTGTAAGGATTTTAGGATTTCGTGTCAACACTGTGAAACCTAATGCTTCACAACAGGCGTACTGCGTGTAATGTGCTGTTTACAGTGCACGCTTTCCTCTGCATGAGCTGATTCGTGCCACAGTAGAGTATGCGAGGTCATTTTGTGAATTGCAGTCTGTAATAATCCATGCATATTTTAACTGGACCAAGTCAGCATAGCGTTTCTCTACCACGGTGTCACAATAAGCAGCAGATGGCTTTAAATTTAGCTCATGAATAGTTTACTTAGAGCAGCATTCAGGATTTACCTATTCCACCGTGTGTAAAGGTCAGCTTCAAATACTGTACGCACATTTTCAGTGTTTTGCACTAATCTACTGTAAGGGTATTTCATTAGAAACTACAGACTAAATGTTCTTTAGTATATGTTCATTTCCATATTAAGAGATATGAGCACAGTCAGAACTCAGAAAAACTGCAGTTCAATGACCATGGGAGTAGAAATGGTCCATTTTATTGTTCAGATTTATTTGGTTTTTTTTCCTCATTAGCTAAGAAACAGGTGAGTGAGGGGTTTCATGCAGCAACGGGCTTGTTATACTGCCCTTTTTAATAGAAACAGATTTTAACCCATAAAGACCTAGTGCTACTTTTGTGACGCGTCCCAAATTCCTTTTTCTCTCTTTTTAACCTTTCTCGAGTGATCTATCAGCAGTTATCATAGTATTATCCTCTTCATTTTGCACTTTTTTCAGTGAAAATCTGGCATTTCCCTTTATTTATTTTACTGATCATGTAGTTTAATCATCATGCTTAGATTGCATTTGAGGGTTATCACACCAGAAACCGAGAAAACATGAGAAAAGGGACTTTTTCAGTAAAATATATCATTAGCTGAACATAAACCAAGCATCTACTGTCATTAATCCAACTCTGTAGCTTTTACTGGTGAATCAATGTTGTAGAAGATGACGGTGTTTCCATGGTAACTACAGAGCCTCTGAATGTCCAAATAGATCATATCTGATGACCATGAAAAGATGAAAAACTGCATTTTACACCACGTATTAATTGGA
>JAQQZY010000023.1:15310983-15329222 GCA_030068375.1 Ostorhinchus rueppellii
TATCTATCTATCTATCTATCTATCTATCTATCTATCTATCTATCTATCTATCTATCTATCTATCTATCTTGCTTTCTCTCTCTCTCTCTCTCTCTCGGGTTGGGTCATGTCACAGTATGCATAATGACAGGAGGGTCCACCTGTAGGTTTGGTGATTCCATTTCCACCACAGATCCTACCTCTTCAGTCCAGTTAAGACCAAAAATTCACAAGAAGAAGAGCTCCAACTTACAGCTACTCAAAAGCCCCAGCCTGCAACATCCAGAAACCTGGTAGTCAGATTAATTTGATGAGACAATACAGATTATCCTTTCAATAGTAACATGTCTGTATTTCCATGCTTTTTTTTTTGTAGCTGGATATGCTTCGTATTATATAAACCTATGAATCAGAACTGAGAGTGTGACTTATTTAATACTACTCACAATGAAAATATTAAGACAAAAAGAGGTTCAAGGATTTCTCCTGTCTATTCCCACAGCATTTGTTTGCTTCTGAGGAGTTAGTGTCGCCTCAAATAAAAAGTAAAAAGACAGGCTATTGAGATAGGATTTACCAGAAAACAGCTGATAATGTCGCTGGATTATGTGGTAACAAGTGAGCTACATCCCATAAATACTAAGAAACACACACACACAGTATATAGCATGACAGTATAAAATAAGTCCTGGTGATTTGACAGGCTGAATCACTGGCAATACCATTAGCCAGTGTGAATAAAACTGGAATGGTTCAGTTCACATCGCTGCACAAGATCCAAAAGATCATGATTTTGGTACTTATCAACAGGCACAGGGGACGGAATAAGGGGAAATTACGTATAAGGCATATTTCTTGCTGACTTTACAGAACAGTTGGTTGCCCCATGGCTCACTGGGTAGAGCTCCAACCACAGCGGACTGGGTTTGACTCCCTTTGCGTCCTGTCCTGCTCTCTCTCCACTGCCTTTCCTGCCTATCCTTAATATCAAATGAAGCACTAAAGCTCTTAAAAATAATCATAGACTTTACAAAAAAAATGACAGTCTTGTTGTCATGATCCTGTCCTGTAACCTTTCTGCTCCTCTGCCCTGAGATGAACTTTCACCCAGTTCCACTTCCCGCGCCGCAATCAGCTAATTCTGCACATGTGACGTACCCAGCTGTGGCTCGTCAGGTGTGAGCTATTTAACCTGCCCTCTTCTCTGTCTCCTTTGCCAGACTGTTCAGGGTTATCCTGACTTTCGAGCGTACCAGTGATTCCCTGAGCCTATCCGTCCGACCTCCGCCTGCCTGTTTAAGCCTGTAGCCTGCTCCCCGGTTCCGACCTGCCTTTGTCTGGACCCAATTCTGTGAGTCTCCCTGGATACCCGACCTGCCTTCCGCCCTCGACCACGGCTCAGTCTGCTCTACGTTTGGATTACATGGTTATCGACCCTGGACCGTCTCAGACCTGGATTCCTGCTCTGCCCCTCGTATCTCTAAAGACTCGGATTCATGGTTCCGGACCAAAGACGACCCCTTTGGAGTTGTTTTTGGACTGTTTTGTGTGTTTATTGAATCAATTAATTGTACTCTTGTACAATAAATCTTGTTTAACTTTCATTACTTGTATGTTCCTGCATTTGGGTTCGAGCCTAGACCCTTACACTTGTACATACTGTGATCTAAAATAATCTATACTGTGACATGGCATCAGCTTAAAAAAGTGTGATCACTGACCGACTTTTATTTATTACTGGATTATTTTAAATTCATTTGTACTCCACTGTATTGTATCTAACTGCAGAAGACTGACCTGGTTAGATACTATATGCCGGATATCTTATAATTAGATGTTTTTCTCCCCTGAGAATAGCCTTTTCATTATAGAAGCTGTATGACTAAAGCTATAAATCTGGGTCAGTACACACTCATAGAAGTAATTAAGTCGCTAAATGTTTCACTGTGATTACTTTACATTAGCAACACTAAGTTGAGTTTAATAGTTCATATGTATGCTCTCTAGATATGTGGCTCTACATAGCTGTGTGCACAAACACTTTGTTGTGATGTAGATTAGGGTTGTATTTAGTGACTTTAGTGCTCAGCTGTTTTAGTGTGTCAGTCCTGAAATATCCATGTGCACACAGATGAAAAGATGAAGAGGTAAAGTTGAAAAGTGCAGCTCCAAAATGAGAATCTCCCTGCCTTAGAGCACAGACTTTAATGATTATAATTTCACTTTGATGTTTACATTACAGGGCAGCACAAACTTTCAATGGGCCATGGACACAGATGGATTTTCAGTGTCCTGCATCATCAGAGAAAATGAGAGAATTACTGTATATTACTACACACAAATTCTCTAAAAAAAAAAGACTAAATTAGCAAAGAGAATGTGTGCGATGCATGCTTGTTAACAGACTGCTTAGATCTGTGATTAAAAGGCCAAGCTGGCACCCAGAGGAAAGAAGGAGGAGGGGGAGATGGACTGAAGGAGTGATGAGGCGGGAGCAAAAGCAATCAGCTTGATTTGCTGTCACTTTCCATAGGCGATGTGGATATTTCAGCCTATAAGACTTGGGAATTCTCCACGCCTTAATCATTTGCCAGTGGCAGAATCATGAGAGAATAGAGAGGGGATTCAACTCCTCAGAGAGATCACTTCTGGAATGTAAAGCTTCAGGCGAGCATATCTCGGCACAAGCACTATAAAAATATCTGCGGCCTTTGAGAAACATGGCAAAACACACTAACTGTATGTTCATCATGTGATTGTTGTTGTTAACAGGCTTTTTATTGTCCTTCATTTATTGGCTTTATTTTCCAGAAAAAACTGACTAATGTTCCATTTTCAAGGACCAGTATTTATCCTAAATTCACTCACACATTATGGGCTACAATGCATAAAAATACTAATAAATGAAAAACACATTTTTATTTTAAGACATTACATGGGTGCTTCAGAAGATGGCATTTAAAATAAGAAGAGTTTTTTGTATGGTAGGTCAATAACTAGAAATAACCTTAACTTAACTAACACTGACACTGCATTTCTTCACATACAAAGACATCAAAGGGAAAGCAAAAAACTACAAAGAACAGAAAAGGTGCTGTGCTGTGACACAGGAGACACAACCTTTACACATCTGTCACTTTTCACTGTGACCTACTTCTGTTGTTGTGTATGTTGGTGCATGTACTGTACTACACAACAGTTCTGGTGTCTCCTTGTCCACTGAAGTGTATGTCAGTCTTGTCAAATTGAGCATTTTGCTCTTGTCTCCACACAGGAGTGGTTCCTCGGTGGCTTGTACTGAGTTGACAACCCTGAAATGGTTTTTAGTGGACAGGTTTAACCTCTGTGTGATACAGTGTCATGGGAATTATTTTCTCTTTGATTTCCAAACTTGATCCAAAGTGAAGGAGGAAGTTTTATTGTGTAAATCTTCTCATGACAAAACATGTATATAGTAATTGTACAGTCACATGTTAAAAATAACTGGGGCTAATAAAAATCCCAGCATGTAATCCTAGCAGGTGCATTTGAGAAAAAGAGTCTGGGTGTCTGTTTTTGTCCATCTGTCTGTCTCTGTGCCTGTCTGTCTGTCTGTCTGACTGTGTTATCAGTGAGTGTGAGAACTGAGTGCTGTGCAGTGCAGCCCTGGGGGAGGTGAAGCTGCATTCAGGAACCTCTATGGGTGCCACAAAGCTGCATTCATCCAACTGAATAGATGTTTTCTACAACCAGGCACTAGTCATCCTGACTCCATTGGAACGCCTCTATGAGTTACCACTCATCCTGCCTTGGTATGCAAAGCTTTATCCAGCAAAAATGGTTGGTTCACAAAAGACAAAATACACTTACATAAAAACACTAAAGGGATACATAACTCTACAGTTTTAGTAGAAGTTTTTTCAGGATTTCAGGATCGAAAATTGTCATTTGCTTTCAGTAGGAAATCAAGATTTCCTCTTTTCTTTCATTGTGCTTGTCTACATCCTCAGTCTTTACTTGACTGACACACCAAGGACACTTTACTGTCAGAATGGTCCAAAAACAGGTAATGCTTTTTTCACACAGTGCCAATTTGCCTATGTACCACAGTGCTGGAAGAGTCCACTCTTACACAGAAATGTACAACTAAGGACCACAACCACTCTGGTGATTAAACATAACACACTTGTTGCAGTTAACATACAACACAAGAGTCATCATTTAGAAAATGAGTGGATTTGGTGTTTTTTTAAAAACTGCTTTTTGTTCTTCATACTTTATATTTTTTACATTTTAATAATGTCAGGACACTGAACAGGAAGCAAAAACTAATTGTTTTCACATTGTACATTTACAAATGAACTGCCTCTTCATGACAACAGGAACTTGCTCATATATATGAATACTAATGTAGAGCTGTTTACACTCAGTATAAAAAAGCCTCAGGTGGATTTTTACACGGACAGCGTTACAAATCAATAACATGCATCAAAATGCACCTAGCTTCATGTAAATACCTACCGATTACTGTAATGAGAAAATGCAGCCTGTGGCCTTCTAATAGCAATATTTATAGTCACCTTCCGGCACTGTTGTGCAGTCAGATTGTTATCCTTGTATCATGTCTATGAGCCGGCATTGTGAAACCTTGTACGCTGTTATCAAGTTGTGATTTTAACATTAAAGGTAACTAACAGAGTGAATCAAAAAGCCTCAGCATGTTTCCACAGCTGGAGTCTGCTGAAGGTATGAAGCAGCAGGGGAAAAACAGTTGCTCATTCAAATTCAGGTAATGTCTCTTTCCAATTAACAGAGTGCTAGAGTCATGATTCCCCACATTGACTTCCTGTCAGCAGAGTCCCTGCTCCGACCTCCAGCAGACACCGGTGTTGAGTTTTGCCTGATCTGTCACTTGTAAAGGCCTCGGCAGCTGTCAATCGATAACACGGACCACTCTGAGGTCTGTCACCTCATTTGGAAACATGTAAATTTTGGGTAGATTGTGACTGTTTAGATTGCTTTGCCTGACCACGCTTGCCCAGGATGTGGTCTCAGATGCAACATCAATCCAAAATATTCAACTGGATTATGACAAACCTAATCAAAGAGTTTTCTAAAAACAGGCCGGGGAGAGAGGCTGAACAGCTCTGACAGCTGTGAGACAGGAATTCAAAGAAAAAATGCTTGCATCTTTGAAGTTTTTTTGTATAGTAACCAAAAAAGAAAGCACAAAACTACTTATGGATTCTGTAAATATCTTCTAATAATATGTAAAACAATTGATTGCTGGACTGAAACATATGGGATGCCCATAACTGTCTAATAAACACTGATGGAAATGGTCAGGTACAAGTGTTGTAGATAATACTGATTAAAACTGACACTCAGGGACAAAGAGGTAAATGCTGAACTGATGTGACATTGTGAAAACCAAAGAGCAGAGTTGATAAGGATGGGAAATACACCCACAGCTTAGGCAGTTCTTGGTGTCAAGGTACTTATAGTTGGAAAAGTGCTGCAAAATTGGCCTACAAGTATCTGACAGAAGCGTGTATAAAAGGACCGTGTACAGTAATTGGCTCAGAGAGACAGACGGAGAAAGAGAGACTGACAGACGACAAGTGAGCAAAAGACTGAGAGAATAATAAAGAACTGCAGTTCATTGGCTAATGGCTCCTAAAACACCAACTCCCATCTGAAAACACTTCTTCTCATTATACTGCAATATAATACTGGTTAATAAATCACTGCTGGCCTGTTACTGGGTATCAGTTACTTGTACTGTCCATTAAAGCAGATCTTACAAGCTTTATACAACAAAACACCCGTTATTACATTCATACACATGCATTATGGAATTATTTATCTACGTCCAGGATCTGGGCTGCAATTATCATGCTGTACATATGAATATTTGAATGCTTATGTGTGGTTTCTGACTCTTTCATCCTTAGTGTATTTAATAGTATGTATCTATCTATCTATCTATCTATCTATCTATCTATCTATCTATCTATCTATCTATCTATCTATCTATCTATCTATCTGGAAGACATAAGAGGAGATGTTAAAAGGGGCAGTGAGTGAACACATTCAGAAACGATGGCCTATAGGACTATATGGGACTCTTTAACCCATGAAGACCTAGTGCTACTTTTGTGGCAGTTCCTAAACAATTTATCCCTCCCTTTATAAAATGATTTATCACCATTTATTGTAATATTATCCTCTGTATTTTTCATGTTTTCAGTAAAAAACAGATATTTTCCAGCATTTCATTTCCTCATTGTTCCTCATTGTTTCTAAAAGCTCTGATTAAACTTGAGGGTAATCATGTCAGACACAGAGGACAGAGAACAAAACTGACAAAAAAGTGACTTTTTCAAAGGTATCAATTATCAAACATAAAAACAAGTGTCTTCATGTGCTGTCATTGATCCAACTCCAAGGGTTTTACTGGGGAATCAATATTGTAGAAGATGACGGTGTTTCCACGTTCACTACAGAGCCTTCAGAACATCCAAATAGGTCATATCTGATGGCCATGAAAAGACGACAAACTGAATTATTTCAACATATTGATAGGTTTAGTAGTTCAGAAGTTATTAAACATTTTAGATCAGTACATGACTTTGGTCGCGCGTAGCTATTTTGGTGTTTGAGGGTTAATATTTAGATACAAAAAGAGGCACCAAGAGAGATAGATCAGAAATATAGAACAAAACATAGAACATATAATGAAGCACCACTTTCACATCATAACATAAAGACAAAAAAAAACAAAAACAAAACAGCAACAGTGGGATAAAGTCCTTTCTATAGACTTGGTTTACATCACTTCACAGTTCTTTAACCCTTTTGTGAATGACATTTCTGCAGTGGTCAGTCATTCAGTCTTCAGTTGAAGCTACATTATTTGCAGTAATGTCTCCAACTCATGATTGCGTTTTCTCTGTTTCATATTTTTTATTGAAAGGAGCAAAAGCAGTCAAATATGGTGTTAACTGGTTTATGATTGTGTGTGTTTTGTTTTTTTTTACTATGTGTTAGACTCACTTTACTATAAATGCTGCTGTGACACTTGAATTCCCCCACTGTGGGATAAAAACAATCTTATCTTACCCTGATATATTGTTTAATGAAGCAAAATTATGCGATTAGAAAGAAATTCTCTAATAATCTACAGTTTAAGGAAGTTTGTTTACAGTTGAATCCTTATGGTTTTTGTCATTTGGTGTCAGTGACTGAAGTTTCACAGAATATTATCAATGATTCATGACAGTTCAGTTACATTTTACACTGAAACAGCAGCTTTGTTAAAGCAGTGATATACTCTGTTTGTGAAAAGAGCTTTATGGATGTGTTTATGCTCAAACATTAATACCATTACATGTTAAAACTGTCGATGCATGGAATCCACTGTAATGAAAAGCTAAAGAAATCAAATATAGAAGTAATCCAATTGTTTTATGTCAAAAATACCACTAGTTTATTGTCAATTCATGCATGAAAGGGTTAATGTAGACGCATCATAATGAATGAAGCGCATCCACTGCCCTAATGCAAATATCAAGAATAAAAGCAGATCAACAAACAAAGATGAATCATCCACTTACCCACTCCTATTTTCTCATCCTCCGTCGGTGTCCACATGATGTCCCGGTTTACACGGAGCAAAATCCCCCAAGAAAGTAGCCCACGATCACCGGCTGCGTGGCTTCATGAAAATCCTACGAAGAGCTCAGGAACGGGAAAAGTTTGCGTTAATTGTTCAGGATAATGGGAGATGCTTGAAAAGGTGCTTCGGTCGTCGATGTTGGAGAAAGATGAGGTGCTTTAAAAGATGAGGTGAAGAAGTGATGTTGTATATCCCGTCGGGTTTGGAGGTTTGACGCAGGGCGCACAGTCTCTGTCCATGTCCGCTGCGCCTTAGCGCGAAAACATATTCTGGATCAGTCTGCTGTTTGATTCTCAACACACGGGTAAGATCATGGTAGTGAGCTGGGGGTGCTCTGTCACAAATGCTGCCAGTCCTCCAGTGATGTTAAGGTGATATGCATAGATGACACACTGTCACACTCCTGATCCATGTCCATGTCTACTCAGGAAAACGCATCATCACCGTGTTTTGTTTTTTTTTCTTCTTCTTCTTCAGTTGAGCCCCGATTTGCTTCTGTCAGTCCAGTCCAGCATCTCTCAGCCTCTCCAGATCCCGTTATGTTGCTGTCCTCATGTGCGGTGTTGTCAAACTTGTGAGCAGATGACAAATAAGCACTCGAGTCAGTCCGGTCCTGTGTTGCGTTCAATGACAGTTTGGAAAAGCCAAAACAACCGGGAGAGTCGTGCGCAGCAGCAGCAGCAGCATCAGTAGGGGAAGCCTACATCAGATTAAGAGGATCAGACGAAGTGAAAAGCCTACAGATGGAGTGGGTTACACGGCCAAGAGAGGAGATAGTGTGTGTGTGTGTGTGTGTGTGTGTGTGTGTGTGTGTGTGTGGGTGGGTAGTCCCGTTCGTCCGTTGCGCCACTCGTGGACATGACGCGCGGACAAAACTGGCACATGCGTTACATACTATTCTGTATGTACAGTGGGTAAACACACTCAGGCATTGTATAATACGCTACAGGGGGTACGAATAAAACATAAGAAACCCACAGGCATAACGCATTAGTCTGATCAACACGTTCTGAGAGCTGACACACACAGATCTCACACAAAGCCACGCAATCCAGCAGGTCCACACGCATCGTTACATGACTCATGAGGCATCAGTCCGTGAAACTAGTTACTACACTTTCTGTCATACTGCAGGGTGAGTTACAGTAATGATTCACAGCCATGGGATAGGTGTCCTACAAAAAAAGCTCCATACTATAATATTAAGTAAAAACAACTAGAGTCATCTTTAAGTAAATGTGCAAAAACTGCTAAATTCTGACATCCATATGCTGCAGCTGTAAATAAAAGAACAAGCAGATGAATTATATAGTGGCTTGTGCTGTAGGAGCTAAAATGGGTTAAATTAAAAATGTATAATAAATAAAATAACAGAAGTAGGTGACTCCTGATCTACCTTTTTGTTTAAATGCAGGGCCAATCACGGCTAATTACTGTTTTAAATACATTTATAGTTCATTTATATGAGTATAATTGTGCAGGTCAGTGTAAAACATAAAGTTCCAATTATCTGAGTGTAGACCAAACAGGTTGAATAAGCACTGATTTACAGTTCAGATGAATGCATGCACATAAATTACATTAAATGCATATAGTGTACTTCATGAAGTGCTCATTCCTAAGTAGAACACATTTTCTCTCAGGGGTTTCTTTTCACAGTCAGTATAGCACACAGTTGAGTCGGTTCTAGGAGTAGCCATAGTGATATCAGGGAACACAGTAAGTCTAGTAAAGTTAAAAATACCTGGTTAAGAATTCATCTCATTTATGCAGATTCTTTACATTTTGTCTTGTAGCACTGAGATCTATCTATCATGGAAAACGCATCACAAATATTTGTATCATTTAAAGTATTATTATGATTATTATTGTCTTTTGACTGCAATTCTACAGAGCTGTATGGCAATAAGATTTTTAGATTGTATTTTCTTTATTAAATTTTTTTTTTCTTGCCCAAGATTGTATGAAAAGCAGGATAACACTCAGTAAACTAACTTAACCCATAAAGACCCAAACCGCCACTGGTGACCAAAAGTCATGATGTAAAATGTTGAATAACATCTGAACTACTAAACCTGTCAATATGTTGAAATAATTCAGGTAAAACACAGTTCGTCATCTTTTCATTGTCATCAGATATGACCCATTTGGATATACACAGGCTCAGTAAAACCCATGGAGTTTGGTAAATGACAGTGGATGGAGACACTTGTTTTATGCTCAGTTGCTCTTTGTTGAAAAGGTCACTTTTTCTTCAGTTTTCTCTGTGTCTGAAATAATAACCCTCGACTTTAATCTGAGCTTTTATGAACATACATGATCAATAAATTAAACACAGGAAGATAGCTGATTTTCATTGAAAAAAAAAACACAAAATATAGAAGACACAATCTTAATAAATAACTTCAAAAAAGTTAGAGGAAGAATATTAGTCAGATATCTTACCAGTCAAATACTTTGTTAGTTGCTGAGAGTATATTTGAAAATAATTATTTGTCTTCTAAAAAACATCTCCCGAAAACTACCAAAATATTTCCAAATAAACGTACTCTATATTGAGAAACATGCTAGCATAACTTCAGCTCAGTAAATTAGCATAGGTAATTAGCTCTGTTGTTAACTAGCTAGTTATAAGTGTCTACAAGTTAGCTAGCTAATGCTATTGGAGCTGTCATTCATTATAGTATAATTAGCCATTTTTACAGAGCACAAAGAAATAAATAGCGTAATATTAGACAATAAAGCATATTCTTATAGGTGGCTGAAGAGAGGACATGTTTAGAAACAGTTTTACTCTGTTTGGTCCAAGTATGAAGCAGGTCAGACCTTTACTTAGCTAAACGGCTGTTGCTAGGCTATTAACAAATCACCCCTAACAACAGACACACCACTTTACTTTGCTAAGTATTAATTCACAGTTTTACTCTTTATGAACTCAACTCATACTGCAGTAAATAGATTACTACATAGGATATTTTTTCCACAGAACTGGCACATACTGGGTGTAATAGTGTAGAAAACACTGCATATGGGCAACAGGTGTTTAGTTCAGCTGGCTGTTCAGTCGCCATACCTTAACAAAACCAGGACAGGTGTGTTATCATTCTGTTCCTGTCCAAGTAATGTTACACACATTAGCAGGACGTTGGAAATGAACCAGGAAAATGATAATAAGCTGTCAATATGTGTATTTAAACCTATGTGTGAAAAAGCTTCATAATGGAGGTTTTGCATTGGTGCTTTTATCTCATGTAGTCTCTTTTTTATTATGTTATTCCCATGTTGCAGGCCTAATAATGTTGATATTTGCATCTGTTTGTGTGTGTGTGTTATTCCTATGGTGCAGGCCTAATAATGTTGATATTTGTATCTTTTTTCTTTCTTTTTTTTTTAGATGTGTTTACGAAACAAAGCTTTCTGTTTGCAGCAGCGGCAGTGAGAGATTGTTGAAAGGCAGTTATCTAGCAAAAGCTAAATGTACTTGGATCAAGGATTCACAAACATTTTCAACTCAAGACAAAAAAAGGAGGACTTTTGTGTCTCTCCACACTCCAGATTTATTCAGCTGCCATAGGAGCCATCGTTCCTGCTGAGTACTCGTCTATAAAATCAGGTTTTCTACTCTTCCTGTGTTTTAATTAGAAAAAACAAAAACTGCAATAATCACAGCATTGTTTTGCTCTGCCAGATGGGGATCCCATAAAATCAGGAACACAATACATTTTGGATCCTAATTCGAAGTTTGGGGAATGAAAGATTAGAAAACTGACAAAAGGAAACAGTTCTGAAACACTTTAAGTACTTTTAAGTTATGTAAGTTTTGAATCCGTTATAAAGCATATACTGTATAGTGGTGTTTTTGTTTGCTCACTTATACATTTAATGAATTTTCCACTCTGTTCACTTCAGCACAGGTAACATTTTTAGCACTTCCTTTGAGTAGCCATTAGAATCATGGATATTTGCTCATTCATAATATTACCACCTTCCTTCCTGCCACATTGAAGAAGCTCAGTGAGAGAAATCAGGATTGAAAAGGTTAAAAAAAAAAAAAAGCTGAAAAAAATCCACAGGAAAAAAAAAAAAAACCTTAGTATTCTAGTCTAGTCAAGGCCAGCTAGCTGTGAAAAGAAGGAGGAAGGCAGTAACAAGGCCAGACAGGAAGAATAAATGAGACAGAAAGGAGGAATAAATAACACCAGGAGAAGAAAAGAGAAGGCCTGCTTATAAGGGACATTTACAAAGAAAAATAAGTCAAACATTTTGTCACTTTTTGTCAACAGTACAGGACAAATATGTGGCAATTCAACACAACAGCCAAAATAACCTTCTAAACTTTCAGTGCTAAGAACACAAAACTTTTTTCAAGGTTTTATAAGAATGTTTTCAGCGCTTCAACACAAATGAGTCTGTTTACATCTGTGAGCTTGAGGTGGAATCTCAACCTCAGTACAGACCGTCTGTGAAATTCATAATTCTGAATAGCTGTTTTTTTTTTTTTGTGCTTTAACCTCAAGCACAAATGAGGTTGTGCCACACAGCTCATCCAGTTTGAGACTCATAACATCATAGACTTACTGGATGTTGTGATACTTGCTCCACCACTGTGTCCTTTTAAAACAAATTACAGACCTTACCTCATAAGTTAATCTCACTCCACAATTTTAACACAGTATATGCGACTATATGTGTATGTATGTATGTATCAGTGTTTTGCTCTTTATGTCAAGAATTTAATGACGCTTTAATAAAATTTTAACAGGACTTAGAGATGTGGAGGACTCAGGTTCTGATCATACTCAAATTATTCTTTGCATAGTAATCTTGTTAATTTTACACCACATTAAATTAGATTTATAGCTGAATAACAATATGTATTTTATTTCTCTATAATGTGCACAATGTAGAAATATGTCAATACTGACCTCTAGTGGCCGATTCAAGACTCAGAAAACTAAGCATATAAAGAGGGAGAAATTAAAGGGTCTGATTTTCCGAACTCTGGATAGAGCTTGTACACAGTTTATCACGTTTTCAGATTAAATTTTCACTCAGATATATTTAAATATAGGCAGTGAAGTTGATAATGTGGGGCTGTACTGAGAACTACATCAATAAACTCCACAGTTTATAGGATGACATCCCTGCATACACAAAGATTCACACATTCTAAATGCAGCCTTTTGTTTGTATTTCTATTACCCATTTTTTTTTCTATTGGTACTTTATGCGATATATACAATTTGTAACATTTACGCACCACATCATAGCAAATATCTCCTTTGTAAAAATCTGGCTCTGATTGTGATGAAAAAAAAAACAAACAAACTTCAAACTCTTCTAATAATAATGAACATTAACAGGTGAGGTGATGGGGTATTAATACACTAAAAACCTTATAATAAAGAGGCAGATGGTGAATATAGCACAGTATATAATTAATACTAAGTGGTTTTTTACAGTTGTATCCTCATAAATAAAAATTGTCTGACAGGTCTTTAACCCTTTAAAACTATTTGTATCATATTTGCTACACCAGGTTCTGAGAACTTTATCTTAACAAGATCAACGCTTTCCTTAAAAAACAGTTGCATATGACACAATACATGTTTTCTGCCCCCTGGTGGACTGTCATCCCACTGCAGCCAGTGAAAAGGTTTTTTTTTTCCTTTTCAATACGGCCACTATCATTAAATCATCCAGCAAACATTTTGTTGAAAAGTCTTTGGTAATTTTCAAAACGTTGTGGTAAGAAAAACATTTATATTGTTATTTGGTAGAAAATTGAAAAAAAAAAAAATTGAAATTGTTGCCATTCAAGGGAAATAAAGACTTGAAAAAGTTTTATGCAAATGTTCTATATGTTCAGAATGTTACTGGTGAAATGTACTTTTCTATCTAAAGTTATAACATTGTGAGCAAATAGTTGCCAAAAATGTCCAATGTATTGAATGTGAAACAAAAAAAAAAAAAAAATCATAAACAAAATGATATAGCAAACTTTTAGTTTGGATTATGTTAAAAGGGCGAATAAACATTTCAGTTCCAACAAATCACAGTTTTGTGCTAATGGGTCACGTTTTACAGGGTTAAGATATCTTTAAGACAAAGGTGGACTGAAAAAAAAATTACAATTCAGTTAATTTTTAAAATGTATTTAATTAATTTGTAAAGCAATACTGACCGGCGAGCCTCCAGGACATTTAAAAATTAGAAAAAAAGAAAACACATTCAGGCTGTCACAGCTTTATGAACTTGATGCAGTGTTCAGAAAACAGCATAAAGTTGGTTTTGTATCATTACTGTGGGACACAATACAGTCAATGAGTGTTCAATACTGTTCCCTTTTTAAAAAAAAAAACAAAAACCTGGTAACACCTACTGTTATATTTTTTGAGTTTTTAAAACCTCCATTAGTTTTAACATCCCAGAAAATTATTAAATCATAGGACAGCCATGTAAATGTGAAAAGTTGACTGTTCAGTGATGGGTTAAGCATCATTTTAAAAAGAAAGCCATAAAGAAACATGATCTGTAGCATGTATAGAACATTTCCCCAGCTTGTGTGCGATAACACCTTATAGCAGCTGATAATGAAACAACTCACTGGCATAAAGTCAAATTTTATGACAACACACAGAAAAGAAGTAACTCCAGAAACAGTCCAAATAAATTAAATGCAATTAGACATAACTCAGTCTTTTTAATGGTTGTAAAATAAATCACCCGTAGATGTACACGGCAAATGAGGATGAATTGTTGTAGTTCCGCCTTTAACTGCTTTTATGTCAATATTTGGCTTTCAGCTTTGCTCAAACATCTAGGAAAAAGAGCAACAACAAAATGTATCAAAGACTGCAGCATGGAAATATATTAAATGCACCTTCAGCATCCACTTAATTATTTCCTAATTTTACTAATCAGGTAGTAAATTGGCTTTAAACACCAAACACTGAGTAATAATACTGATGTACAATTTACTTATGTACATTTATGCTAAATTTATGGCTTTACGTTTTGTAAATTTTAGATTGAACTTGAATAATTTAATAAATCTTCTTTGTGGTTGGGGTCACTGTGCTACAGGTGACAGAACCACAGTTTACATCACAGGAGGTAAGTAACATGGTACTCATGGTACTTTTATACAAAACCGTTTCAAATTCCTTCAACTATTGAAGCACAGGAACAAAATCAGAACACTAAGAGATTATGGCAACTTGCTATATTTTTACATTAATCCTTTAGAAGAGTGATGGTCATCACTGTGGTCACAGTCCACTTGTCTGATTAAATGACAAGTGAGATTTTAAAAAAAAGGTCCACGTTGAGGTTCACATTGTCAGCGGCTTCAGAAGAGCGTTTTCTTACAGGTCAGGAGAACCATCTGCCCAGAGACCGAATGAACACAGTGTCTTCATCGTCTGATGGCTCTGGGTAATCTGCAGCAGTGGAGATATTGACACTAAATGTAAGACATCAATGTCCCTCTGGATAAATGGAGTTTCCATCTATTATTCAAACCATCAGCATCTTCCAACAGTCGACATACTATTAAAGCGAACAGAAATTACCTCAGCGTACAGAGACAGCAGAAGTACGTTCATTTAGCTCGGTTTTGGCGTCTCCTAACTCCTGTTTAATAAATGTTGCACTATGTTCACCACTTATTAGAGTCACAGTCTGTCTGTCATATGGATTTGAGGCAAGTAGCTTCCAGGTGTGTTGAAAAGTGTGTTTGCTGTATCTGGAAAATGTGTTACAATTATCATCTACAGTGGCAAGAAGAAGAAGAAGAAGCAACCTTTCAAATTTCCCACTTTTCTATATGAATTGTCATGAAATGTGATCTGTGCTTAACCCAGTACCACACCAACACTTATAATAGAGGTGTCGAACGTGAATTTGTGAAATGCAAAAAATGATAAACTCATTTTAGTTCAGGAGCCAGGTACAGACCCATGGGATCTCAAGTAAAAATACTAATCTATAAATAATGACAGGTACAAATTTTCTTCTTAGTCTAATGTGAAAAAAATAACATTACACTATGAAAATATTTACAAACTATCCTTTAACAATAAAACGTGAATAACCTGAAAAGTCTAAAGAAAAGTATGTGCAATTTTAACAATATTCTGTCTGTTACTAAATGTTTTGTGTATTTGTAGATCCACTGTGATCTGCAAGTTTTAATAATAAGCTGAGACATAATATTATAGAAACTTACTGTAAAAGTTACTAAGTTTTAACAATATTATGCCTGTTACCAAATGTTTGTGTAACACCATGTTTAATACATATGTATAAATGATAAGCTGAAGCGTAATACTGTTAAAATTGCATTTATTTTTAAATTTGTACATATTTCTTCAGGTTATTCGCATCTTTTTAGGAAAGTATAGATTGTAAATATTAACCGTTTTTTATTTCACTAAAACAAAGAGAAAAAGTTGTCATTTACAGGGTATTATGTTGCTGGTCTGTCCCACTTGACATCAAATTGGGCTGAATGTGGCCCCTGAACTAACATGAGTTTGACACTGCTGAATTATAATCTTTCATGTCTTTATTGAGTAAAAATATTAAACACTCACAGTGCTGCTGGAAAAAAGTGCATGAACCCTTAGGCTAATGATTAAAAAAAACATAGTATACTATATAATCAGGAACTTGCGGACCTAAATTCTAATTAGTGAAATGAGATTTGGGCTGTACATGGAACCACCTTGTCTCATAAAAAACCTGGCCTGGACCAGATCCATCAAATAGATTCCAAACTTCATCGACATATCCTACAGCATAATGTGAGGGTGTCTGTCCACCAGCTGAAAATCAGTAGAAAATGGGTGCTGCAGCAGAACAATGACCATAACCATAGTAGTAAAGCAACAACAGAATGTCTTCAGACAAAGAAAAATGACCGTTTGGAATGACCCAGTCAGACCTGAATCCAATAGAGATGCTGTGGAATGACCTCAGGAGAGCCATTCAAGCCAGACACCCAAAGAATATGGTGGAGCTGATGGAGTTCTGTGAGGGAGAACAGTCTGAAATGTCCCTAGACATTGTACAGGTCTGATCAGCAGCTACCTGAGATACTTATTTAAGGTTATTACTGCCAAACCCTCTACTAAATTCAAAGATTCACATACTTTTTTTTTTCCAGCAGCACCGAGTGTTTAATAGGTGTGTTCAATAAAGACATGAAATATTTGAATTGTTTGTGTAGTATTAGATTAAGTGCATTCTGTTTTTCTATACTGGTGAATTGGGTGTAGATCAGATCACATTTTAGAGCCAATTCATGCAGAAAAGTAGAGATTTCCTCACATTTTCTTGATGATAAGGCTATAAAACACAACCATGCCATGATAATATAACATTACTGGCTGATGCAGCTGTGCGTAGAGCATTTTCCCCACCATTAAGCTGAAGCATCCGAGTCACTGCGGCAACCACTAAAGCCAAATTAAAGCAAAATCAACGTGAAGAGCGTCACAACTGAACTAAATGACTTCTCCCAGATCTAATGGTTGCCAGCTGATTTCTTCTGCGAGCTTTTGGGGTGCTCTTGATTTATTACTCCACCCACTGAAGGGGAGGCAAGGGGTATTATTTTCGGTTTGGTTTGTTTCTTTGTTTGTTAACACTCTAGCAGCAAAACTATCAGTTGCATTCATACCAAATTTGATTTTTAGATTGTCAGTGATCCAGAATAGATCTCATTACATTTTGGGAAAATTAGGTCAAAGTTCAAATTTTTTATGACTTTGTAGAATCTTTTTTCCCCAGTTACCTGTAATGGCCTATCACATGTCTATAAAAATATCAACTTTGTTTCAATTTACTTCAAACTTGACACATATGTGGAGGCAAATGATATGCTGACATCAGCTGTATCGATGCCAAAATAAGCTCAAATGTGTGTGAGGGCCCAAGTCATGCCATGTACCTCAATGTTCGTCCACTATCAATGAGCCTAATTATTCAAGACTGTTACATTAAAGACATTAAAAAATGAACAGTGTTTCTTACAGTTTTCCATATCAGAAGACTCTGATGAATTGTCACTCCGGTCCGATCCTTCTGAGTCATTATTGTCATCATTATCATCATTGTTTTCATCGTCACTGCCAAGAAGCTCTGCAATCTGAGAGAAGGAGTTAGAAAAGAATGAGTTCATAGAAACTGATGGTACCACTATCAAAACATTTGGACATGTTTTTACACTCATGTATTCACTTCAGTGTCTTATATTGCCATTCTTTTACCCACAGTATTTAGTACTTTCAGGAATTCAGTAAATTCTTCTCAAGATCTTGTAACTCATTCATTGCCATTGATGTGTTTTGGCATCAATCGGCTTTCATTGGGGGGGTTGCTAGGCAACGACCTGGTGCAACTTTGAGGAAGCATTTAGCGTTCAGGCATTTTGGGCAAAACCACCATGTGTTCTAAGGTCAATAACTTGAGAACCAAAAAAGCTGGAAAAAATTTTTTTTTCCACATGAAAGAAAAGACTCTACACTTTATTTTGATGGGTGCCATGTTTATGTAGTCCTAGAACTGGATATTCTGTGAGTCTTGAAAATCAGTCAAA
>JAQQZY010000023.1:15340049-15356321 GCA_030068375.1 Ostorhinchus rueppellii
CTAATGAGGAGCCTCTCCTTGGCCCCTCTAATGTCCATCACAGTAAAGCTCTTATTAGGGCTGGGTAGCTCCTCCATCTTGAGAGTCATCTGCTATCTACAGCACTACAGGCCATGAGCGAAAACACAGACTTAACTTTGAATGAGGCAGAGGAATATGCTGTTAGATAATTGCAGTGTGTTTGATTATTTTCAGTCAGATTACTTTTAAACCTTAAGAATCATCATGAAGATCAAGAATAAAGCAGACACAAAACTCTTCAAGCTATTTCAAAATGTCTATTTATGTATTTACTACATTAAAAATGTATATTCCTTTGACTATAACCACATGCAAGACAAAAAAAAAAAAACATTAATTAACGTATAATAATAAGTCAGTTAGCCAATAAACAATCAATCATTACATCTATAAGATACTTTTAAAGAAACTCAGTTCTGAGTACTACCTGCGCAGGGCCATGCACGTGTGTTTGGCCGTCTGTCGGCTGGAGAAGATTTGGTCATCACTCCTTACAATGGCATTCATCTCAGTGTTTAGAATCTCCAAAGTACTGATCTACAGGAATAGAAGGACATTTTGATGGGTCCAGTTGCTTACCTGTAATAACTAACAATAGTACATGTGTTTATAGTGTCTTCGCAGCCAACACATGAAGGATTCACAGTACTGACCAGGTTGACCAGCCTCCGCAGACCATCCTGGAGGTCAAAGAGCTGCAGCACCACCCTGAAAGAGAAGGAGATGGAGAAAAACATGGTGGCGTGGCAAACTCCTGAAGCATGGGATGACTCCAACAGCCAAAGAGCGTAGGACACCATGTCTGACAGCACACCATCTGGAAGAGTGCACACCTGGACACAGAGATAAACAAAAATAATACTAAAGTTTAGTCTCATTTAAGTAATATTTACTAGCAGTTAAAATACCAAGAATTGTTTTACTGTAATATAATATGGGAAAAAAAAAAACAAAAAGGCCCAGAAAGATCTTCTGTTGTGTGTGTTTTGTGTGTTGACGCTACCCTCTCCATCGCATCCTGGTTGTATGCCAGATAATACAGGCAGAGAGACACTCCAGTCGCTGCCATAGACGGCCTCGGGATCTCTAGAAGTTTCTGCACTCCTCCGTGAGTGATGAACTCAGATACAAACTTCTTATGGAGCAGCAGAGAAGCGAGATACTGAGGAGGGAAAAAAAGTTGTGACTTCCTAAGTCCTTTAAAAACATTTGTACAAACCAGAAGAGTGGAAATAAAAGGCTCAGTATTTCTGCCTAAAATGAACAAATTTGATTTTAAACTGGAAGCAACATCACCACTGAATTTCTTTATGGAACAATAAAGCATTTATCTACATCAAAGTACACAACGGTGAAATGAATCATGCAATAATATGGTTCATTTCAAAGAAAGGATATGAAAAAGAATAATATTTGTAATGTATACTATATTATTTTCTCTCTTTATTCATGTTAAATTATCATGTCAATAAAATGGACAGAAAAAATCTAGTTTTACCTGTGGGCGTGACCTGCCTTAAAAAAAAACTAAAGAAAAATCAAACCCAACAAATATCCCCTAAACACTAATTTTTCTTCTCTACAAACATAATCAGATAACAACCCGCGCATTCAGAGTACACTATTTGTGTAACAGATGAGAAAACACAGGGTTAAACTGGTGAGACCTCAGCCCAGCCGCACCCATGAAGGCTTAGCTTATCCTTCACTCACAGACATGTTGAAATGATACACGAGATAAAAAACTAACAAACAAAAATAAGGTTGCTCCATCAAAAGCTGTTTACAGGGAAAAGACATAATTTGTGTAATTCTAAACAATATAATAATTAAGACCTCTACAGCACGTCATTCATCATAATCAATTAACCTAAATATTTGAGTTGCTTTGTTTGAAAAAAAACTTTAAAAAGAATTTAAGAAAATCAGGCCTTTTATAACCTATATTAGCTAATGGTTACATGTTTGATTTATTAATTCAAAGGAGTAATATTTTGCATTTTAAAATGTTTCCCTGTGGTCTACATAAACTGTAAATGCTCTGCTTGGGTCTGATTTCTTCATTAATTAAAATCCACGGGCCCATCTTCAACTCCATTTTTGAATAATGATATGAGAAGGGTCGTTTTAAGTGCAGATGACCCCATCCCCTCCAGGTGGTTGGCTGCGCTGCTATGCCCCATTCAGTCACTTGAACTCATTAATACAACCAACAACTAAACATTTTAGGTAACTGGCTCGAAGTTTGGACATATTTTCAGAATGAACTACAACCGCTGCTGCTGATAAACAACTATGGTGTATTCGGAGAAATGTTCGCTGGAAGTCTTGACCTTATATGTGCAAATGTTGTGAGGTAACTAGTTATAAAACATAACAAATTAAGAAGGAATTGAAACGGGTTGTAGCAATCCACAAAATTTTTGCTGGAATGAATATAAAGATACATTGGCAGCACCTGGAGGGTTCAGATTCAAAACTTATGGACTATTAAGACTTTTCAAGGATTTGCAGACACCTTGCTATTGTCTCTTATACAGGCATAATCCTCATTTTTATTTTTGCAACTTTTCAACATTGTACAGAAAAACAGCTATGCTCTATCAGAGAATTCAACAGATATTTCACAGCCGTTTAACTGAATGACAAGCTCAGTAATTAATAAATTTGGGATTGTGCCTCAAAATAGCCATTTGTGAGCTATTACTAATATCCAACAGTCTGTGAAAGGTCCAATCTCAGGTTCAGGTACTTCATGCCAGTTTTTTCCAGACTGAATACGAGTACTTCCATTTGAGTGCTTGCCGATACAAGTACTTAATAATCCTATTACAGTTCTTGCTGCTACTGACATTTAATGTGTTGGAATGAGCGTTTGTCAATCAATCCACCAGGGGGGGCCGCTTATAATTAACCATTCTAGACAAATACCACGAAGAAAAGTAAAGTTTTTGAAAAGAAGAAGAAGAAAGTCAGCAATAACAAACATGGAGTTGACAGGGGGAACACTAATGTGGATACTAATGTTGCAGCTTTTCCAATGGTAAGGTTTAAAAGTGAAGCTTCAGGAGGTAGAGAAAAAGACAAATGAGTGTTCAGTTTGATTTTTTCCCTCTGCAGACGGTGGTCTGGTGGAAAACGGACAGAACACTCCGTCCGTATCCGTCTGTGTCTTTAATGTAACTTTTAGCCGGCGTTACTTTAGTCACCCTCGTTTATTTAGTTCAGTCTCCACACTGCTGACATTACTCCTCTGTACCTGCTGCACTCAACTGTGAATGTCATGCTGCCATAAGTGGTATCAGCGCAGTTGTATCGGAGTACTATTACGAGTACAAGTACTAACTCTGAGTATCGGACCCAATACCAAAACAGTATTGGATATCGGTGCATCCCAAAAAAAATATATAAAAATAAATCACAAACACTGCTGCAACTGTTTAATCTAACGGTCGGTTTGAATTCCAATGGTTTCATTTTTAAGTTTGACAGTGAAACTCTATTGATCAATACCAAATGGAAAGTGTGTTCAAAGTACAGTGAATTGCAGTGATGGCCACATTTGATGTCCTACAACATCCATGAAATTTATGTGACTTTTTAGGGAAACTGAAGCCTTACCAGCAGCGCATCAAAGGTGAGCTGTACATTCTTGGTCTGTCTGAGGTCAATGTAGTTCATCAGTAATGTCCGGGTGTCCAGCTGCATGAAGACGCCAAGCAACTGCAGAGAGACACAGATTACTGGTGTTATAGACGATCAAATGACAGCTGAAGCATCAGGGAGAACCCCCATGCCGGTTATGGAAGACAAACAATACACTCTTCAGTTTACTTTGGCCAGGTTCTCACCTCCTGGTAATCGCCAAGTGGTGTCAGATACTGCAGGATGAGCCTCTGCTCCATGGTTCGGCTCAGCGGTGACAGACTGTACTCAGAACCAATCACCATTGAGCTCATCTCAGACCAGGAGGTGGTGTTTGCTGGCTGGTCGCTGTCATCCTGCCTGTTTGCTTCATCATGAGGCATGGAGAAGTTCATCTTCTGCTTAGCCTTCCTCCCATTTTCCTTAAATATACGTTTCCTCCCTCCTCCTCCTCCTCTTCCTCCCTGCCTGCCCTCCATCTCCCTGGACAAAGTGTCAGGGTTCGCTTGGTAAATAAAGTCTGGGAAAAGCCGACTTGAGCCAGAACCACCACTGCTGCTACCTGTGACATTTTTCTGAGCTGTACTTGAAGTTGCATCCACAGATGTGGCATTTGATGCTGTCCTGCTGCTCTCCTCACACCCTGCTTTTCTTTGTTCCTCATCTGTAACTGTCCGTTTCTCTGTTTTGTCTTGTTGGTCTGATGAGGCCTGTGTGCCATCGACCTGAGAATCCTGAGGTAGATTGTTGGGGGTCTTGGTGGGACTGCAGTTGCTCTGAGCTTCTTCACACTGCAGTTCACGAAGGCGCCGGATCATAACTGGTACCTGTAGGTTCAGAGGAAATGAAGCATGTTTTTGTTTACTATGAGCACTTCTTTTTCATTTGGAAAGCAAATGCATTATGAAGAAAAAAGGGTACCATGGAAAAACAGACTTGTGTCAATTGTGTGTTAATAAAGAGTGTAATCCCACCAGTTGAGTGTTGTCCTCTCTGTAACTTGCTGCCACTTCCTGGCTGCTCATGGCTCTGGCCAGCAGGCCTGTGGCATAGATGCTCAGCGGTCGCTCTGCTTCACGAGCCCAGCCAAACAATTTCTCAATCAGACCCTCCTGTCACACACAGAGTAAAAATCTGAGCTTTTTGATATTATCTTTCTCAAATGAGACATCTAATGTAATCTCTTCTTGATAGCTGACAACTTGTGCATCCTGGTGTATCCACAAGTTAAAATGGATTTAATGTACTGGAGGATGCAATCGTCTATTCTTGGTAGTGTTAACCTACCTACCCAATTTTGATTTCTCTTTACAGTCTGTAATAAAACAGTTGTCTGTGAATGAAATGCCAACGAGTTAAATGTACCTTCTCTTGGAAGATTGCTGTGGTCTCTAGGCCTGGGATGATGTTCTGAAGTAGACGACAGGCTGCGGTGTTGAGAATCATGTCTCTGCTAGCCATTATGTATGTGTCCAACAGCTAGAAAAAACACAAAAGAAATTCACCACACTGCTTAAGAAGATTAAATTATGACATTTCAGCATTAACAAGTTAAATGAAAAAAGAGGAAAAGAAAAAGTGTCTTTAGCTCAAATTATACTGTTGACTGGGAGACAGCCTTTACTATAAAATCACTGTTGACAGCAACAAACAACAATACAACTAAGAGTTTGTCAAATAAAGATATAGATATTTATAGCAATTCTGGACACAAAACAAGCCAAGATACTGCAGTTTAAGACTGAAACAGGCTTGCTTTATTTGACGGGGATGGAAGAATTCTCTATGTAGATTTCTAAATAGGTAGCCATCCTCACCGCATTGGTTAAGTCATCATTCCCATACACAGCAGTCAGCAGCCGACCCAGCATACAGTCTGGGTCTGCCCGCCCTGTGACATAACACACAGATCAAAAACTCAGCAACAAAGCATTAGTTTGTGTGACATAAAAACACTCTTGTATTTTTTTTTAAACTTATCAAACATACAACTCATATTATGTCTGAATCATTAAAACAAATCAAAGAGTGATGGACAATAACCTGGATGACGGTCGTCAAATGGATCAGGATCTGCTTTGTGATACTCTCTGGTCTCTCGTTCAATTAATTCAGACATTCTGCAGTAAATGACAAGACACAAAGCTGAGAAAACTTCACCTTTTAAAGTAGCAATATGGTGCTCAATCAAACAGTGTTAAAAATTAATTCATAATTGCTTCTAGTTTAAAAGTGCAGTAGGCCACGTAACAGTTAATCAATTAACTGACAAAATTAACCTGCAATAATTTGGAACTGTTAATTATTTTAAAGTTATTCTAAAGCAGAAAAATCCAAAGCGCTGATTACAGCTTCTTCAACATGAAGGCCAGATGATTTGTTTTTCATCATATTTAATCATAAACTGAATCATCAATCATAAACAGAACTTTGGTCATTAAATAACTGATATATACAGATGATAATAATTGCAGCCACAATCAAAGCTTTAATATCTTTAATTAATAATAGAGTTCACTCTTCAATTAATATGAATGCATTCATCAAAGTTACAGTGTTTAGTAAGAAATTTCCTGGTTGTGTTACAACCCACGCAACTCTTGGTCACCCACCCCCCAAAAAAAAAACCAAACAAAACAGAACCCCAGATTTTAAAGCACAAATGACAGCTAACTTGGTAAGGATGGAGACCAGCTCCTCTGTGCTGCCATGCTGTACTTCTTCCCACTGGTCAATCAGAGTGGTCAGCTCTGTCCTGGCATCGTTTGCTGTTGCAACAGCCAAGGCAGATGACACGGCAGCTGACAAAGCGGATGACAAGACAGCCGACATGGCATTTGATGCTACCTCTTCAGAGGAGGACATTGCTGCCTGGGACATGGAAAAGAGAATAAAAAAAGAAGAAGACAGAAACAATAAAAAGGAGAAGGGTTAATAATAGCAGTCATCCATACCTGAGATATTTAGATAAAAATAGATAGATAAAAAATTTGTCTCCACTATGGTCACTGGAGGAGAGACCAGCAAAGAGGAATGATGGAGACTGATGGAAGAAGGAACATTAAGTCCAAATCAACGTCTCATGCTGTAAACATATCTAGCAATCTACACTAAGTTTATCTATATGTTTCCACAGTGCTTTAGTGTTTGTATTAAATGTATAAGAACAGATGTTTCCATGCTGTCTCATAATAACAGTTCGTTTTGAACTTCTCTCTTCTAAACTATAAGAAGCCTGAAGATTTATTAATTACTGTCAGTTCTGCCTTCTACCAGCTGGCAGCTGATTTACATTTGTATACTCTCACAAATAATCATGTTGCTGTGGGTGACCATTTCTGTACACCATTTCATCTACACTGTAAAATTATAAGATGTGCCAAGTTCTTTTTGATGCAGAAAAAAGTTAATTGATGACAAGGAATGAAAACGTTTTTGGATTTTGGCACAGATGTTTTCGAAGATGTTTTGTTGTCATTATGGCTTTTAATTAAATTTTTTCATTTCAATGGTAGAATCCAACACTGACAATGTATTGTTTATGTTGAAATCCACCACATAAATACCATTTACTTCATATCATTATATTTATGCAACATTAAGCATTAAAATGTTATATAATTTCATACCTAAATATTTCAACCCTATATAATCTGGCTAATATTTTCTTTGAAATAATAGTAAAAAATATTTTGTATGATATTTTTCCCCCACATAGTCAGTATCATTATATCACTGTCATTATTATAGAGTGTGTTTTTATTATTATTTAATACTTATTAGTATGTGACAGAATAATATCCTAGCTCTCATTGTTTCTGGGCATCACACAGGTGAAATATCCAATTACGACATCCAACACTAACAAACACTACAAAAACTTGCTTTGGAGAAGAGTAAAATTAGAAGTGTAGCAGCAAAATAACAATTTACAAGAGTCAAATATTCTGCAACAGGAAATGTACCTCTCTGAAAACAGAGAAATATATTGAATTATTAAAATGAAATTTCCTAAAACTTACCCGAAGTTGCTCATTTCGGGTTTGACTTCGAGTCCTCATAACTCCAGCTCTCAGTCACTACACTGGCTTCACAAAGAAATTATGTATCTTGTCTGTAAATCACTGAACAGTTTGGGTCAGAGATATTTATGAGATCTCCTGACCTAGAATGAACTTCTCAGGTGTGTGTGTTCTGGGTTCCTGACAGCTCTGAACGACACTAAGACATGATGAAGCTGCCTGCAGCTTCAAAGCTGTTCAGATGTGATGAACAGATAAAACTGGAGGCAGTGTTTACTAATCTCAAAGCAAAAGCAAATCGATTAACAAAAGCTGTCAATTATCTCCCTCTTTCACGTGTTTTAAAGTCTTAATTCTGGATAGATAATAAAATGATTTATTGCGTTTTACAATTTTTACCAGTTCTTTTAGTTTTTTTGCCTGAGTGCTCTGTAAAGCACTTTAATACTAAATGTGCTAAAAACATCAATTTGTCATGCCTTGCCTCAGAGTTACAAGTCCACAATATAATAGAAAATGCTTTCTTAGAGAGTGAATCCACACCAACAGGTGTCCTCTGACAGCTGCTCAGAGGACACTGTCTGCTCTGTGAGTGAGTTTAGCTAACGCGGCAAAGAGGAGCCAGTTAGCATAACTTAGCTAACTAACTTAAGTCATGGCAGACTGCTGTTTGGTTCGTCTGCTTTCTTCGTAATAAATAACTGGTACACTCAAATCCCCATGTGCTGTGTTTTTGTTCAGATTAGTCGTATTAATGAGAACCGAGTGAGTGCTGGGGCAGCATGTTGACATATACCTCATGTTGGACACAAACAGCGTCAGTTAGCAGTGTTACAACTGCTCGCCACTCACCTGAATAGAAGTTTCCTCTGCGTCGTCCTTCTCACTATAGCGCCCTCTTTGTAGAAATTATGTACGAGGTACCACAAAGGTGCGAATAAATAAAATATTTCATTAAAGATCTAAGAAGAAAAAGTTTCACATTTATTTTTCAAACTTCTCCCGGCAGCAGCATGCTACGTCACCGAACAATAGTCGACGTTAGATGACGAAACAGGACGAACTTCCTCGTGGAACTTGTAGTTCACCATTGGTGCTGAGTTCGAGCTTAAAAAATGTTTCAATTTGTTGCTTTAAATCAACCCTATCCTTTATAGTACCTTGTAATAGCATTTATATAGGAGCTGTACATTCTTTTTTTTGTCTTTGTATATGCATGTATAACATAACTCATGACAAGATTTTATATTGCATGGCAAGCCCACATTCATTATGTGGACAGTTGCAGGACAGGACAGTTACAAGGTCAGCAGCATTATCAACTGATCTAGTTAATGACAACTTCCAGAATGTAGTTTTTCTGAGATGGTTCTCATCTCCTAATTTGTCATGTGAACAGTACACTCAACAAATTAATTCACAAGAATTAATAACAAGTGCAAACACTTTATTGAGCCTTTTGGACAAAATGTCTTCTGCGTCCGCTGAAATGAACAGTTTATTCAATCGGTGCAGTCTGAATTTCAGGGCATACATCTGATTCAAACAATTCAGATGATGGTGAAAAAGCAAATCACATCCAAAACAATCAAGGCGTCTTATCAAAAGAAGAGCTGCCAGTCTGTTGTTGCTCTGCTACCAACAGGGTTCCTACACACCTCCTGGCTGAAGAGGTCAAGGTTCAGAAATATACAAATTGAATTGTCAGCGGGCCGTGTAGTTTTAGATTTCACAATTGTTCCTAATATTCATAACAAATACTAAAAAAGGCTTGAATTTCTCTGCAAAGTGTAGAAAATTAAAATATGGTATAATTAAAGATATTGTATGTCAAGATAAATTAAAATGACACTTTACATATTCCAAGGGACAACTAAGTAGCTACTTTGGTTGGTTAAAGATGTTAAAAGCTAGATTTGATAACATTAATCCCCTGTAGGAACCCTGTGATTTAGCTAGTGAGTTTTTAGTTTGTCTCCGAACAATGTCATCAATAGTCCATACAGGAATCCTCCACAGAGGATGAGCAGAGTGCTGGACATGGGGCCAAATGACAGGAGGGCTCCAAATATGTAGAAGAGCAGCAGCATCAATAGAGTCCTGTAGCTGGCCAGAGGTCTTAGGCTGAGCCGTGGCAGTTGGTTCCTTTCCAACATTCGCTGTGTCACTGGACTCTGTTTTAGATGGTTGGAAGAATTAGGATCCGACAAGTAGTGACGCCCCAGACGACCTAGGAAGTCTGGCCGTGAGCAGAGCGCATTCATGTGGGCTCCAAACTGTGGAATAGACAGTACAAAAGTTAAATTACTGTAACACATTCTATCTACTATCAGTTATTTTTCATTTATTAATAGATTCTTTAGAATATACTTTAAGAGGCAGAAGGCACAATAAAAATAATTCAGACAAACATTTGAGATTCTTGTTTTTTATTCACAAAAAAGTTCAGAGACATTAACATCCTCATCCAATCTGAGTCTGTAAATATGCAGGATGCTAAAACACCCAAGTTGCAAATTAGACAGTGACTGGATCAAAATTTTGTGCAACATCATGAATCCTAGAGGTAGGTCTGACCATTAAATTCATATAAATGTTCATTCAGCCTTTGCTGATTTTACAAATTAATGTGAGAAAACACTGAAATCACCAAACATGGCAGATGTCATCCTGTATTGTGAAAGGAGACTTGTTTTTGACTGCCATTTTATTTAATTTTGATCATGTTCTTTGGTATATTGGCCAGTCTTCAATGGGATGAAGTGAAAAGGCTACATATTTTTAATAATGAGCATGAAATAATAAACATCTAAATAATAACTGACATTTGGGCAGAAAATTATTTCTTAAAAATATGATCATGATCAGTTAATTATACTTTCTCCAATGACTGTCTCTTGCGCCCAATAAAAGTATGAACCCACACTAACCTTCCATCATTTGTTATAATACCACATTGATACCACTTACTCTGTCGTTAACTAGAGAAGATATCCTGTAGAAAAGCCTGACCAGCAGGGCGTTCTCATAGCTCCTGATGGGTTGGAGCTCTGGGTCTCCTTGGTACTGAATGTCAAACCTGCGCAGTCCATTTATAATCTGCTCAGAAAACCACAAAGGATATTAGTTCTTCCATTTCCCCCACAGTTTAATATAAATACTTCTCCTTATTATGTCAAGTACTAACCTGCATCCGGCCCAAATCGGTGAGGATGAGTCCATGCTCTCCCTGAATGCAGTCTGGCAGCTGCTTGCAGTTGCCATTGTCTTGAGAAGAGCCCAGGTTTGAGATGAGCTGTGTTAGCTGCCCTTGGTTCAGCTACAAAACAAAAATTTAAACAAATGAACACATAGAGCTATGAAGCCTCGACATGACCAAACTAAAAAAGGCACAATAGAGCACATATGTCTGCACAGCTCCTGTAATGCTTTGTTGGTTTGTTCAAACATCCCATTACACAGTGTTCGGAGAAGTAACAAGTAAAAAAGTAAGCAGAGCCTCCTCATACCCCCACCTGATTGCACAACACCCTGCCCCCCCCCCCCCACACACACACTCAATGATACCCTGCTTATGCAGAGATTAATGTTGAGTATTAACTTTCAGAAAATGAGAGAAAGGCACATGTAAAGAATATGATTGAAATGTGAAAAGAATTGGGAGAACAGCATCTGAGAAATCGATTGGACAAAAATCTGGGATACACCCAGGATTCCATCCTGGGTGTATCTATATAGACACACCTAGGGGGGTGGGGGTGTAATAATAAAAGTGCCTAGGTCCTGCCTTTTTTATGGACATGCTCAAGATTGAATTGGTTAACGAAAATCAGTGTTTTTATTTAATACTGCTGACATACACACAAACTACTGCAGGTTAGTGGGGATAAAAAAAAATGTACTGATACAATTCACAAAAAAAAGAAAAGATTATTTACGCAAGATAATATAACTAACTCACCAAAATCAACAAACCCACTAACCTTGAATATCTGACATAAGTTCTCCAAAGCTCTCTCCAGGAACTCGTGTGTCTTCTTCAGACACTCCCCACTCTCTTCTGGCTCAGCTCCACTGAAGGTGTTATTGGGGTCAGGGGAGCCCAGCCCAAACCAGGACAAGAATGAGTTATTGGCTGTCACCTCAGTGGACTGATCGGAGATCCTCTTGGCAGTCTGTCTGGCTTGTGCAATGATCTGGATTAATTTCATCACCTGCAATGTGGCACAAAATCGCAGCTTTAAAGTAAAATTATGTTGTTTTTTTTTTTTAATACGAGTCCATTTTGCTGCTGCACTAGTTGTGTGAGAAGAAAAAAAGCTTAACAGTGTTGAGGCACATAACTGTATAAATCTCAACTTACTGTTCCTCTGAGCTCTGTGCCAAACATCTGTTTATATTGGCAGTCCTGACCCTCCAAAGAGTAGACGTGGCTCTTCACCCTGAACACCATGTCAGTCACTACCCGTTGTCGTGACGACAGGTAGCTGCCGCCTTGACTGGGTGTCAGATAGCGAGGCTGACGGTGGTGGAGGACGTGCTCTGGCTCCAAAAACAGCTGCTCACCTGAGAAGGGATGATTGGTTTGTCTTTACTGTCTTATTGCTGGTCAGTGGTGACCAGTAATTACAAAAACAACCTCAACGAAGATAACAAAATGTTGTCTTCAGCACATTCACGCTCACCTTTCTGGATCATCTCTGCAAGGTTTGGCTGAGAAAACACTTTGGCCACTCTGAAGACCATCAGTGCATTTTTGGCATTTACTAGATCTGTCCTAACAGCTCGGTTCAAAAACACTTGGAAGAGTTTGGTGTACATGAGCAAGTTCTCCTGAACAAACGTCTCCCTACAAAAGAAAAAGTAACTGTCAATAACAAATCTACTCAGTGAAGTGTCACATCTACATTGATATTACCTGCATCTGCCCTAGTCCTGACATTTCAGGGTAACCATCAAATAAAAGCCTCACCATTTGTCAGGAACTGTTCTGTTCTGGTCTGTCTGAGGCTGATTATTCTTCTCTCCTATGTATCTCCAGGGCTGGATGTAGCTCAGCCAGGTCTCCAAAACCTAAACACAAAAATAACAAAGATTCTTCAAAAACACTATCAAACCAGCAGGCGAAATAACACAAATTGAGATTCCAAACTTCACTTCTGTCCTCGTTCTTTGTTGTTGTAACTGAGGATTATTGACTGAAGCCAACACTGTTCAACGGCCAAATACATGCATTCTGGTTACTTACCGCTCTGAAGGAGGCATCCAGTGGCCAGTGACCAAAGCAATGCTGGAGAAACAGGTATAGCTTCTGTTGCACAAAGCGCTGCACCACCACTCTGTCAGCAGACACAAATGAGCACCTTGGGTTTATTAACCATGAGAGTAATGAACAGATTTGATCTTTTCATTCCTTCTTTGATGCAGATTTGGTCAGACAACACTTCCGAATATCTAGTTGTCTGACTGATAGAATGGTGGAATAAACCTGGGAAAACCATCCGTCCAGCACATGGTCTGTTCTGCTGCTGTGATATTCATTAGTTTACAATATCATAATCTAGTCTGTTATAGAGATGCAGATAACTAAGGAAGGTCCATCAGAAAAAAAAAATTCTATTTAATGACTTCATTTTGAAGTATTATACCAGTAAATAACACAGAAAGGAATAAAAAAAAAATGTTTTAGAACTTAAAGTATAAAACAAACTCTGACAGGAGTGTGAGTGATGAAGCTGACCTTTTGAACTCCTCCAGTGGGCTGGTGTGAGTGTGGGAGTGGGCTGAGGGTGAAGAGGACAACTGCTCGGGCTTCAGGCTGTTGGAGAAGGCGTGCAGATGTTTCACCAGGAGACGCACCACCAGCACATGTTCTTCTGTTGGACTGAAGGGTTCCTGAAAAGAAAACCAGTCACACAAAGCTCCACAAAGCCGCCCCCACATTCATCTCAACCAGCTCCAAGACTCATAAGCAGCCAAATCATAATGCATCCCAGTCCAAAAGCAGCCAAATAATCACCAACAGTTTGGGCCATGTTCTATCCTATGGAGTATCAAGGTCCCACTTTTAGGAATCAATGGTCTCTGTAAAAACAGTCCATTATGATATGCATAGTGCAAGTTGTGTGAATAAGTGTATGAATAGGTGGGACATTGGTGCTCCATTACCAGCCTACAGGAAAGCTACAGTCAAGTCAATGCATTTGTCTTCTGAATAATGCCAGCTTGCATTACATACAATATGTAGTACATACAATACGTAATACCCTATATGAAATTATTAGGCTAAAATACAAATAAGCATTTGATTATTATTTCTGATTTATATTTAAGACTGGCATGTAAAAAAAAGTGCAGCAGTATCTTTTGTTTTGCAGAGCACAACGGTCATTAGAAAGAAACTTCAATGAAACACACACATGTAAGCAACAAAGAACACTGAACACAATGTAAACAGCATGCCTTTACAATACAAAAAGCCAAAAGAGAGCCACACCCAAAGCAGTAAAAAATCTGCTCCAAGATTCAATATTTCAAAGCTTCATTCCAGGGCTTGGTGTTCTGTCAAGGATATTTCTCTGTAGAAACTTTGTAATTAACTCAGATTGAAACATTTTAAATAACAGACCAATGGACTCTTATTATTTCACATCATTCATTGGTTAAGTTTCAGGTAAGAACCAAATGTTGATACTGATGGATCCCATAACAGTATAACAGTATACCGACTGGTATATATTGTATTAAACAATTAAACAGAATTTAATTTAATTTTAAGCAATTCAAAAGTCAGCACTGTTTACTATATTTAAGATGAGGTCATAAATTAAAAAGTAATTTAGCAACACTACACTGTATATTACAATTCACCAACCATATTTACTTCTTTTTTTTTTTTTTTAAACAGCCAGCATATATCTTTAAAACAGCTAAAATCATCCCAAGCAAAACACAGCATGCAGTGTGTGACCAGCCATTGAAACCATCTGCCAGGCTGGTGACTTGTTTGTCTGTAAGAGAAGTATCCTTGACTGTGACCTTATCTGACTGAGGTTTACCTCCAGGAGGCCCCAGAGGGGCGGGGGTGAATGTAAAGGTAAAAGTACTTGGTAGGTGTGGAGGGTCCCAGAGCCTGGTGGGGCGTGGGGTTGGCACGGCATGCTGGACATACTGAGGCGGTACTGCAGCAGCGCCAGCTGTTCACCCGTAACCACCAGGGGGGAGAGGAGGATGAGGAAGAGGAAGACAACAACAAAGGTGGAAGAGGAACAATAATGAGAAAGGGAAGGGAAGTGAGGAAGAGGAGAGGAAAAGAAAAGGGTAGGCAGGAGGAAGGTAAACATGAGAACAGGAGAAAGGGAGGCACCGAAATGGAGAGTGCAACCAGACAGAAACAATTGGCCGAAACATTCAGGAGGAAAAGAGCAGAAAACAGGAGAGGAGACAAACAAAAATAAAATATTGACTGTGGGAACACAATGCTTTCATTGTTGGAGAAAGAACAAAGCCTTCACAAAGTTATAGGGATGGGAATCATTTCACAGGGGATCAAACCTGTATCTTCTTTACGCTAAGACATCAGATATAGAGGAATAAGAACTGGGCAAGTATTTCAGCATACTTAACCACCATCAGTTGGTGTTTCGTTAGCCTCATAACATAATTTTCAAAGTCATATGTTTGTCCAAATTGTGATATCTTCATAAAATGGAGAGAAAAGTTATGCAAATATCACAATTTGGCCAAACATATGACTTCGGCAATTATGCTCTGAGGCTGACAGTTTAATAGTGACAACTACAACAATATGATTACTGAAAATGAGTTACCTAATTGTATAGTTTTGCCCTCTGAAGCAAGAATAAAAGCAAAGCATTTGGAGGATGGTGAGGAACTACAACGGTGTGTTAAAAGCCACACTCTTATGTACAGATTGACATGAACATTTAAGAACTAAAATACAGCTGGACTAATTAATACAATTCCCATCTCTAATGTCATTACAACAGCATTATTAACAAAGTGAACTCAAAGCTGACAGATTTTGGTGTGCAAAATAAAACAGTGACTGACAATTTGGTTATTTAATAAAATTAAAGATTTTCACACAACTGAGACTCGCTGCCTCCAAGCAGCAAAAACAGTTTTGATAAACTGTTGGTCTGAGGCCTCAGGTTGGGACAGCCAAAGTACAAAATGGCCAAAGTCTTTCAGTCCAAGTTCACTTTTCACACGATGGACACTGAACACAAGACGACAAGAGTTAATATGTTGAACAGGGTTCAGTATTCATTATAGTTGAACAAATGGACAAACAGTAAATAAAAACTGCAAAAGGCTTAAGATGTCAGTATATTGTAAGCTGAAAATGATGTTTTCTGTATACATTTATGAAGCAGTACTCAGTGTAAATTCTTCAGATTACTGATACTTCAGTATTCATTCATTCATTCATTTTCTATACCCGCTTTATCCTCACTAGGGTCACATGGAGCCAGTTACTTAAGGGCGAAGGCGGGGTACACCCTGGACAAGTCGCCAGTTCATCACAGGGCTGACATATCGAGACAAACAATCACTCTCA
>JAQQZY010000023.1:15398753-15410168 GCA_030068375.1 Ostorhinchus rueppellii
TATATAAAGGGTTAAATCAGTCCAGTTGAACCGAGAAGAACGACCAAGATTAATGAAAATAGTAAATGGTCTTTACCTCTGTGTTCAGGCCCAAGTGCAGGTAATTACACTGTGGGTGGAAAGCACCGGTTCCACAGGCGTAAATATGGGTCTTGTTGAACGGCTGCAAAAGCCGTACAAAGTTGGCACATTCTGTCTGAAAATGAAAAAGTACAATAAAATATATTAAAAGCGAACATTGGCAAAGACACAACACACTCCAAATTTTCTTAGTTTGATATTACACCTGAGATACATAAGAAAGGCATTAACCACCAGATGTTTTATTGGAGAAAACCTGAAGGAATAAAGATGCTTTTTTTTTTAGATTATGTTTAACCCTCAAAGACTTAAAACAGCTGCTGGAGACAAAAAAATCTATTGATGTAAAATGTTTCACGTTTCAACCACTAATCCTATAAATACATGGAAATAATTCTGGTATAATGTCATTTCTCAGTTTTTCAGAGGCATCACTCATGTCTTATTTGGATGCTTAGAGCCTCCATAATGACCATGGAAACATTGTCATCATCAGTAACACTGATTCACTCGTAAAAATCATACAATTTGGTAAATAGATGCTTGTTTTTATATTCAGTAAATTTATATTTAACTGAAAAAGTCACTTTTCTTCAGTTTTGTCATGATACATTAACTTTTGCTTACAAGATATCGAACATGACAAAATAAAAAAAACACCAAAGTTTTATTGAAAAATGTAAAACACAGAGGATAGCATAATAAATGGAGGAAAAAAAGGTTAAATGTAGACATCACCACAAAAATACTTCCAGCTCTTTAAGGGTTAAGAGGATTTTTCAAGTGCCTGTACATATCTTGAGTATTTCTATTTTATGAAGATTTTTTTACTTTTACTGCATACATTGGAACGCAAATATCTATTGATCTTTGATTATTATTGTAAAGGTGTCATTTATTTAATCAGAATCTTTAATCAGAGTATTTAATACATTTTTTGTACACTTGTTTTATGTCTTTTAATCTATTCTTGTATTTTATTCGATTCATTTGGTCTTCATTTATTCTTCTGTCCGGCACTTTGGTCCGGTGTTGTTCTTAAAGTGCTTTACAAATAAAGTTGGTTTGAACTGGGGAGTCTAAGACCAGGAGAACTAATATTAACATGGATAATGTGAAGTACAGTCAAATTTGCACAGAAAGAAGCGATAGAAATGAAAAAAATACATTCATACATTGATGAACTTTTATTTGATTGAACAACTTGAATCAATACTTCTAATTCTAATATTCTTTTGCACAAATCTCTTTACTTCTACTTGAATAAAGAACATGTACTTTTGCTGCCTTTGGGAGACAAACACAGATCATGTGCTATATAGAAAGTGCAAATATATTCTGCACAGTAGCAGTAAAAATGTTTTTTTTTTATTCATTTCTTTGCTTACTTCAACATAAATGCAGTGAAACATACTTACTTCCAGACCTTTCCCTGCCAGCATGCAGTGTTCCACATGTTCTTTAGCTGCAGGCCAGTAGATCTGAATAAGAAATGTCCAAAACTTAGTGACAACAGTTTAGGTTAAAACAATAACTGATGTAATTCAGTCTTTCTTATTTGATTCAGGTTGACTTAAGATGCCACAAACATTACAGAACATTCGCGGTGTGTTTTTAATGTCTCACCATACGAGTGGGCAGGTCCAAACTGTCAGGCTTCAGCAGGTAGATGTGGTCTTTTCCTCCCACCAATAACCAGCCTTGATCTTCATCTAGCAGCAGCGCCTGGTAGCCACCGCTGACCCCGCCCTCCCAGAAAACCGCTAAACCGTTCTTCAGGTCTGCAAATTAGAGGAACGAAGCATTTGATTCACTTTAATTTTTTCACACACAAAGCAGCAGCAGTTCATCATCCAGGCTGCAGGGCCTTTGCCTCTCGTCTCTCTGGGGAGTCGGTGCTAAAGCAGGCAGAAAACGACCTGAACAAGCAGAGCAAATTAACCCTGAAGCACCGCCTGTGCCCTGCAGCCGGGCGGCCGCTCTGTTTACTCTGTAACACTGTCAGCCTGGACTCCAACAGCAAATGAATGATGAACTGGACTGAGAACGGAAAAACGTAGCTTCATTCTGCATTATATTACAACTGAAATGATCTCTAGTCCAATAATATTAACACACCACAAAACGCTTCATATACTTGTAGTTTTAGGAAAAAGTTTGATATTTTCTTATCTGGTCACTTTCTCAACTGTCCTTTAATTTTTTTTTTAAACATTTCTTTATTGAGTCATCCAAAACCATCCATAATTTTATTTTTTTTAATTTCTTTCCAGGGGTGGAAGAGTTATATTTATACTATACATCATAAAGGTTATATATACTGTGCTTAACAAATGTATTCCAAACCACCCAGTGTAAGATGTTTTCCACTGCTGCCATAATTGAACTGTATTTCTGTTTACCTCATATATTTTTATGTTTCTATAATGGTTAATCCACCAGTATATGCAAGATCTTTTTATTAAAACCATATCTAATGCTAAAAATAGAACTATTGTTGCTATCCATAAATGTTCAAGTTTAATGTTTTTCAAAAATGCAAAGGGAAATGTAGCAGCAAATGACTTTTTTTAATGAAGTTGCACAATTCCAGTTATTATTTTGCATTCCTGTGCAAAACTACATAAAAACAAGAATGCACGCTGTTATCTGCACCAAAGGTGGTCACACAAAATACTAACATTTTTGGTTATTATTTGTCAACCAGGACTATTTTGTTATTCCAATTGGTCATTTTCTTAATGAATAACAATGAAATTGTCATATCTATGCTCTGTCTGTTCTTGTTTCTCCCTGCATTCTCTGTCTGTCTCCTCCTCTCACCTTTGGCCCAGTTCCCCTGCTCCTGATGAATCATTCTGCACACCTGATGAGCCAGCTGCAGCTCATCAGGTGTGCTCTATATAACCATCTCCCAGTTTCTCACTCTGTGCCAGATAGTTAAGTCTAGTGCTTCTATCCTGCGATCTCCTGAGTTCCTGATACCTGTGTTCATTGACCTGATCTATTTTGACCCCTGCTTGCTAGTCTCCGCTCCTGACCTCCGCCCGCCTGACAAATCCTCCAGTGAACCGACTGCCTTCGCCTGACATATAAGTATTGTGCCTGCTCTGTGTATCGACCTGTGTTCCATCCTTCGACCACGATCCAGTCTGAGCCCCCGTGTACTCCTAGTAAACGACCCCGGACTGACCCTGACCAAGCCCTCGCCTCACCCCCTTGTTTTGGACGCCCTGGACTCTGGGTATCGTACTTGGAAGTACGATATTGAAGACTTGTGTTTTGGACTGTGCTTAACATTCTTTGTGGTCTGTTTATTCTGTGGTTCTCCTGAAGAGACCAATAAACTCTGTGAAACTTTCATTACCGAGTGTTTTCTGCAATTGGGTTCTGTCTTGGTCTGTAACAGAAATTGTTCATTTGAAGCAAGTTTATGACATACTATGAAGTTATTTATGTTTTCTTGTTTTCATGACAGGTGGTCTAATAAATTTGTTATGCACCATATGTCAAGGCATAAACAAAAAATACGCATCTGACTCCCAATAAGGTAAATACAGATGCTAGAAAAACAGTCCTATCAGTGACAGACAAATAAGATACAAACACACAATTGTATGCACACAGTCATTAAAAAAGAAACATATGTACATTAATAATATTTTTTTAAAGGTGGTTGACCCTGGGATATATGATTAATTCTCCTCTCCTCCATGTAACAGGTGGAATAATTCACCGGGGTCAGAACTCCAACACTTAATTAAAATAGAGTTTTGGAGTCTTAGTATGGAAGTAATCTGGACCATTTGATTCATTTCCCATTACTTTTTAGATCCAGCCCATAAACTTGTAAAAAAAAAATTGTTTTCAGACACATTCTTCTTTTTATTGCTACGTATGCATATCAGTAATTACCTTTGACCTGATGCCATGATTACATACTGAGCCCCAGTTACACTTTATCCATCAAGAGTAAATCACATTGTCACAATCACTGCATGAGATGAGACAAAAAATATTTTATTCCAACTTTATAGGCAACAGTTTTTGTGTTGGGATCTGTTCCAGCCATTGATTGTTAATACATATCAGAGCTGCAGTAAAATAGAGGGATATTCTGATGGACAACCTATTTTAATGGCATTTAATACCTTTTTCCAAAACAGGATTAATTTAAGACAAGCAGAATGTATGGATATGATCAGGAATGTAAAGTTCCAATTATTAATTTTAAGTAAAATATCCTTATAAAATTCTAGCTAAAACTTTTTTATTTTACTTCATGTTATGTGATAATAATCTGAATATTTGTACATTTGAGCGAGACTGTTGGACATAATATTGAAAACATGTTTAAGAATGCTGGCTCCTGAAACGTCTAATTACTTTCTAAATTGAATAATGAATTGGCTCATTGACAAGATAAAATCGGTACATTAACTAACAATCCAAACAATCATCACAATGACTTACAACCTAGGTTAATTCAATCTGTATATGAAATATTTCTTCAGCTGAACATACTTTCATAAAAACAGCTTGGATACAAAAACAGGTCAGTGCATTTCATCCCAAAATCTCTTATGTTTCAAAAACACACACTCATTCCGGTCTGTGGTTGGACATTTTATGAGCTCCAGCTGTAAATGTTAACTTGAGTAACAAACTGCTAATTAACCTTGAAATTCTCTAAGTTTTCCTGCCTGTAACTTGCCTCTGTAAGTCAGCTGTGTTGACCTGCCCGTGCTGCAAATAATCACCTGAATGAGTGGAGGAAATTAACCATGAAACTCCATGAGAGCGCCGACACCAGACTGAGAGGAAAAGACCCCACAGTGGATGCAGGGTACGAACTTATGTACACAGAGACACTGCTGTGTGTCCTGGTGGCTCGAAAGACGACAAGCCGTGGCTTTGAATGCAGCACGGCACATTTGTTACACTTCACCACCACCAAAACGCATTTAAGAAGAAATAAATCACTGCTTTGACAATTGCGCTGCTTTCATCGGGCTTGACACCAGTTTCTGCTCGCTAAGCAGCTGTGGAAAATACAGAGGAGGAAAAAATCCACAGCAGAGGTGTATCTACTTTAAGTTTATTTGTACAACTTAGTCTTAAAGAGTCTCACAACTCCCCTATTAAAAAGTAATAAATCATGGCGATAAATCCTTAGCATTACGAAGAAAATCTATTAGATTAAAAAAAACAATATCTTGCAGCCAGAAAAAACACAACAAGCCACATTGAGGTAAAAGCATCTGTGAAAGTTAAAGATCAGCTGCTCTAAACTGGTATCTACACCGACTCCTCACCAAGTCAGAAACACATAAAAATGAGGTTTAGGACAGTGTACATTAAATAGTCAAAGAAGTAGATAGAAGTAAAAATGGGTATATGTCTCACAGAGTGGGCAAACCTGCAAAGCTCTGACATTCACTTAAAAATCTGCTGAATGCAGTCAGTTTATACACAATGATCACACTAATACTATCAATTAATGTAAGTCAAATAAACACAACTTTAATCATTTATTCATCTACACTGGACTTTGGGTTCCAGCTGGTCAAGCCCCAGGTCCAGACTAAACATGTAGAAGCACCATTTAGCTGTAATCCAGCAAACACATGGAGGAAACTGCCAATAAAGTTTAGATTTACCTAAAATACAGACACTTTTTTTTAGATCAGATTTTTACATTTTTTTCTCTCTTCTTGTCCCTGTGAATGACTTACACTCTTTTCTTATCAAACTAAAAGTCTGAATTAATTCTTATTGCAATGTAAATATGATGGACTGTATATTCTTTTAACTATTTTAATAGATTTTTAGGAATTTAAAAAAACTTTTCTATTATTCTGTGGTCTATCTTGCATTGTATTCTAATTACATGGTTTAATATCCTGATCTTTTATTGCTTAAAGACTTTGTTTCTATTTCCCTCTGGATGTTGCTGTATTTTAGCCTAGAAATCTAGACCACATAGCGGCGGAAAACATTCTTGCCGAGTTTGTGGTCTGGCATCACACGGTAGGAGCCCATCATTGGTCCGACACAAAGTATGTTGGACCAATCAAAACGCTCTGTCTTGTGTTGTGAGTCATTGGGACGGGCTTTGCATGATGACGACAGGGCTGTGCGAGGGCGAGATAGCAGAACAACCATAGAAAGCAACGAAGATGGATGTGGATCGGCTTTTGTCGTCGATTTTGTTAAGAGTTAGACTTGGCTTTTCTTTGAAAGTTGAGCAGAAAGAAGCACTCTAGTCATACGTTTTAAAGAAGGATGGATTTGTTGTGTTGCCGACCGGCTACGGTAAAAGTCTAATATACCAGCTGGCTCCGCTTGTAGCTCTGAATACGTCACACTGTCAGTTGCTCTGATTGGTCGTAGAACTGGCCTATTACGTGCAGGAACAGTTTGAATGACAACAGTTGAATCCACCCACAGGCTTCAGCTCCGTCAATGGTCCGATTCCAGACTATACAGTTCATGTATAGTTTGGCCTGCCAGGCTAGTTGTATTTATGTAAAGCACATTGAACTGTGTTTGTGTATACAGTGCTCTAGATACATAGGAGATACTACAGGAGATACTCACAAAAAACACAAGCTGCAGCTCCTGATCAGTTACATAGAGACATTGATATACTATAGTAAAAAAATGACTGCACGCAAATCGATTTCTATGGAAGTTTAAATCAATACACGTTTGTGCTGAAGAAAACTTTTTTCCCCAAAACCTCAAAAAAAGTGTCCATGGAACAAATTCTAATAATACTTTTCCAAAAATAAGCTCCGTACAATCAAAACAAAGACCTTACAGTTTCAGCACAGATTGACTTTATGGTATTGGTCCAAATCCTGAGTGGAACAGTGTTGGAGACAATAAAGAAAGGAGGATTTCATTTTATGGACCTGCTGGACTTTGCTCTGCCTCCCTGAGTCCTATAGATCCCATCCATCACATGAACCAACGATGGGAAAAGGACCACATGATGAAAGAAAACTTAGCAGGAGATATCTCAAAGCACTCTCCCTGAGGGGGACGCGGTGGGAAATATGACATGAAATAGTGAAGAGGAGAAAGAACCAAATGCTTTACGTCACACAGAGCCATTGTATGTTCAGATCTGTCATTTTTGCCATGAAGGTTTCCATTCGTTTTCCTGATAAACTTGCGTAGCCTCCCACAATTTTCAAGTCATGCGGACGTTATAAAATGCATTAAAATGTGTAAAAACATAAAACTTTCCTCGCCGGGTTCAAGCGATTAAATGATGGTATGGAGTGAAGAATTTACACAGCATTAGAGCACATGTGCAGTCAGTGTCATTATTATTTTTAACCATGTGATGATCATTTGATTGTTTCATTTTTGAAGCTTCAGCGAATCTGGATGCAATTCAGCAAAATGACTCCATGTTGCTTTTCTTTTCAGTCACGAAGCTGATGTTGATTAAGGTCAAAGGCAGCAGGTCATGACCTCAGTAACATCTTGATTCAGCCACATCTTCTATGTGTAGACAGGTGTTTGCGTCCAGATTTTGAGGTCAGTTATATTATGAAAATATGAGATTACAGGTAAAAAGTCAGAACGTGGTCCCACACAGTTTTACTGGTTAACCATTAAAAACCTTGTCCCTATAACGTAATAATTTCCTGATAATGTAATAAAATTTGCATTTAACTCAAATAAAAATGTAATAAAGCCCAATAATGTAATAAAATATCCTGACTGATATCGTAATAACATTTTTACCGATAATGAAATGTCTTATTACATTATTAGGGGTTTATTACATTTTCAGGTGGGTACATTATCTGTCATGTTTGACATTATCAGTTTTGGGGGAAAAAAAGACCCACCTGGAAATGTAATAAATTATCAATAGTGTAATAAGGTATAACATTTTTGATAAAAATGTTATTACAATATCAGTCAGAATATTTTATTACATTATTGGTGAATTTATTAAATTATTGGGTTTTATTACATTTTTGATTGAGTTAAGTGCAAATTTTCTTACATTTTCAGGACATTATTACATTATAGGGTGCTACAAACCTGCATCTATTTTTGTGATGACTTCCAAAGAATCTTTTCTCTTCATTGAACCTTTACTAAGAGATTTATGACCCTTTATTACCTCCGCCAAGGAGGTTATGTTTTACTGTGCGTTTGTTTGTTACCATCCGTCCGTCTGACTTTGTTTGTTAGCAACATAACTCAAAAAGTTCTGGACGGATTTTGATGAAATTTTCATGAACTGTTGGAAATACAGAGACAACACGGGCCCTGATACATTTTAGGGCCAACAACAAAAAGGCTTTTTTGAGGAGCAAACAGGCTCCCAAAAGCTTAAGGGCTGTCCCAATTCTAAGTAACAAGATACACTTACACTTAGTTTTGAAGACTGAGATTGAGGGTTAAGAGGGGAATTGGGATTCGGCCTTAGTCTAAACCAGACTCTTAAGCTGAGGTCATACCTCATGTCACTGAAAAACTGCATTTTAAGTGAATTATTAAACTGTATTGATAGATTTGGTCGTTGAAAAGTTGTTAAACATTTTATATCAGCAGATGCTTTTGTTTGCTGGTGCCCATTTAGGCCTTTAAGTTGAATAAACCGATCTACTGTATCACCCTTCAGTCCTTTACTGTTTTTGCGTTTACATTTGGTGGTAGCTGAAGTCAAATATGCTTTAAAATGTAGTTTTCATGCTTTATTTTTGTAAAAAATAAAACCACCACAATTCAGTTCCTTCCTCCGAGTGTGCATAGTGTCGAGGTGTGAGTGATGACTTGTGCTGAAGATAGCTGAACGGCTGTAACGACAGAAACGACTGGAGATCATTTAGCAGCGGCTGCATGTGGGCTGAATGAATAAACTTCATTTGTCCAAAGAGAAGCAATGAAGTGTCGGTAAAAGCCAATCCAAATACAAATATACACTTAAGTGAAAAAGAAAACATAGGATTAGTGATTAGAAATACGTGTCTTGCAGATCCCACATACATCATACATTTTGGCCAAAAAGTGAGATTTATTTTCAGTATATTCTTACAACATGAGGTCAAGTACAATTTGTTTTTTAATAATTAATATTATAAAAACTTCTATGTAAACATTTTTTTTATTTTTATCATCTTTCTTACATTTTAGAAACCATAGACTGCATATGTATTAAATTAAACTTTAAGGACAAAACTATTGGGACACATTGAACTCTGGTGTTTCAATGCAGACATTGTAATGACAAATATCATTATTTTACATTGTTATAAATATTGTATAAATATATTTTTCATCTTTAGGGTTACACATGTAACTCACTCATTTCAATTTCCAAGAGTTTGAGTCAAATTATTTTTATCATTGCTTTTAATGTTCTACCTCTATATTTCTGAAATGTTTGTCCTACTATGACCATAAATTATTAATTTTAACCACGTGTAACCATCTGGGTGCTTCTGTGAAACTGGTCCCTAAAAACAGGACAGAGGGGCTAATAATCTAAACCAGATGAAGACTAATGATATGAAGCAAGTTTGGAAGCGTTTTGGGTCTGTTTAAAAATAAATATTTACTGAGATAAAAGAAAAGTATGCGCTACATTTTTTTTCTTTTATAAATATCTTTTTACAGGTACATTTTGGGAATCAAACTAATTATGCAAGGCAGAGTCACAAAAATGGCCACGGTTGCAAAATCACTCAATTTATTTGTGTTTAAATGGGCAAGTTCCGCATGTAACACCAGTGGATACGATGGGTTACACACGAAACATGGAATAAGACTGCCGATTCATGAAAAACCAACATGTCTGGGTTAAAAAAACCACTAGGATCATCAAATGTAACAGTGTCTTTATCTACAGAAGTATATAAGACCATTTCAAGCCATGTTTTCAAGATAAAATGCACCGACACCTAGGTAGCTTTTCAGGTCCCAGTTTTGGTCCTATTTTTGGTCCCAATATTTTATTAAAAATTCATTAATTTTGGGATGGGTCAGAACAAGAGTACTTTTTTCCCCTTTATATGAGGTCATCATTTGGTACATCCTGGGGAGAAATATATCTATATTTCTCTTTTATTATTGGGTCTAAAAAGCGCCAAGTACCAAATTGAACCCAGTTTCATAGAAGCACCCATGTGGTTTCTTCAACTCAAACTCAAGAACAAAAACTAGCCTCTGAAATAAAAAGACATATGGATTTTAGATTTATTACAATAATTATTGACAACGGACATAAATATTTACATGATAATATTTCCCATCAGAGGAAAGTCCTGTAAACTGTAGTTGCAGTGCATCCCAGTACTTTTATCCCAATAATCTATGTTTTCTTGCTTCGTGTAATCAACAGGACCATTTCCACTCACCTCTTGGAGAACTGAAGCTAAACTAAGCGTGGATATGTTTCCATATGAGCTGCAAAGTGCGTCTGTGTGCAAGTGTTTTACAGTTGCATGTAAAGCGACAGAGACAGCGAGTACTTTGGGTAATCGCAAACATTTGTTAAACATTTCAGGGGGAACAAAGGCTCAGGGAGAGCTGGGTGCATGCCCAACACCTGTACAGCACACACACGGACAGACATACGAGTGTGTGTGTGTTAAAGTAATGCACAGAGAAAGTGAGAAACCTAGTGACAGAAACCCATAAGAAGCCTGTCTTCTGAGTGCATGTGAGAGTCTGACATGTGTGACAGATTGTTCCCAGTGATGAACACTGATTACATGCAATCAGGGATGTGATTAAAACTGGATTTGCTTCATTAAAATGTTAAGGTTAGGGTTAGGGAATGCATTATGTCAATGAATGCCCTCACAGTCAAACTAGTGTGTTTTACTCTACTGATTTTTGTCAGGTTTTCTTATTTTTAAAGTTATTTAAATGCAATCTGGAGAGCTGACAGTATTTCTGTCAACTTACACTGGGTGAGAAACTTCCAAAAGAAACATTCATCATATAGTAATTTCAGTGTCTGTGGATATGAGCTCTGTGCCTCGTCTTGTTTCTGTTTTCAGACTTTGGAGAATGTCATCTGTGACAAACTTGTGGTTTTCATAATAGTGTGTCCCCCGGATTTGTGCTGTGGCTTTAATGTGGTAAAAACTCCGCTGGTGTCACAGCTGCTGCTGATGGTTGGTCATAAAAACATCACCTGTATTGGATTATATCACATCATGTGACCTGGAGTCAGAACCTGACAATGTGTTCAACTGAACCTACACACATTATTAGAAAGCTGTCTGTCTTTCTTTCTTTCTTTCTTTCTTTCTTTCTTTCTTTCTTTCTTTCTTTCTTTCTTTCTTTCTTTCTTTC
>JAQQZY010000023.1:15535772-15546114 GCA_030068375.1 Ostorhinchus rueppellii
CAATTTAGATTAGCCCATTAACCTATCAGTGCATGTCTTTGGATTGTGGGAGGAAACCGGAGTACCCGGACAAAACCTTTCGCAGACACGGGGAGAACATGCAAACTCCACACAGAAAGGTCCCACCCGGTTTTAATTTCATTTACTTAAAAATATTCAGTATAATTAAATGGATGTCTCTAAGTGAAACAATTTAAATATCTGAATAAAGCACGACAAAGTATAATTAGTTTGCAGTTATTTTTATTCAAACAGCAACACACACACATGTAAACAGTACATGGGTAATTTTACACAGTTCAGCAAAAACAGATGAAGGAAAGGAAGTGAAGAGAATTTAAATACTTAAATCTAATTTGGAATGGATTTTTTATTTCGTTTATTTCGTTTGTGAGATGGAGAAGGAAGCCCCCCCCAAGAGAGAAGAGGCAAAGGTTGTGACAAAGTAGGATTTCCAAACTGGAATGACCAAGGCCACCCTGACTCATGGTGTTTCAAAATGGCCGCTCCAAGAGCAGGTGTTCCGCCTAATTCCACCTACAACCACATTGGTGGAAGAGCTTAAACACACCTGTGGAGCCTGACTGCTCTGGGAAACTTAAAGGAAGGAACCTTGGCATGTAAGCAGTGCTTCAAATTAGTGTGTTCGTGCACATTACAGCACATCCCTGCAGCATGTGTCTGTTTACTTCTGGGGTTTCTGACAATCCAAACTTTTCATCTAAAATTACCTTTCATGTTGCCTCAGAAAACTTCAGCGCTTCCTCATTTACAGTCACTAACTAAGCACCACATGTCTTCTTCTTCTGTGGCATTTTTGACGGTTGGCAAACCTCCTTAAAGTTGCTTAAAGAAGTAAATTAATGTCACCAACTGGACTGGAGTGGGACTCCAGAGGGTGTTCAATACATGAACATCAAGTCCAGTTTTTTCAGATGAACTTAGTTTTATACTTCTGTAGGAGAAAATGAGTAAATACTCAAAGTACATGAGTTGAATTAACAAGATAGTGAGAAATAGGTAAAGTATGAAAATATGATTTAAACAACCACAACCATTACCGTTTAGAGTGTATGAATGAGCTCTGCTTCCCTTTTCACTTGTTTTAAAGCTGGTTTTCCATGTTCTGTAACTGGATGCACACCACTTACCTCCCAAACCAGTTCAAAAATTGTTAGGAAAGAGAGATGAGATGTTCAATCTGCCACTTCAAGACGCTTAAATGTCTGGGACTCAGTGCATATTTTTTGACTGATATGATAGCTGCGTGATCCTGTTGTTTGATATGCAAGATGAACTTTAAAACATTTGGGAATTTCTCCCAAGAACATACCAGACATGTGGAAATCAATCACTGTATATTATTTTGAAGCTTGTCAAGTATTTACATCAATTTTAGGAGGCTTCATGTCTTCTAGTTGAAAAAACATTAAGAAAATTGTTTATAAACTACTGATCTCTAAGAATCAATTCCAGTATTTTTCTGAAACTTCATGTCATTAGGATTCAGCATTTGTGACAACAAAGGCACCATGAAATAAAAGGCAGAGTGTGAACTTGAACTTCCAACCTCAACAGTACATAAGTATAATGTTTTCATATTTCAAAGTACATAAAATGCACAAGAATTCATAGAAGTGTCTGTGATCCTCCACTGAATGACACACTGTGATCAGGTCAGAGTTCAGGACAAACTCCTCTTGTCTGTGTTTTTATAGGTATGATTTCATACATGGAGCAGAGGTGGTAAAGAGGGGTTGGACAGAGGAGGACCTGGTCTGCTAAGTCCAACAGCCTCAGGGGCAAAGTGCAAAATAGCTGTGAAAAAGGAGAGATCCCACACTGTGACAGAGGCAGACGTAAACACAGTCCTCCACAGTATCGACTGGAGCAGCACCTCTCACCCTGTGGACCAGTGGCTGAGCCAGAGGCTACACGACTGTGAGTACAAACGTGCTACAAGAGCAAATATTTATTATGAGTGTCATGTCTGCTTTACAGACCTGAAATAAAAACAATTTACTGTTACAGGTATAGACATTTTCTCTTTCATTTATGTTCATGCTGTGGTTAAAACAGTAACAGAGATGTATTAACCAGTTCAAGTTCACATTTAAGGTCTCTTTGTTGCTTTTATTATCTTAAGTCTAACAAAATTGTGTCTTCAGTATCATGGTGTAACAAACAGGCAGTGTGTAGTCTCAGTTACTGCCACAGTAAAAAAAAAAAAAAAAAAAAAGAAGAAGAAGAAAGAAATTCAACCACTCATATGCGTGTGACAAGACTTTTTTATGTCCTTGAAAAAACGATTTCCTCTGTCAGAACTATAAACTATAATTTAAGTTTACATACGACAGCCAACTAATAACATTAACATAAATGCACATTAAAGAAAGATCCAATACTAAGATTTTTCCAGTGATCAATATCAGTATTATATTTAATCAGGCTAACTTAACTTTGGCTCTGATGCAGCCTTCTTTTGTCTGCATTAATTTTGTGGTCTCACACAATGTTCCAATCAAGGTAATATGAGTAACAGACCATTGACTCTGCAATGAGAAAATAATCCTTCCTATTACTACTGAATTTGCAGTTCCTTCAGTTCAATGTGAGAACTTGCAATAAATACAGTTGGAATGTTACAGAATTGTAAGTTATGTCACCTTAAAGGCATTTCAACAAAGTTTTGTGTTGTAAATCTAAACATGTCTAATCCAAATATCTAAAATATATTTTCCTACATTTTCTATTACTTTTTTTCCCCATTTACTTATAATAGTTGACACTTCAAATGTCTGTTGCAGCGAAACTATTGGGTGAATTCATATCAGATTTGGTTTATAGATTGCCAGTGACCCAGAATAGACGTCATCACATTTTGGGAAAAGTAGGTCAAAGTTACATTTTTAACGAATTTTTACATTTTTTCCCCTCATTTACTTATAACGGGCCAAATTTCACATTTCTGTAGCAACAAAATTATGGGTTGAATTCATACCAAATTGACTTTATAAACTGTCAGTGACCCAGAATGGATCTCATGACATTTTGGGAACAGAAGGTCAAAGTTCAAATTTTTCATGAATTTTTAAAATTGTCCCATTTACTTATAATGGACCAAATGTGTGCGGGGGCAGGGTTTGTTGTGCCTGGCACCACTTGTTTGTAACTAAATTGCAAGTGTGAGAGATAAAAATGATTGAATTGTCTGTTATTGAATCTTGTGATAGCAGAAAGTGACAGAGGTCAAGAGGTTTTGACTCTTGATGAATCAGTGAGAATGAATCAAACCACTGATGGAAACGGGAGTGATATTAACACATTCATAACCTCATCTCCACTCTTTTATAGTGATGTTAAGGACAAACTGCAGTACAATATAAGGAAAACAACAAAATAACTATGAACATGATCGAGCTTATCTCAAACCATAAAAACAGCTGTTGCATAACATTAGCTCTCATTCATTATTCCCCCCATTGTCGCATCAGGTGCAGCAAATATAATACATAATCTGCATATCTGCGTGAAGCTTATCTGCTATTGACATTTCCTCTGAAGAATGATCAAACAGCATGGATTAGAAAATGAGGTCACTCGGTGTCTTTCACCCTGGGTTCAGCTCCATCTTCTGTGCATCTTATCTATAGTGTGTGAACTTCCACTCGGGTCAGCTTTATCATTTGCTTACATAGTTTAGTTTGAGCTATAATAGCACTCTTGTTATGGAGAACCACCCTAGGTAACCGTCGTTCAAACCTCTGACCTATAGCTACCTGGCAGTGTATCCACTTTGTTTTCATTGAACATTTAAGTTCACCTCTGTCGTACTGATGTTCATCAGGAATAATAGTTTTACTGGCACAAAGCAGCCTACCAGCAGCAGGCCCATGATGCAGTTTAATCCTTTGTATAGCCTATTTGAAGACCCTCCACTTTTATGCTATTAAAGCACAAAAAACGCAAACTCACAATGTACTGAAACAGGAAACTCAAACTCACTCTACTGCCCTCTGTGGACGACAACTTCAAAACTTCAGGTCATACAAAATAATATTTGACATAATGTATCAGAGATTGAATAGTCAAGTATATTTTCCTCTTTAATTCTACCAATACTGACAGAATAGGTTTCATTGTTCTGGTGCAAATCCTTTAAAATGAATAAGTAATAAGTGCAGCTCTTTTCTCCAGTGGAGTGTTTGAGATTGACCTGCAACTTTATATGCACAGCATCCTTCGACTGAGCTGCAGTTGATAGTCCTGAGGGTTGTGGACATAATCTGGTGGTAACCATGACAACTGCAGCACTACCCACTGAACTGTTGCACCGAAAGGCCCATCAGACAGAGGATATCTACAGTCATGGTACAGAGACATTATTACATGTACAGAGATGATGTTTTCCACTGAATATCTTGTTCCAGATTAAAATCGGTATGTATGGTACAGAGATCAGTAAGAAATGAAACCTCTGTTCTAATTTATTCAGATGGGAAACACAGTAATGCCTTCGATGAAGATCTTAAACAGCGGCACAGACATACACAGGTAACTCATCGCTCCATTTCCAAGTTCAGTCCTTTTATTTTAGATGTGAAATGTGTGCAGAATATGATTCAGAGATCCTGGAGGAAATACAAGGTTCCAACAACTACTGCACTAAATTTCTCATATGTGTTCTTGATGTAGAAAGTCAAGACAAAAATCCTGGAGCAGGTCCAGCATCAGCTGAGTGATATATTAGATAAAGCTCTGACTGAATCTGTTCAACCCCCCACTCAAATCCAGCCACATGTCAACGGAAAGACAGCGATAAAGTCTTCACGCAGGTAAAGAGAACCGAGTTTGTCTGTTTTCATCCTTTTGACTTAAGCTGGTCTTCAACAGTCTGTCCTCTGTGTGGTTTGTTTCAGGTCTCAGAGAATGGATGATGGCAAAGTGTTTATGCACAGAGCATCCCTTCTAGAGTAAGTATGATGTGGTGGCAGCATTTTCTATTTTTAGCACACACACACTCAGCACTTCTGCACAGGGTCCAATCAGGTTCAGGTATTTTTGGTTTTGGTTTACACACAGTCTGGCCAAAAAAAGTCATCACCTGGATTTCACTGAGCCATCAGTTTTGATCCTCCTTCTGGATAATTACTCCACTGATAAATTTGTTTCCACGGCAACAAGATCTTTAACCCAACTGATGTTTCTCATTTCTTAGAGGCTGATAGATAAAGAGTGGACTGTGCTTCAGCAGAATAAGGTCATGTGGTCTGTTGAGTCCAGATTGACCCTGTTCTAGAGTGATGGATGCCTCATGGTGAGAAGAGAGGTGGATGTGGTTATTACCCATCATGCCTAGTGCCTGCAGTACAAGCCTGTGGGGGCAGTGTTATGATCTGACATGAGTTGGTTCAACAACATTTGAGTGTCCACAAATGACATAAATATGTTTTATGACATCATAAGCTCATTGAAATGTTACCACACTGAATGTGTGCTGTAATCACAGCTAAAGGTGACCCAGTGAACTATGGCACGAGACTTTTTTTTTTTTTTTGGCCAGGCTGTGTATGTAGATGTATTTGAATTTCCCATTTGTCTCGATAAATGTCATGATGACAGTGAGTTTATGTATAATTTCCGATAAAATGCAAAAACCCTTTTGGGTCATTCAATTAAAATACTCACAACATACTTTACAGTCATGGGGTCTTAGGTGTCCGTGAGGTTAACTATTTTAGCAAGACTATAATGATTAGAAATATGCATTTCTCAGTTGTTGCATCAAGATACACAGGAATATACAGCAATTATGTAAACAGCTTTAAAAACAAAAATTCTCATAAAATGGGGATGTTGTAGAAGCTGAATACAATCATCTGGGCAGAGAAAAAAAAGGCAGCTTAAGTCTAAAAAAGCCTAAATGAAGCACGCTGTAATACCATACTATATAAAACCACACAGAGACATAAGAAAAGAGCTGGGTGCATTTTATTTCAATAAATCTTCAACATTACTGGTTGAATGTAATGCTCCTGGTTGAACTTTTCATTCAGGGGCCAGTGTTATCTTTCCTTGATACTCTGCTGGATTACGTCATGCAACATAAAGCCCAAAATATACTTAACTCTGTAGAGCCTGAAGCATTAAATCACTGACAGAAAATTCCAGTTCTTTGAAACTGGAGCCTTTATTGGTCCTTCTGAACAACCAAAAAAAATGTTTTGTTTTTTTTTTTTCAAATATCAATTTCCATGTATGAGTTGCAATTTTGTATCATTTTTGATACATCAGGTCTCAATGCTCACATATTATTATTTTTGAACAAACAAAAACATAATATGACACAAACATGTATAACAAATTGGTGAGTCCTTTTCAAAATTGGCAAGGCCATTTGTCCTTTTTTTTTTTTTAAATTGATGACAGTTTTGTAGTGTCACTGGAAAGGCCTCTGGTGAATGAATTCCTGCCCCTGGTGGATTATCTGTGTATTGCATGTATCTAATTGTATACAACAGGTTTTTCAAGAAAAAAATATCACACTGACCATGTAGAGGGCCTCAAACTCATGGATCAAATAGGATACGTTTGGTGTTATAGGGTTAAAAGAATCTCCAGCATGATACCTAAACACACCAAAGGGCTGTTTTCACAGAATTACATTGTGTATCTGCTTCTTTCTCATCTTCAGTGAGCTGTTTGAGATCAACCACATCAGGACCATCTACCATATGTTCTTAGCTGTACTTCTTATCTTCTGCATAAGCACACTGGTCGTGGACTATATCGACCAGGGCAGGTCTGTAACACGTCTCCATGTGTGTGTCTGTGTGTGTTTGTATGAAGCGGTGTATATTTTTCCAACCTTTCCATGCCTCAAACTCTATAGCCCGAAACCAAATCCAAAGCATTTACAAATTTCTCAAACTCACTTCTTATCTTCTTCTCGTTCAACTAAACGTTACTGTGACCTTCCCCCATTTTCTGCCTCTCTGTTCGTCTGGCAAGAGACAGATAGAGCAATCAATCCGTCTGAACATTTGTGCTTTGCTTTGGGCAGCGCAGTAATGATGTGGTTGGTGTTCGCAGATGCTGGATTGTGGGTTTAATTTTTCTGTTTTTCTCAGTTTCTCAAATGCCAAGAGTGAAATCTGTGGGAACAAATTCAATACATCTATTGTCAATTTAAATTGATTTTCATGTGGATAAACTGGTGAAAAATGTACAAAAAAACTACTCAGTTGGATGACACTACTGTTGAATTTTGCTCAGTAAATCCTTTGACATGTTGCAATAAGGTGACATATGCAGAGAAATATAACACTGATGCATTTTTATTTTCCAAACCATGAGAACGCAGTGGCCTGGTTTTATATAATATACAAACACCACACACCATTTAAGTGTTTTTCTCTACTAAAACCCTATAATTAAATTTCGTTTTTTGCTTCATTTTAAACTGTTAATACAATACTAAAACATGCAGTAAATTGTAAATGACTGCTAAGATACTGAACGTTCTTTGTGTTCTGGAAAAATAGGCAAAAGGGCTTACTCAAAACATATTTTCTAACCTTTTCATTGTCAAAATTTAAAAAAAAAAAAAAGTCCTGGCAGATCATTTTCAACATAGGGGTAAAAGGGTTAAGAACTAATTACATCATACATTTGAGTTTGTTTAACTGTATCTCATCATGTTCACAGGTTGGTCCTGGAGTTTGACCTGCTCTTTTACGCTTTTGGGAAGTCGGGGACGGTCACATGGGCCTGGTTTCTGATGTTCTTCTACACCTTGCTTGTTCCCTACCAGTTCCTCATATTTTGGGGGTCTTTATACCACAGCGTCCCCTCAAAACTGGGGCTGTCTCTGGGGACAGGCCTGGTCCTCTGTGCTCTGCAGTCCTATATTTTGGGAGTGTTTCCTGTCTATGTGGTGGTGCACCACCAGCTACCCCCAGCCTCACGGTTCATCGTCATACTGGAGCAGGTCAGTTACTTAACTCTGCAGTTTCATCCCAAAGGACACAAGATGGCACATTTCTTTTAACCCATAAAGACCCACTGCTATTTTTGTGGCAGTTCCAGAACAGTTTCTCTCTATATTTAACTTAAGTGATTTATCACCATTTATTATGAAATAGTACAAGTAAGTTTTGTGTTTTTTGAGTGAATATCAAGCATTTTCCTATATTTTTTATTTACTGATCATGTAGATCACAGGTGTAAAACATACAGCCTGTGGGCCGAAACCAGCCCGTCAACAGGTTTAACCCGGTCCGCTGGATGAATTTATAAATACAAAAAAATTTCACTGGAGATATTAACAATAATTTTAGTTCAGGAGCCAAAAATTTTTCACTTTGTGTTAATACAAAAAAGTCAAATCACATGAAAATATTTATGTTTACAAATGTTTCACAAAAAAATATGAATAATCTGAACAAACACAAACAACCTGAAATGTCTTAAGAATGGAATTATAACAATATTCTGCCTGTTATTAAATGTTTTGTGAATTTGTAGAACCACTGTGATCTGTACAGTATAATGTACATGTACAAATGAAACAGAGGCATAATATTGTTAAAACTGCACTCATTTTTCTTAATAAATGTTGATTTGTTCATGTCATTCATGTTTTTTTAAAGGGTAGTTTGTAAATGTAAAGATTTTCATCATGTAATTTTACTTTTTTTAGTCTGAAACACAGACATTAGACATTATTTATATGTTGTTATTATTTTACTGATCTGACCCGTTTCAGATCATATTGGGCTGAATGTGGCCCCTGAATGTAAATGAGTTTGACATCCCTGATATAGATGTTTCTAAAAGCTCAGATTAAAGTTGAGGGTTATTATATATATAAAAAAAAAAGGGAAAACTGAGGAAAAAGGGACTTTTTCTCTTTTTTTTTTCTTTTTTTTTTTTTTTAGCAATATCTATCATTAACTGAACATGAACCAATTGTGTCCATTCATTATCATTGATGAAACTCCATGGCTTTTACTGGTGAATCAATGTTATAAAAGATGACAGTGTTTCCACCTTCACTTCGGAGCCATTGAATGTCCAAATGGATCATATCTGATGACCATGAAAAGATGACAAACTGTATTTTACATCAATAACTTACATGTGTTGATAGGATCAGTGGATGAACAGGTTTTAAACAGTTTAGATCAGTAGATGTTCTGCCGTCAGAGGTTGTTTGGGTCTTTATGGGTTAATAGCTGCTGTATTTTAAGTTTCTGCTGCTGAACATAAAAAATGCACAAGTACAAAACCCACACAAAATAAGTTGTACTAACAACTCAAAATGCCCAAAAGTAACAGGATATTTTTCAGAAACCGTGCTTTATTGCCATAAGCAGGAACTGCAATAGAAAAACCCAACAACCACATGGAAGCTTTCCACCTGGAAAGCAACCAAAGATACACATACTGTAATGCCTTCTCATCCTCTTTATAACACCAGCCCTGGTCTCCCAAAACCGTCTTTGCACTCAGATCACTTTAGCTTGATTCGATGGAGTGAGATAATCCCAGTGCTTAGATGCTTTTGGGAAACCAAGTCCTGATCCTCCTCTGACCTGGCTCCAATCAGTCTATTTGTGACTTTAAAGCTGTATTTCTCTGCTGTATGCAGATAAATGATGCTGTACAGGCAAACAATAAACAGATCTTCACAGTTCCCCTTTTGGATTTGATGATAAGTTACAGGAGATATGAATAATACTGTACATATATATAAAGAGAACCATACACTGTAAAAAGTAAAACATGAATCAACTTACATTTTTTCTTCAATTGGTCACACATAAGAAGAATTAGTTGGGGGACCCAAATAATTGCATTGGATATAATTTAATTTGGTTCACTCAACTACTTTTTTCATGTGTGACCTATTGAAGAAAAAAATTTAAGTTGATTCATGTTTTACTTTTTACAGTGTAGTATCAGTTATTTACTAAAGATTTTTTGTCAGTTCATGCAATAAAATAAAGGTTAATCTTTTAGAACTGTGTGTCTCAGTTGTTAAATAACTGCATTCATATTTCCAGATTCGATTTGTGATGAAAACCTACTCATTCTTGAGAGAAACGGTTCCTGTTGTTGTGAATAATGCACCAAAGGAAGGTATTGTATTGATGTCTGGTGTAGTTTCTCTTCAGACACTTTCCTTACTCACAGTGACACTCAAAGACAAAATGACTGACACTGAACTCTGCAGGGAAACCTGATGAGGATTTATTTTGGGGTTAAAGGTGCCATGGCATAAAATTTACACTTTTCGGGGTTTCTGATCCTTAAAATGAGTTTCTATGACCTCTCTTAG
>JAQQZY010000023.1:15546214-15561463 GCA_030068375.1 Ostorhinchus rueppellii
CGCGGATATAACATTCTGACACCTCTACAAACCTGTAGACAGCGCCAGAATACCACCATGCCATGGCACCTTTAAAATAACAGTGAACACACCCATGTAAATAAATGACTTACCTATGCATAGGTCCATGGGGGACTACTGATAGTCTGTCTGGAGTAGATACATGGAGGAAGAGAAAAAGTAACTCCTAACTCTGTAACTCCTTTGACTGTAAAAAATAAGACTTTAGTAATTTGTCACAGTAACAGAAAAACATCCTCAGGAAAAATCTTAGTGTGATGAAAGGAACAAAATTCCATAGCATCACTGTCTGCAAAGGGATCGGTTTCCCTTTGGATATGATTTTGCAAAGAAAGTTGAAATGAGTCCCCAGTTTTTAATAAAGATGAATGTATTTTAACATCGCTGTGAATAAATCTTCACATAATTAATGAAGAAAAGTTGGCCAAAGTACAGCGGATATCAGATTAATTTGAGGCTCCATAGCAGGCAATCTGGCATTCATTAAGACTCTGCAAAGCTCCAGAATTCACAAATGTAAATGTAATATGCAGCTATGTAATCAAGCCTTCAGTTTTTTGTTTTGTTTCTTTTTCTTCAGAACCTTTAATCAAATCACCTAAAGATGACACAACTGTGATCGTGACTGTTTTACTTTTCAGGTGAAAGTCCCAGATTGCCTACATTTTCCAGCTATCTGTATTTCCTCTTTAGTCCAACACTCATCTATAGAGAGTCCTACCCAAGGTAAATGCACGCTATTATTGTCGTGTAAAGTGGTTGAAATTAGTAATGTACAAACAGCAAATGGATGCAGTTCTGAAGCAGAGATATGGGGTTTTCTTAACAGGAACAGCCACATTCGATGGAAGTATGTAGGTGTTACTCTTGCAATGGTAAGATAAAAGCTTGAAATCTATTGAACGTTGTATGTGTGTGTTGTGCCACAGTGTAAAGACAATAAATGCGTAGCGTCACAGCTTATTTTCTGTGTCATCTTCTGTAACTTTCTGCCTAATTTTCTTATTTTAGATTCTAGGATGCCTGTTTTATGGCTACTTCATCTTGGTGCGACTCTGTGTGCCAGTCTTCAGACCTGAAACCAACCTGCCTTTCACTAAGAAGAAAATGGTCCTGGCTGTGTTTAATTCAATATTACCAGGTATTTTCTGCAAAACACACAAACGATAAAGCCCCAGTGGGAGGAAAAGAATAACACCGATATATAGAATACAGTTCAGTTGTAAATTGATCTATAGTGTGTCTTCTGTCAGTCAGCACAGGTCAGATAGTCACAAATGATCTGGAGGGAAGAGTTTCTGGTGTGGTCGAGTCAGTGATAAGAGCAATCGTTTAAAGGTAGTAAAAGACTGACATGTCTATTACTCACTCCAAGTGAATAGCCGTTTGAGTAAGTGCTGATGTAAGATTGTCAGAGTCAAGTTTCAGATCTTAAGAGAAGTCTTGGAGCAATGCCCACAATAAAACTGATCCTCATGGACTGACGGTGTGTGTGTGTGTGTGTCTGCCTCAGGTATAATGCTCCTTCTGTTGTGTTTCTTCGCCTTCCTGCACTGCTGGCTCAACCTCTTTGCGGAGCTGCTGCGTTTTGCTGACAGGATGTTTTACAAGGTGAGCTTTTAAGTATGACAGATTGCTTCTGCCGTGAAGACATTTGAGTCTACTATTGCTTTTCCAAGTGGGAAAAATTTATTTAATGATAGCTTAAATACTTCAGGGCAGACTGATAGTCCCCAAACAGCTCAGCTTTTCCACCATTTCAACCTATTAATATAATTTGTTCTTAAACAGGAGACTAAATCCTGACTTAGACTTAGGGTTTAACTCAACTCAGATTGACGGGGGGTTCTCCAGACAATATATTTCATTAAATATTTACAGGGATCTAAAGTTCTCATTTTATATTTAGGAATCAATGGTTAAAGACATAGTAAAAGACTGTTTAGCATAATATTTAATAGCAATGCATTCTACATTTACAATAAATTCATGCAAAAAGACATAGCAGATTAAAATGTTTTCAGACATCTCAGACCTGTTTGACAAAATGATGACAAAAATGTCCATATAGGTCAGGGGTGTCCAATCCTGGTCCCTGAGGGCCAGTATCCTGCATGTTTTAGATGTTTCCCTCTTCCAGCACACCTGATTCAAATGATAAGCCTATCACCAAGTTCTGCAGAAGCCTGATAACAACCATCAGGTGTGCTGGAAGAGGGAAACATCTAAAACATGCACAATTCTGACCCTCGAGGACCAAGACTGAACACCCCTGATATAGGCAGACCATAAGGAAAATAATAGTTCATGGATTCAAGGCTTTATATAACTTTGTTTTCATTCTGAACTAGTACATAAGACAAACTAAATTCGTCACTCATGTCCCGGTAAAAATACAATTCCAAGAAAAGAAACTACAGACATTCGAAAATATAGAATTTATACAATGAAATTCTATAACAAACCCTCAGGATAAATAATAAATAAAGACATAAACTGAAAGAAGTGCCAGTGTAAGACATTGCACAGACACAGCAGCATTAAAACATAAACAAACATCTTAGATTAGTGTTTGTCAACGGGGGCTGAGGCACAAATGAGGGCGTTAGGCAGTGTTATGCCTCACGATGCCGTTTACTTGTTGGGAGTTTTTTTTTTTTTTCAAATCCACTTAATATTTTATTTGTATAGTTATTTAGTGTATTTCACATCCATTATCCCCATATGCTGAAAAAAACAACTAAATCTGCAGTATTTAACCTTATACTCTGAAACTCAACTTTCCTGTAGATGTAGTTATTACCTCCGCCAAGGACGTTATGTTTTTGCCAGGGTTTGTTTGTTTGTTTGTTTGTTAGCAACATAACTCAAAAAGTTATGGATGGATTTTGATGAAATTTTCAGGATATGTCCACTTTGGGTCAAGGAAGAGATGATTACATTTTGGAGGCGATCCGGATCACCGTCTGGATCCAGGAAATTTTTAAAGGATTCTTTATCATTGCGAGATAGGGCATGGTGGCACAGAGTTGCATATGGGGTTATTCAGCACCATCTAGTGGAGGAAAGTACAAACACTACCTTCAAATAAAAATAAAAAAATCAACGAACACTACCTTAAAAAAAAGAAAGTACGATCACTGCCTTGGCGGAGGTCTGCACTCTCCGAGTGCTTTTCTAGTTAAAAATGTTATAAATATGGCCACATTACTTTGACATCTGCAGTTTGGCTGGTTATAGTGTAGTTTATCGATGTTGACAGTTGAAAAGATGTTTGACGATAGTGAAAGTGAGAGGAAATTAACTCCCATTTAACACATATACAACAAAAATCCCAAACAACTACAGTGTGTCTAGTTCATTTTATCTTTGAACTGCAAAGCCACCAGCTCAAAAAAAAGCCTTGTAAAGCAGAGGCATATTGATATTTCATCTGAATTTTATTTAATGTGTGAAAAGTTTGACTCTTCAAAGAAAATTAACAAACAATATCATTTCCCCAGTGATTTTCACACTTCAATTTCTGAAAAGTGAGCTGCTCTTTTATTATATTCCTTAACCCATGCACACTGATTTAATCATCTTTTTGTTGACTCTACAGGACTGGTGGAACTCAAATTCATTTGCTAACTACTACCGTACCTGGAATGTAGTGGTTCATGACTGGTTATTTTACTACGGATACAGAGACTTCCTCTGGGTGAGCATGGCGCACGTATCACCACTGACATTAACAAACATGTCTGCATTTCCACAGTAAAGCATGTGCAGTAGTTAAACCGTGTATAGTAATACTACTGCCACAAATTCCCCAGTGAACTGTTCTGACCCCTGACCTTTGTGCCGATCCTCTTTCTGTTTGTGATCCCCGCAGCTGTCGAATAGGAAATTCAAAACAGCTGCTATGCTCTCAGTGTTCATCGTCTCTGCTTTTGTTCATGAGTATGCCTTGGCCATGGGCTTCGGCTTCTTCTACCCTGTCATGTTCATCCTCTTTGCCATCTTTGGAGGTGAGGAATATCAACACTGAGGATGAAATCTAGACACCTTTGCATGAAAATAGTTGGAAAACATGTGTTTATTGTGTGAAACTCTGAGTTTTAGATTTGTTAAGCCAATTTTATCCCTTTTACATTCTGAATTATGCTTTCAGGATCTAATTATTATCTCTAAAAGACATTTTGCATCACTTCTCAAAGAGAGTACTTTTGCAATGTCTAAAAGAACATCCTTACCCAACGTTCGCTTTTCTTGAACACAAACTGAAGTCATCAGAAAAAACTGAAACTTTTTTTTTTTTTAATGTTCGTCCCTCACTAAAACACACACATTTCACAGCTTAAACAATGAAATACTGCCAGTTGCACCACTAATACCAGGCCACCCTCCCCGTGTTTTTACAGTGATGTTCAACTTTACCATGAACGATAGGCGTCAGAGCCCTGTGTTCAACGTCATCATGTGGGTGTGTCTCTTCCTGGGTCAGGGGGTCCAGGTGTGTCTGTACTGCCAGGAGTGGTACGCACAGATATACTGTCCTCGAACAGGGGTACGTATTGTATTTCACATTCATATGCTCACCCAGTAGTAAAAACAGAAACCATGTGATGTTTTATGTAATTTACTAAAACCAGAACCGTTATAAAATGTTGGTTTGTGTGATGTCATTCTGACCACAATACTGCAGTTTAATAAAATGAAAATATTCTCGATAGGTTTGATCAGGTCCAGTCAGGGAATTACGCAGTAGTGCAAATGTTTACACTGGCCAAAAGCAGGTCAGAACCACCTTTCTGTCAGGTTTTGTTTAACATCAGTACTCTTGGCCCTATCCTCTAGGGGCAAGGATCTGTCTGAAATTACAAAATCAATAATATGTGACAGAAAAATGATCTTTTATAGTGTTTTTTTTGTCAGCAAACCAAAGAACTGGAGCTGCTCTGTAGAGGGTCTATTTCACTGTTGTTAAAGTTGTGTGGGAATGAAAACTAGAAACCAGTACTTTACATCAATAAACAAGGCTGTTTATGTTCAGACAGACGTAGGTGACAGAGCATGTGACAGTCTGTTTGTAGGACAGTTACGTCATCAGAAGGTACTTTGAACCCCCCTTTAACAGAAAAAAAAAAAAAACAAAACCTACATTAACCCTTTCATGCACGAATTATGAGAGCTTTAATCAAGATTTTTTTTTTTCCTGAGTGTTTTTCTTCCTCTTTAGGCTTTAAAAAACAATGAGACTGAACATTTTTTGAAATTAATTTACTATTTTTCATGGGGTTGCAAAAATGTCCATTCAGCTGGACACCATTTATTTAATTTATGAAGCAAAAAACCATGTATTTACTGATACACTGTTTGAAATGTATTAAATAAAAACATTTTTAATGCTGCTAGTCTCATGTTTTCTCACATTTTAACACATACTAATACTAGTCATTACTCACTTCATGGACATAGTATGCAAAAAAAAAAAAAAAAAAACCTTTTATAAATTACAGTCTAATAGCAATAACGAGCAACTGATTTACACTCATACATGTTGAAGCAGATCAGGTTTATCATGAGCAGTAAAGTGACAGTAATGATATGAACAGAGCCGGCCCAAGCTTCCACTGGGCCATGAGCAAAATTGGATTTTGGGGCCCTCTATTTCGTTTTTTTCATTTTATTTGTGTTTTTTCTCCTTTTCCTCTTTCCTCCTCTTTCTTTTTTCAGCCCCAGAAGGGTATGTCCTTTTTTGTGACATTGTTTTGATTGGAAGTACTCACAAGTTGGATGCATAGTGCGCAGTACACAGCAGGAGGTACACATTACGGTGCAGCAGAGTTTTCACATTTAAAGAGAGGCAGGAAGAGTCACTAGACCTACATCACATGCATCACATAAAATTGTGATGGTATAATTTTGATCATACATAAATCATCACTCATGTATCCAAAAAATGAAAAAAAAAAAAAAAAACTTAATTGCTCTTGGCGGCCTCATAGTGGCTGCAGGGCCCTAAGCAGGCGCTTAGTCCGCTTATGCCTTGGGCCGACCCTGAATATGAATGTCAGTGTATGGGATGATGCATAAGTGTCCACCATGTTGGCTGATACGGAACTAAAACAACAAAACTCATGAATATACAAGAGAACAGCTGGAGAATAGCTGTCCACTGTAGTGACCACTATGCATGAAAGGGTTAAAATGGCAAATAATCAAAATGACATTTCACTTCTTAGCTTTTAAAAATCTGGTTAATATATGTTAATCATCAGCATCTGGGATTACACAAAGAGATGTAACAAATCAAACATCCAAACATTAATCTGTGTAGTGGAGACACTGATTTATTGAATGATGGATATTTGTAAAAATTGGACATGCATTTAACTCTATAAAAGCCCCGTTCCAACCCCAGGCATTTGATCAAGTCACAGATGTGGAGGATTTGTAGGACAGATGGGCACAGATGTATTTAACATCCTTCCTCCTCTGTGAACTACTGTGTCTCTGTGTATCCTCATCTAAGGCGTCCCTCAAAGCCCATGGCATCATTCACACACAATGGCTTAACACAGATAACAGCTGTCTAAAAATAGAAATGATGTGAATAAAATGAGATTATTACTATAGTGTAGTAATAATCCCATTTTATTCACATCATTTCTATTTTATTCTTAATAAATGGGTTAAATCATAGAGGAACTATGTAAAAGGATTACACATAATGTATCTAAAAGGAGGAGTAAGGGGAGGAGATATCTGAACTTTAATACAACCTCTGACTTTTCTCCAACAGGGCAGTTTCTGGGAGTTGGTGACGCCTCGATCCTGGAACTGCACCTACCAGAAGTGAAGCTGCTGAGACGCGTGCTGCTATTACGTTTGGGACGGAGGAACAAAGATGGATGGAAGAAGAAATGAATATTAAGCTTTAGTGTCTTCATGGACTAAACACAAAAGGCCAGATAACTTGAAATATGTGTAAATAGATATTGTTTTTTAGTGTACGTTGAGTAAGATGCAACTGTAATTTTTATCTTAACCTTGTTTTACTCTGCATCAACGCTACATTATTTCATGTTTCATTTTTGCATTTCATGTTTGCCTCAATAGTATTCATCAATACTATCTCAGACCGTGTCAAGAGCAAATTACTGTAATTCTAGTGATAGAAATGATATCATAAGAACAAGGTTGTACAGAGTTAGTTAATGAAACACCACATGAATAAATACATTTCGCAATTCTGCAATTTCGTTGCACAATAGGTGAAATAATAAAGCATATTCTATTCTATTCTATTCTATTCTATTCTATTCTATTCTGTTCTGTTCTATTCTATTCTTTTCTATTCTGTTCTATTTTATTCTGTTCTGTTCTATTCTTTTCTATTCTATTCTCGTTCTATTCTGTTTTATTCTATTCTGTTTTATTCTATTCTATTCTATTTTCTATTCTATTCTATCCTGTTCTATTCTATTGTGAGAGTCTTTGAGTATGTGAGGAATTCCTCTGGCTTCAAACATTCATTATTTTGAATAATATTCAGGAGAAAAATATTTTAGGAGGGATCTTCTTGACGTCTCTGTGGGTGTAATTCTGAGAAATAATTAACCAAGATCAATGTCATGCTGATAAGCGTAACCTGAGAGCCATACACATATTGTACGTGAATTGCACAGCTGTATTTCTTTCTGTACATTGACATTCAACTTAAATGTGAATCCAAAAGTGTTGCAAATTGTTACTTGTTGTAAATGTTTGACAGAAGTGCAGGTTTGTGCAGTGAGGACACCTGGGCTGCAGTGTGCCCTGCGTGTTTAATCCTGCCTTGGATGACATTCAGCAGGTTGGTGGTGAGGGCAGGTATGTTCAAGCCTTATCGGTCTGCCACAAAGCCTGTGTTTGTGTGCCTGCCACGTCCCTGTGGAGTCATACAGGAAGAAGAGGATTAGCATTGTACTGTGTTTGCATTAGTGATGTAATGCTCTATAAACTGATATACTGTAATAGTGAAACAACTCAGGGTGGCACAGCAGGACAGGCTATTCTACAGGTAATGTCTGTCAAGCTGTATATGTTTGAGTGGTTTTGCACTAGAAACATGATTAATATAAAAAAGGAGAGTAATGATGAAGGTTGTAAAATTAAAACAGTGAGAATGGGTAGTGCATTAAAACAATTGTATTTGCATGGAGTCATTTATCCCTTTGAGCATTTTGAGCCATTTAGTAATGAAAAAATAAAGAAGATGATGAAATAATAACAAAAGTGAATAGAATAGAATAGAATAGAATAGAATAGAATAGAATAGAATAGAATAGAATGGTTTCTATTATCACATTGTGTGCACAATGAAATTAGGAGTAGGAATAAAACACCAATATTTCAGAAAATAGGAGTAGAGCAGATATAAAATTGCAAAAATAAGAAAATAGAATATAAAAATTTACAAAAGTAAGATTAGAGCTAAGTAGAACAAAAAAATTAAAAACAGGTATAAAATATGCAACAGTGTGACAGTATGTATATCCATCAACAGCGTTAAATGTATTACCTATGGAAACAGTATGTATGTATGTGAACTGAAATCTATATAAAATAGGGCACTTACATTGCATATGTATGTTGCATTGCAGAACAGAAAATTATTACGACTTATTGCACATAATTCACATTTTGCAGGGTTATTACACATAATCGGAAGTGATTGTATGAAGATATAACTGTGTGAGACTAGCAAGACTGTACGTTCTGTACTGTTTTGTTCAGTCCTTCACTTGTTTTTCTCACAAATACAAGTTTTGAACAATTTCTCAGTTCTATTTAAAATGTTCCAGTGTTGTCACATGTGTATCTCTAAATCTGAGTTACAAAGTATGAGTGCTAACTGGGACTGAAACATAGTCCTCCGTTTGGCCGGTCTGAACTCGGAAACTACAGTAACCACAAGAAATGGTTTGGTTTTCATACTATAGATGGAAAATATGCTCAACTTGCACACAAACACTTTTTTTTTAGATGGAATGGATTATTTCCCTTTCCCGCAGAATGTACTGCAATACCTCGGTTGTCTCCAGTGGCCTCTGATGTGAACATTTCTAGATTTTCTTGTTGCAAGAGCAGAAAATAAAAATGTGTTTTTAAAAAGCACACACACAGCGACATTATAAATCCAGAGTGGTTTATTAATTTATCAATTGGCAGGTTTACCAAAGCACCATAAGAAACAATGTGAGCAGTAACTTTTCTTTATGTATATCAACCGCAGCAGAAAAATGCATTCAGGAACAGTAAAGCATGAGGAGTAAACGATCAAAACAAAACACCTTCAAAAAGGGTCTGATACATTTACAAAAAAAACTTTGACAGCAGTTTTCATACTGTGTACATTGAGTACTTCAATTTTTACAGCTGGCTGTAATTCCCAGGGAACAGAGATTGAAATGAATCGAGCCACACCGACACACGCAGTGAGAGATGGGGGGAAGGGCAGCAGAACACACTGCAGCCATGACCGGGGATTAGAGATGAACACACAGATACTCATGACTTCCATCTGAAACATCAGCTAGAGTTGTACCACTGCTGCTGCTGCTGCACTGCGTGTGCACGTGCACATGTGGCGTTTGTGTAATCATGTTGTGGATGTTGTGGGTGGGTACGTGGGGGAGCAAATCAGCTTTGAGTTGTTGATCTGGAACAAAGTGGCTCAGGAAGCAAGCAGAGCTGTGATTTTATTCCCTAATGTTCATGAACATTTATGATAATCAGGGTTTAGAGTGCACAGGTTAGGCAGGACTGGCAAATTTAGGGTCTAAAGCAACCGAGAGAAACAGACACTAAAGAGTAGATACTGACAGAAATACGGCATGGCTTAGTGCAAACAAATGACAATGAGTGGATGAGAACCATTTCTTCTTTTCTTCACATGTTTCTAAATGATCACACGGTGCCAGCACACTTGCCTGGCTGATCTTTACACAGGAAGAGGAGGATGGATTTCAGTTGAGTGTGCAGCAGACACAGTCAATGTGTCCAACAGATTTCCCTGGGCTAGCAGCAGCAGACGCTGCACTCATACATCTTGGTAGGAGAAACGCATGACTTTAAGCATGTGAGAACTAATATGGTGACTACTATGGGTCATGATGTCTGCAGTGCTTCAGTTTGACCTCAAGGAAAAGTATCCGAAGAGTGTGAAATGACAACTGATCTTATGTTGCTCTATGTAACAAAGGAAGAATTCTTTTTCACAGTACTGTTTTTCTGTCTCAGTCACTTGACAGGAGCAAAGGAACTGTTAATCAAACACTCACATGAAAAACATACTTGCTTAAGTACAATAAAGTAACTGTTCAGCTGAGAGAAAATCAAGTAAAAGAAGGATACCGAAGGGGCTTTGGTCCCGGCCCCACTTTTGTCCAAGTGCTTCACGACAGACTGCTGCAGAATATTAAACACAGGTGGCTTGCCAAAGACAAACACGGCGCTACAGCAAAATCTTACGTTAAGAAAAATAAAACAGCTAAACTTCATAAACTATTTACATATTTTCGCTCAGTGCATAATGGATATCAATTCCATTTCTCTGTCAAATCTACATAACTACATATAGAAAACTCGCTACAGCGTGAAACACAGGCAAAGAATGCTTGTGTTTAGAAAATGGTACTCAATTGGTCTTGGCATCAGAAAGTCTCCAGCCAGTGCCGTCCTTATTAAGTCACAGACAGACTTTGTTTACATGGAGACTGATGCTGGACTGCGGGCAGTGGAAGGTCCCGGCTCTTATTCTGTCTCAGGGGGCTGAAGTGCTCCCATCAGCATTCATGTGACTGTCAATGGCAGTGCTAGCGGCTTAAGCATGCACATACATTTAAACACTGTTTTTTGTGATAGAAGAAAACATGCAGTATGAGACAGGAAAAGCTAGGACAGTACCAACAATTTGAGACAGAAAGTCCTTTGTGTAAAACTCAAGTTATTAGTGACTGCGAAGTTATCCACATACCTAGCAACTCGCAAAACATTTTGGTTGCCTAATGTACCATTATCCATTCAAACCATGAGCATCCTGAGAGGAGAGTTAGCTTAGCTTTTCCAATCTAATAATACTTTAGCATTTTTATTTTCTGTGAGATTTCTCACATTTAAGAGACTAAATACACCTGCGACACCTTCTTTACTTAAGACTCACATTATAGCAGTATCCTGTTCTGCAATTTTACCCTCTTCAAGTTAAAATAAAAAAAGAAAACCTGGAATATAACCTGAAGTGGAATCGTATATTGAGTTAGTAGATAATGTGGGCTACCATGAAAAAGAATACTCTTACGAACTGTCAAAGAGTTGTCATTTGAGAAAATGAGGTGGCAGCAGCAAAGAGTGTTATGCCTGTTTGGTGCATAATGCAGCACTTCCTATAATATGTGGTTTTCAGAGGTTTGGATATAAAAATACAATATAAAACAGATTTTTTTTGGCATTGATTGTTAAACAGGTAGGTCAAAACACAGAAAATTAGCTATTAGTTACTTCTTGGCCATTTTCACTGATTCGGATTTGAGCATCACTTCTTTGTGCCTCCTCATGAACATTCAGATTTCAGGCACTGACAACAGACTGCTATTTTCGAGCTCGTTGTCTCGCCAGACGCCTCATGAAGCAGCAGGTCACTGTTGCAATGATGACGATGCCCACGAACAACGCGGAGGAGACTCCGATAACCAGGGGAATGAGGAGGAGATCAGCGGCTGCAGGGAGAAGGAATAACAACAACTAATAATTAATTGGTAATATTTTCATTTATATTATAATCAACACTGGATGGTATTGCATTTTAATTCAGCCTATTATAGTTATTTGCACAGAGGGGATTAAATTAATCATGAGCAAAAAAGTTTCTATTATGTCCATTGATTTGTTTGGATAAAATTAATCTAGATAAAGTGCTTTTAAAATTCTGTCAGTATTATATATTGATGACCAGAGAGTTAATGGACTGTGCTGCAGGATAAACTAAGAGCACAGACTGGCTTTGTGGTTCATTTATCAGGGCAGGAAGCCACATCCATTTAGTCTCAGTCTAGGTTTTGTCTGCATGTTACAATATGTAGAGCAGAAAGATTAGCCACTCGTGTTACTGCCAACTTAAATTAACTTTTCAGATGATCACATGCAGACACTTTATTTGCTGTAAGGAATGAATTCATACCAAATCTTAACTTATTTAAGGAAAAAAAAATGGCTGGAATTTAAGTACATGAAAAGACAAATGCAGCCAAGATGCAATGAAGACAATTTAACTCGCGTTACCTCCAGATGTGACCAGATTAAAAGAATCTCTGCCAATTGCAATGCCCCGAGGAGCTTATGAAGACTTCTTTTTGAGTCCATAAGAAGATTTAACCAACAAGAACAGAGTACTGCAGCTAGATGAACAAGAAAAATCTAAAAAATGATTGTTAGAAGGACTTTCTTTAGACACTGGATATGAAGACGAAGATGAATCTGTCACATCAGATAATGTGTGTCTGTCTTTTTTTTTTTTTTTTTATTAAAAGAAAAATCAGTAAGTTTCCTGCTCTGTCACTGACATTTCTGATGATGATAGATCTGCTTTAAGATTTAGTGACCCTCTCATGGTCAAGAGTAAATAACTGCCTCTTAATAAGCTCTTTTTGATCGTGGAGTTCAATTTTAGAAGAATTACATGCATCTGGGCGTGACGGTGGCAAAGCATCAAGTCACTGACAGTGTGACCCCAAATCAACAGCCTATCATCCCATTGCACTGTTTGGATTGGAAGCCTCCAGGTATGTGAATATCTGGGTGTGTACTGGTTTTGTGAAAACTGAGTAAATCATAAAGTTTAATAAATGTCCAATTCTAACTCAATGACAAAAACAGATGCACTCACCACGGGCGTACAGGTAAACAGTCACAGCATTTGACTCTGCTCTGGCTCCTGTGTTGTACCAGCCTCCATGTGGGTCCTGACTCCACGCTTCTGCGTGACATGAGTACATGCCTTGATCCTCGGGACTGGCCATGTGGACCCTCAGTCTGTAGCTCACAGTCGACAGCCGGTCGACGCTGACCTCGCTTCCATTGCCGTAGATCTTCACAACCCCATCATACATGAGAGCAGCGAGCAGTTTGGGCTTCTCTTCTACCGGGGGGTCCGGTGGAGAAACGTCAGATTCGGACCTTTGGTCTTTGTTCAGAACTGGTTCAGGGATTGGCCAACGCAGCCAGTGGACCTGTGCCTGGGCGGGGCCTGTGGTTGTAATGGTGGCGTTGCAGATGAGGGTTATGGTGTTGCCTCGTTTCAACAGGGGGCCTCGAGGGAGCTGAGCCACAGCAGAGACCACGACGTCTGCAGAGAGAAGGGACATTTAAACGATAGGTTTTTTTATCCTGTGAGTTTCCAACAAATCTCACCAAACACCGTTAAACTGGTGAATTTTAAAACCATTATGGATGAAATTTATGACCTATTTGTTATCCAGCCACAGCGGGATCATACTTGGACACCACTCTGCTCAAGTTTTAGAGTTTTCCATTAGGTGACAGTGCCTGGGACAAGAGAGTCTGTAAGTACCTACTCATCCAGGGTTCCAACTGAGTCAGTCTGAAAATGTGACGTCAAGAGACTGCTGGACACTGATTGGTCAGGGAATGATGTCACCCCACCCCCCAGGTGGTACTCATTTGCAATGGAAACAATCAAAACAGAGGTGAGCTGAGAAGAGGCGAGTAGTCAAACTTATATTTAAGACATATTAAAGTGTAAAGTATAGATACGATTGTAGACTTTTAAGCGTCCACGGAAGTTGAAATACTCCATCCATGAAATATATTTGTACTTTTTTCTCAACTTTATGAGAACACCATCATCTGAGTGAAGTTAATAACATGACAAAGTACACAGCAGTGTAATTTGGTTTCATACATGCTGCTTTAATTATTCTGTTACTATCATTACTCCAGGATGCTGCAGTTGAAGAGCACGCCTGCTCAGCAAATCACCCTGACTAAAAATACATAAATAAGAATGATGAATACGGAAGGAGCCAAGCAACACATGCTCAATCTGGCATATCCATATTTTAACCTTGAGCCAAAGAGCAACTAGAACACCACACTAAACTCTTATTTATCCTTGTGTTTTCTTTAGAGCTATTGTTCAGAAAATAAATAATGTTTCATTAAATTATTAGAAAGCTGAAGTCAGTTAAGTACAGCTGGGACACTGAGTCCTGCAGCAAAAACAAACCCAGCACCACAGTCAAATGGCACACAGCCCAGACATCTAAGCCACCAAAGATACTTCCTGAATCCATCATTTTTAAATAATTTTGCAGACCAAAGCATAAAAGTGCTCCCTGACTGGAAAACTTAGCCCCAATTCCCTCCTTGGCCCTAACCCTACATTCTGCATGCTCCCATGTAGAGTGGGGTGTCCCATTTCTTTTGCAGTTTGAGGGGTAGTGAATATCTTGGCCTCAAAATGGATCTGAAATGTGGAAGTTTCAGATGAAGGTTGCAGGGAATGAAACCTATAAAAGTAAATATCTTTGCAAATAATCATAAAAACATTTTCTATTGCACTAGGATGGTTTGTTTAATGTAGCTGCAAAGGAATATGTTAATTGTAATTTCCTATAAAGTTGGAATAAAATATTTTTTCCTCTTCTTATGAAATGATTGTGACGATGTAATTTATTATTGATAGATAAACAATAACTGAACATATACAAGTAGGAATAAAAAGAGGAAAGTGTCTGAAAACACTATTCCAACTTTATGGGTAACAGGGCTGGGTGATATAGAAAAAAAATCATATGATAATTTTTTTCATATTAGATAATATTGCTATGTATCACAATATAAATCCAATCAGTATTTTAGTCAAGCTTAAATTTTCTGTTACTCATAAGTTAGTTGCGAAGACATCAGAAGGCTATTTTTGATTTAAATACGATTTATTTTCTGTCAGAGGTTGAATATGACAGATGTGCTAAAGTGTTTCAGATAAATAAAACAGGTCCATATATGTAAAACTAAACTAAAAGTCTGACCAGCAGGTGAAAACTTTCAAGTTTTCAAACAGAACACAAACAAAACAGACCATCTTCATCAAACAATGCTAGAGGTACAGTGCCTTGCGAAAGTATTCGGCCCCCTTGAACCTTGCAACCTTTCGCCACATTTCAGGCTTCAAACATAAAG
>JAQQZY010000023.1:15602857-15624087 GCA_030068375.1 Ostorhinchus rueppellii
GATAGATAGATAGATAGATAGATAGATAGATAGATAGATAGATAGATAGATAGATAGATAGATAGATAGATTTTCCTGTGAGTGTGATCCTGTAGGAGTGTGTGACAGTGTAAACTGTTGCGTGTAGCAGCCTTTGTTCTTCTACACACCCCTCTGGAATAAGAAAATAAAGCGATGAAGGTCAGTTGGAGAGCAGACTGCCAAATATAGCCGCTGTGTTCATGTGAGGGCCAGACTCTCCAGAACGACAAGCCCAGCTCTGACCATGCCCTGTAATTGAGGAGAAAATAAGGATAGAAATTATATGTTTATTTTTGACAACAATTTTAATCTTCTGTGCTCTCCTTCAGAAAACGAGACGCCCACAAAAAGGCGCTGAGAATCTGTCTCAAGATTGAAAGTAAAGTCTGACTTTTTCAACCAATAAATTAAATTGATCGAAAGGAACGCTCCTTTCGGGTAGAACGCTGCGGCGCTCATCCTGATTTAAAGAAGAAGTTCATCTGTCCACATGCACCTTTAGTACAAATCAGGAAGTTTAAGAAAAGCACATGAAATAAACACTTTAATAAATGCAACTGTGGATTTTAAAATACTTGATTGCAATGCATTCATCTTATTTATATTGTTTTTAACTCACATTTAAATAGATAAATAAATATATTTATAGTACTGTTTGAGAGTGTTGTTTTTTTTTTTACTGTGAATGAATTTAACAATAATATGTGCTTTTCACAGATTGCATCTTTAATATACCTCACATGATTATCATATACTTGCTCCTACACTTATGCTCACAAAGTTTGAATAAAATATGTTTACCTCTTCTAATGAAATGATTGTGATAATGTGATTTATTCTTGATAGATAAAGTTGAACTAGGACTCTGTATGTAGTCACTGTATCTGGGACAAAATGATTCCAGCTTTATAGATTACAGTGTAAAAGTAAAATACAGTAAAACCCAGTTAATGTAGGAATAGGTCGGTATTTACAAACTTTAACTAAAACCAACTAAAAACAAGCGGAATGTTTTCATTTTGTCCATGAAAAAACTTAAGTTAACCCTTTATAGGTCACTCATAAATACTCTGAAATTCAACATGTTTTGTAGGAGGAAATAAGACTTTATTACTTTTGAGAAATTTTGCCTTTTTTTTATTGTAATGTAGAAAATCAAGGTCAGTAAAGTTACCATATTTGGTTCCTTACCTGTAAATGACCAAAATAAAAAAAAAAAGCCAAAATAAAACAAAACAAACCTACAAATAAGAAAAATCCAAGAAGTAAATCTAAAAAAATAAAAAGAAAAGAAAGACACATGTAAGGTGAAAGAAACATGTATTTGAGAACATTAGACCAACATGCGTGCTGATCCAGACCCCTGTCCACATCCACATCCACCCTTTGAACATCATTCCTTACATTAGTACCATTATTTCCTGGTACCAAACAGAGGAGGTCCACTCACTGTTCATGCACAGGTGGACCTTACAGATCCTGGAGACCACATTGGACCTGAGACTGTTGACTCACTGTCCTCACTGGAACTGATACTGTCACTGTCCTGTAATGTTTGTAGAAATTGCCAAAAAAAATAGTCACTTGCTCGATGAAGGGTTAAATTATCCTGAACTTATAACTATTAACTTATTATTATTATTATTATTCAGGAAGAAATCATTGTTTGACACGCATCAAGTGAATAATGTGAATTTTTAGCTGGTAAATGAAAACTATATATATATAATTTTTTTATTTAAACTTTCCTATGAAATAGCTGTGCATCAAAACCCTAACAGTATCAAGATTTTCATGATTGTGAAATACCGCTTCATTTCTGCCAAGACTTTTCTGTAACTTTCTGTTAGCTTTCATCCTTTATTTCTTCTTCTTTTTATCAAACGTCCTACTGGAGGAAACAATCTGCAGCCAGTCCATTCCCTCATGAATAGGCCATTTGAGTTCATTTTATTTGATGTGATAATCTCTCCTTTATTTTATTTAATGACTTGATCTTTTTTTCCCCTCCGCTTGTCTGTGTTGTTCAGCCTCTTTAACCATCACAGCTAATGTCTAAAAAGGCAGTTAACTGCATTTAAGAATATTGGAACCAGAAAGAGGCTTGAAACCAGTATAATAAAATCTCCAACAGAAACCACAGACTCAGTTCAGTTTAATTTTTGATTTATGTGGCGCGGGCCGAGGCTACATGTACTTTTTTGTTATTTTTCCTCTCTCTTAGGAGCTCTGGGTGAGCTCTTAAGTCTCTTTTTCACCTTTTCTTCAAAGTGCTGCTGCAGTAATAAGTCTAATAACCTGAAGATAATTTACAGTGGCAATAAACTATCAGTTTTCTTTACAGAGATATCCGACTCGAAAGATAATTCTCAGTGAGATTATGTTAAATGTAGAGTCTTTTCCTTCAGGCTGCACTGGCCTAATCCCAGTGGAAAAAATAATGCCAGTGAAATTGAAATATAATGTCCACATGGTGATTGATGAGCAACCCATTCATGCATTTATGCTGAAAAATGATTCGACACTCTCTGTTTGGGGAGGTGGGATGTCCTCTTTTATCCACCAATCTCCATCCATTTCCCCCCATCTCTCAGTTTTTATTGCTTCTTAGTGAGTCTTCAAAGAGGCCAGAGCCTGTAATTAGGGGGCGGGCTCCCCGTGCCTCAAAACACTTCCCCGCGTTAGAGCCCGACTTCTCCCAAACTGTCCCGGGACTCAGAGCTGCGCTTCTCCCGCTCCCCTCAGCTTCCTTAGGATTTTGTTTCTCAGGGATGGCCGCATCTATTCTGGAGGTAGGGAATGTAATTGTAAGTAAATCTGTTTCTTTCCTTCTTCTTGCATCATTTGTGACATTTATAAATGTTAATGAAAATACAGTTTATTGTGACGTTTGAGTGAAAGAGGTGAAGTCATCCAAGAGTTAGAGAAACCACATAAGACTAAATATAAATATGTGACACAATGGGATATGGAAAATGAAGACTTATTTTCTTCCTAATACTGGGTTATTTAAAGGAAAGAGGGTTTGCTGACAGTTTTGCTCAGTAAAGTGGAAGTTATCTGTTAACATCTACAGCTTTGCATAGATCACTTTACTTTCACTTCAGACATATTCATTAAATTGAAAATGACTAAGAAAACACAGATCAATTTAGACAAGGTCTGCTCCACTGCTAAGAGATTGTTTTCAGTTTTAGATACAAGAAATTAAGTAATGGCACACTCTAAAAGCCCAAAGTTTCAGATAATCCATAACATCATGGTCTTATCATGAAGAGGTAGAATGTAACACACAACCGTGCCCGTATGAACTGAAAAAAACCACACGGACTGAATAGAAATAGAATTATACCCACATTATGGCAGCTTTAATTACATATTTCCATAAACACATTGTAAAAAGACACTGTGGATTTAGTCATTTGACATTGAAAAACTCAAGAAAAAAGCAATGTTATAAAGAAAACATTTTCTGTTTTTGTTTCACAGCGGAGCTCAAGACAACAAAAGTAATTTTAATGTATTTAGAATCATTTGATGACCTGTGTGAAGTTCACAGAGATTATCTCATATAAAAATCATGAAGAAAACCAAATAAAACAGAGAAAGAAGGTTTTGCCTCAGTGTAGCATCACATTATCAAACATTTCTAACACCATGATGACTCCTTAAAAACAAATCTGACAAAGACAGTTATTGATGCACTGGTTTGTTTTGTTATTCAGTATATGCACATCATGTGGAGAAGGCAAATGAAAAAAACTTGAAACATCAACGCCAATTTAAGAATAGCTTGTAGACAGTGGTTTAAATGAAACAAAGGAGTGAGGGAATTCCTCTGCTGAGCAGAGCAGAACTTTCACAAGCATAAACATTCACTGCTTGAAATTGGCCTGACCACTTTGAAAATGGAGAGAGCAGGAAAGAGCCAGCGGTGGCAGTCAGACATACGTTTTTTATTAGAGTTGACACTGACAGAAGCAGCGGCAGCAAGCAGCCATTTCCTGTAGAGAGACAGTCTCATTTTCCCCCTTGTCTCCTCTTTGTCAGGAAGACACACGCTATGGCTCCAGTCCCCTGGCTATGTTAACTGCTACCTGTAACAAGTTCGGCAGCACCAGCCCCGTCAGGGATTCAGCGACACCCGGTAAGACCGGCAGCACTACGCCAGTTAAGAAGCCCTACACCATGACCTCTGACCTTCAGACAGCTAAAAACGGACGGACCGCAGACGGTAGTGGCCTGGCGGACTCCTACACTGGCTCCTTCACCACAGCTGGAGGAGGAGGAGGCGGCGGGCTGCTTACCCCCACTGGAAGCCCCCCTCCCTCAGCCGGAGGCTATACTTCAGAATATAACCCTTTCTCCCACTCTTTCCAGACCTCAGTCTCCCAGGACCCGTCTCTTTTAGTGTCCAAGGCCCACGCTACGGCCGACTGCCTCACCAGTGTCTATACATCACTGGATATGACGCATCCCTATGGCTCCTGGTATAAGGCTGGCATCCACCCCGGCATTACTGCTGCTCCAGCGAATGCCACGTCCTCCTGGTGGGACGTCCATCCCAACTCCAACTGGCTGTCAGCAACCCAGCCCCAGTCAGACGGGGGTCTGCAGGCCTCCCTGCAGCCTGTTGCACCCCAAGCTTCACTCAGCCCACAGCTTCCCAGTTATAGCACCGACTTTACCCCCCTAAACCCGGCTCCTTACCCTTCTGTGGGACTGGGCTCCTCTTCACACCTCCTCCAGCCCTCCCAGCACATGCTGCCTCAGGACATGTACAAGCCCAAGCCTGTGCCAAGTGCAGGGTTAATTGAGAGCCAAATGGGCTTGAAGCCTGCAAGGGGATCAGGAGGCTACAGTGGAGGGGGTACACCCACCAGGTCTTCATGTGACTGCCCCAACTGCCAGGAGCTGGAGAGGCTGGGTGCCTCAGCTGCATCCCTGAGGAAGAAGCCTGTCCACAGCTGCCACATCCCAGGCTGTGGAAAGGTCTATGGCAAGGCCTCTCATCTCAAAGCCCACTTGCGCTGGCACACTGGGGAGAGGCCCTTTGTTTGCAACTGGCTGTTCTGTGGAAAGCGTTTCACCCGTTCAGATGAACTGGAGAGGCATGTACGCACCCACACACGAGAGAAGAAGTTCACCTGTCTACTGTGCAACAAGCGCTTCACACGCAGTGACCACCTGTCCAAGCACCAGAAGACCCATGCGGATTCTGCGCTGCAGGGGAAAGCTGTGGCTGTGGAGGGAGACGCAGATCCTCGGAGTGAGGAAACCACAGAGCTGAGCACCAGCGCTGTACCCACTAATCCTGTCGCTGACCCAATCACCAACGGAGATGAGAAAACTGGCACAGCTAATGGAGTTGAGAACAGCAGTGGACTGTTGGAGATTTAACTTCATTACGGTTCTTTGCAGTGCTATTTTGAGACATGGTGCCCTTAACATACAGAGGAAGGATTTCAGACCATGTTTTGAAAGACTTAATATGATAAGTGACTGAGCATGCTGCAGGTAGCGATCACTTACTCTGGACCACACACATACTTGTATAAGCCTGCAAACAAAAGAAAGCACAGAAGTGTACATGCATGCACACTGAAATGCATTCACAAAGAGACACACAAATATTATATTTTAAAATACACATGCATGGAAATAACTATGAACAAATACACAGACATGCTGTATGCAAACACGCATGTAAGCACACACTAAGATATACCTGCATGCATACATAAAGACACTAATCTGAGTAAACATGCCCATGCACATTTCGTAGCCTACACACATATTCTGCCTTTCAAATGAGACAAACCACTGGGGAAATTTAATCTGCAAAAGCAGAAGGAAAAGAGCTCTGAGGCCGCAAAAGGAAAGTAGTTTTAGAATGATACTTCGGGTTAGAATGAAGATGGAGTTGATGGAGCATCGCATGCCTTGAGAAAAATCTGATTTACAGCTGTACTTAGATACTTTTTCATTATTCTTGAAACAATCAATGGACAGTTTTACTGCTTCTTGTTGCCAAAGACATTGTGTTGTAAAAAAGGTTTTGGATTTCACTTTTGTTTGCTTCTTACTATGTCTAATTTAATTTCATATTTACATACAGTAAATAATCTAATTTATGTCTTAAATTATACACATGGAAGATGATCCTGCATGCTGCAGGAAATATAATGCCTGAATAAATGCAAGATATTTGAAGCTGGCCAAAAAGAAAAAAGAAAATAGAATGCATTAAATTAAGATTTTTTTTTCTATTTATTTGTTTTAACATGGAGTTTGGGGCTATGTTTTTAAAGATGTATTTATAGATCTTGAAGTTAGATGTGCGTGTAAACTATTTCTATATAATCTTTAATTGTGAAGTCTTCCACACCTGGCAAAGTAATTAATAAGGGCTTTTCCTTGTTTGTAAAGACTATATATTTACAACAATATATAGAATATTGTTAGGTGTGCTATTTTTCTAATATTTTATGTATTTTCTATATTTTATGTAACTTTGGACAATGAGGAAAATGTCTATGTTGCTTTAGTTAAAAGAAACATAAACATGAGAGCTTCATTTTTCGTTCATAAATTTCTCTCATGGTAGAACTGAACTGCTACTTTTTCTGACTTGTGAAATGTGGGTTTTAATTTACTGTAAATAGAGATAAAGCATGGAACCCGCAGAAAGGTACACATGTAAGAGTTATGGTGTGAAATTATGACAATTTCTTGGTGCTTTTAAAAGTAAAGAAATTTCCATATCATTTCATTTGCTGGTGTTATTTGTCAAAGATCTCAGACTGAAAAGCAGTTGTTCTGTCATGATGAAACACAATGCATCACACGTGTCCATTCCTCACTCACCTCACCTCCCTTCACTCACTGTCATTCTTTTCATATCTTACTATATTTCCACCTCGCACGGCCAACCAAATACTTTCATTATCTTTTGCAGCACAAACAAAGCCATCCACTGAAGTGAAGTCTTAGCTGCACACAATGACCCCCTTTCAGGGAGCCACTGTAGTTACACTCAAGACAATTACTCCACTCTCCAGTTTGAGAGGGGTAATTACTCAGAGCGATGCTCCAGTAGAGTCAGCAGAGAGGCGAAGAGGGCATTAGGACAGGGGAGCTGCAGTTGTATTGTTTATTGAAGGAGGTGGTCAAACAAAGGACCCCAATTAAGGGTGGATGCAGGAAGAAAGATGGGGATGAGGATATACAAAGGTGGGCTGACCAACAGGTATTTTTCACACACAGCCAATGAGTCCTTCATTGAAACTCCTGCCACTGTCCTGTGTTTGTTCTTGCCCTAGATTTAAGTCACGGCAAGTGGCACTTGCTTGTTTTTCGGTGCCTCAGTGTTTCCTGTCAGGTCATTCATCCTATTGCAGACTAATAAAAATACTTGAGGTGGGTGGACTGCCCACTCTACATCAGAAGATAGCCTTAGGAAAAACTACATAAGTGCCTGTAACAGATGTGTTTCGTGCATCTGAGTAAATGAGAAAATGTTTATATGTGTGAGACCTTTGTAATAACATTTGAAATAGAACAAAAGACTCAGAAAATGTTCAGAAGAGTTGTAGGAGCCTGTCAAGATGGTGCATATATAGAAATCCAGGTGGGAAAAATGTTGTCAGTTTCACAGAAGTGAAGAAGAGACCTGTACAGCTGGTACACCCCCCCCGAAACTACTGACGCTCCTGTTGTAACATTTACACTTCCCAGGCTGCATGGTTCCAATTTAGGGCTTCTAATGAGCTGTAGTTGAGGTCAATTTATATAAAACGTCCCTGGGCCGACTCTGTCATCAGGGACCGACATGTTTATGGTGGTCTGAAGTGGGCGCACGGTCGAGTCCACAACATAAAAGGAGAACAGGGGGAATCGGGTATGGGTAGGGTGTGTCAGGCCAGCGAGAGAGGGTGGGGGGTTAAGAAGACGGTCAGTGGCTTTTAAAACCTCTGCTGCTGCTACTGGTGTTTTCTGTCTTTTTTAAATACACTCCCTCAGCAGTTGTGGTGGCATAGCCTTAACTTTATTTTTACTTCTTTTATTTAGAAAGCCAGGAAACATTAAGTGTTGCTTCAAATAAGGTCATAAAAAGAAAAATATACATGCAATGACACATAGGGGCAAAAGCAGAAGCTGGACAATCTGTTCCATATGGTTTGCCCACTTGTGCCCCTGTACGCACAAATCAAATCCCTGCAACACGCAGACTTGTTAAGACTAAAAAGGTTGTTCCAGAGGATCACAGACCCACCTGTTAAAGCCATCACACAGCCCATTTCCAACATAAAGAAGCAATTTTGAAACATTCACTCATGCAGTGTTTAGCTAAGACTTGATGAGTTACACAAACTTATGCTTAATGAATTACCCAAGGGAGTTTCAGCTTTCTTGGAGGCTTCAGCTATTTAAACTTTAAAGGATAAAACATCATGATGTGTTGTACAAAACCCTAATGAATCCCCTTTTCCTGCTATTATGTGTTGCTAAGTGAATGGTCAAGTAAAACAATGTGGAGCTCTGACATAGCCACAGGCGTGGGTGCCTGCTGCTCCCCACCAGTGTGTGCAGGGCGGAGGGATTTGGGAGAGGCATGAAGCAGGACAAAAGCACAGGTGTCTGCAGGTGTGAGTGGGTCTCTGTGGCAGCGTGGGGGGAGAAAGGGAAAAGAATGTCAGCATGCCCAGAGGCTCGGCAGTTAGTCATAAGGAAAAACAAGATAAAGCTTCTTGGTGAAGGGAAAAGGTGAAGCGACCTTAGTGAACCATAACATGACCTGGAGAGCAGAGGAGGTCAGGCTTCATGACACAAGAGGAAAACCTAACAGATAACAGAGGAGAAGAGGTAAAAAGGTCAGGCTAGTCACAGGTGTACTTTATATCCACCTTTCTTATCATTTTAAACCATCGCTTACCTTTATTAGCAGAGGAAACTGCACCATGTTTAAAAAAAAAGTACTAAACAATCCAGATGTGCCTGAGTGATTGAGCATCCTCCTGCTTTTCACATGTGTAGCATTGACTTCACATTTTGGCAACATGCCTTTGAGCCTCACTGATGCAACACAGTTACATCTTGCTCCAGAACTTCCTCTCTTTCATTCCTCCCTGTGCTACTATATCTGAATCATTATTACAGTGGTGATGGAGGTTAGACCACCCTCTCAGCCTTGACAAACAAACAGAGGTTTGAGCGAATTGCATCATCGAACGTTTCATATTTTCAAACAGTTTACTATGTTAAAACCTTTTTTAGAATAGAAACACCTCTGAAGTTTAAAGGGAATCCTCCCTTACTGTCCAATGCACCAAACGCACCACTAAATGAGGCCATTTTGTTTATAGGAACTGTGGGAGGTTTGTGGGTGACTCTGTGCCCCTTTAAAAAGATAATATGCTTCCCATTTAATGGCCTCCGGATGACAAATTGCTTCCAGGGGAAAATTAAGTTACGAAAATTGCGTGTGTGACACGTAAAGACACATCCACTGTACTTACAATGTTTGACATCCATAGTTCAATTATACACAGCTGTAGGGCAACTACAATTTAGGAATAACCTCATTTGCCTATAAGGTGTCGATGAAGCACTTCAGCCAATCACTGATCACAATTATAGAATAAATATTTATCAGTAGTGCACATGAATTACTGTAATTATCATCTAATGTTTCTATAGTGACAGAAATACAGTATACCAGGGATCAGTTGAATTTGACTCCGATGCAACGTTTTTTTCATCAAAAGGAAAATTCCCATATGTTCTTAGGAAATGGTTGGAAAAAGATTAGAAAATTTATGGCTCATTATAACTTAATATCCTTACAAATACATAGATCACCCATAAACTGTTCTTTCCTTTTGAAAATGCTTACTATCTTGATCGTATTCTGACTGACATGCAGCCCAAACCATTCTTGTTTTCTTTTTTTTTTTAGCGCAAGCCACTAAATACTTCCTTGGAACATTTAAAGGGAAGAGATTTAAGAGCGAGACAGTGCAGAGAATGCGTAGTGAAAATGTAAAACTTATACCCTCCAGAGAAAAGGTAGAGAACATACGATCTGATAGGGCAGTCTCTGTATGTACAGTGGTTAAGTCATGAGAGTGAACCCGGCCAAATAACAAATGAATCAGTACAAGATCAACTGAACAGAGAAACTGAAGAAGGGAAAGGAGTCACAGAGGAAAGACAGAGCAGGGAGAGAGAGACAGGGAGACAGACTGGGAAAGAGAGAGAGAGAGTCAAATGCAGAAAGAGAACTGAGTGATTTGGGTTGGAAGCGGGAACATGGAGCCAGGGTTGGCAGGGTTTTGGTGGAGGAGTGTGGTGGTTCAGAAGTCCTCCAGCGCGAGGCGCCAGTGTGTCCGGCGGGGGCCCTGACCATGAGCTGCCTCACCCCCCCAGAGCCTCGGCCACAAACCCCCACTCCCCCTTCACCACCAGCACCACCACCCATCCAACCCAAAACCCACTGGCAGGCAGCGCTTCACTGAAGCTGCTGCTGCATGTTTATTTAATATTCAGAAGAAATTGAAATATCTTTGTGGGTTAACACACATACATACACAATTACATATCACTCACCCGCTCACACACACATATAAATACATGCACGCATACATTCACACACATTACCACCACAATATATAAATAAATAAAGTACAGTAATAATGTTCTCTTGATCTGTAGCCAAGAATAGAGTTGGAGAAAATCTTTTTCAAATGGTGTTTTCAGAAGTGTAGAGGGAGGAGCGTCCATGTCTGACACTGCATGTTGCCTGTGTGGAAAGCAGTGTGACTCCCACAGAGGAGAGAGAGCGTTAACAAACAAAGAAATAGTTCCTATGTAATGAGAACAGAAAAAATGAAGAAGGCCAAATATTTACGTTTTCCGGTAGATTTAGATTGTACACAGATGTGGGTGTTTCTATGCAAAAGCAGGGATTTCAAATGTTTAGCTATTTAGCAACAGTGAGTGTGTGGGCTGTAAATGAGAAGATGTATATAAGGTGCTTGTGAAGTGTTAACTGTGTATGCCAGTCTTTCCTGTGTATGCGTGTATATGCATGAGTGTACACATGCACACATCCATAATGAGCCTCTGATCATTACAAAGCAATTCCTTCAGACAGAAATCCCTTAAACAGCCTCGGTTTTGGGCTTCATGCTATCCCCCTTCTGTCTCCTCTCTCCTCAACAGCCACCAACCACTGCTGCTGCCAAAAATAACACAGGAGCGCCACTCGAACCCGTGCCTCACCACAGCACAGCTTGGCCGCAAGAGAAGGATCAAAACACACACAAAAAAGGAAACACATCATATTGTGGAAGGAGGGGAAAAAGAGCATTCATACAGCTCCATGGTTGAAGATATCTACTGATGATTTTGGCAACTGAGGAACCACACATACACCAGGCCAAGAAAGGGAAAAGTAAAGTGTGTTAGGGGATGTGTGTCTCTGTGTGCATGCATTTAGGATGAAGTATATTGTGACTGCTACGACGGCATGCACTTCTGATCTCATTCAGTCAGTGATTTAACCACTAGCTCAATAAAAACACTTACATTATCACGTTAAAGGCTAATAAATTAAAGCTTTCAGCTGACAAAGGAGGGCCCGGGAAACAAGGCAAATCAGTGCTGAAAGTATGAATATTATGAATCATGAGCAGTAGGAGGGGGACATCCTGGTCAATGGTAAATACTGATGCTTTGATTGCAGGCTTTAAAGTTCAAGTAGAAGACAACTTTACTCATTGTCATGGCCAGTTCACTTTGTGTTGTATTTGGCTAAAAGTGCTTATCCGCACTGACACGCTGCTGCCAGTGAATGAAGCCATCAGGATCCAAGCTCTACTTCAACAGTGGCCAACAGGGGTTTATGAGCAAACCATCATGGGATTAATTGTCAAGCTGCAGAAATAAAGAAAATGATGGAAAGGTGGAAAAAGTACTGAAATGTTATATAGAAGTGCTGCTATAGAAGTCGGGCAGGAGATCCTGAGCTTCGGGTCCAAAGATTTTAAGGGTTAGGGCGATTCCTGTGGATACTCACTAAGGGAAAGGAAACCATGCAAAACTGAGATACTCTGCCAAAATAAGTAGAGATGTCAGTCTTTAATGTAAACTATAATTAAATTCATTATCTCGCTTTTTGCTTGCATAAATCTCCTTAAACCTCACATCAAAACGATTTACAGACAAAATTTGTCAAATGGGTACTAAATATGCATTTTCTTTCATCATCATCCGGTATTTGTTTTATGATCATTTAATTTATTTTTGCTGATTTTCAACACTTTAATTTGCATTTAATTTGAAATATTTGTTAGCCAACTTAATCACATGGCCTTATTCCACTACTTTATATTGTAAGTTGTTTTGTAGTATGGAAAATAATGACTCCTTCATTGTATTATTAATATATTTTTTTATATGCAGCACTGATTTAAATACATCATGGGCCAAACACTAATTTTTAGATTTAAGCCAGTCAACCCAATCGTTGATCTTGTGTATATGTTCATGTTAGTGTGTTGTGGACATAGCAGGTGGCAGAGGTGTTTTCAGTGGGGTCAGATTAGTGACTAACTGTCGTCCTCTATTGGATCAATACTGTCATTACAGGTCATTCCTAAGGGAGTCTAACCGACCCTGCAAAACAACTTCACTTTAGGAGAAAACCAAACAATACCACATTGTAGCAGCCAAAAATAGCTCAGTACTGACAATAACTATTTGCTCAAACAGTGAACAAACCAAAATAAGACAAGTCTGGTACTATTTACTTAAGTGCAGGAGTAGGTGTTTAATTTTATTTTCTGGTTTTTGCTTTATTTGGCACAAGGAAAATATACAACAAAGGCAGGGAATGAGCTATATATACAGAACAGAAGGGAAGGATAGAATTCAGTCAACAATAAATACGCTTCACCAGTGAGCCAGTATTCTGAAACCAAAAGAGAAAACAAAAGAAACCACAATAAAGATGCACAAGGTAAACAGACTAGGAGCGCAGAAGAGATCACTGAAGGAAGAAAGAACAGATCAAGAAATAGATGTGTGCAGTGTTTTGCCTTTCTGTTAAGCTTAGCAACTTAAAGTTGTTGACAAAACTGTAAATGAACAAACTGAAAGAGGGAGCTCTTGCATTAAAACTCACCCATTAGAATGAATCTTAGGTGAAGTAAAGGAGGGAAGATATGATGTGCAAAACCAGTCTGTTTATCTTAGTATCACCTTTTTCAAACATATAAATTCATCACCAATTTTCAGAAATGTGAAGAATGTGCAGGGAAGGCAAACAACACTACACAGTACTTGGTAACACAGAATGAGCTTCCTGGAGAAATCTTGTACATCTGTCTGAGTTCACAGAAAAATGTCAATATCATAGCTGACTTATTTATGGAAGGTTGATGGCTTTTGTTCCTCGGCAAAACTGGCTGCAAATGATTGGAATTATTATTGTTGTAATTTGATGTTTTGATAATATTATTGATAACATTCATGCCAGTAGACACACTGAAGTAATCTGAACAGTGTAGAGAAAGACGAAGAATGTAGTTTTTGGAATAACTGAGAGAAAAGAAAAGAAAAGAAAAGAAAAGAAAAGAAAAGAAAAGAAAAGAAAAGAAAAGAAAAGAAAAGATTTGCACCGGTGTTTCCCTGTGTACAAATTTAACTAACCAAAGCTCATCGGGCCAATCAGTGAGTGACACGTCATACGTACGTTGGAAGACGCACTCCGCTACATCTTGTTTGAGCGGAGGAAAATCGTCCACTCTTCACATGTCATTACCTCGTTATCTGTGTGGGAAAACTTTGTCTAATGAAAGCAGGTGTCTGTTTAAGGTGGGGGGAGTTGCCATCCGAAACCTTTCGGCTCTGTCTGCGTGAAATAGGGAATGAACGACGAGACAGCATCGGACAGCTGGAAGAGAAACTCCGGGTGCTCCAGGTGAAGCTGCAGCTAAGCTAGCATAGCATGGAAGCTAAACAAGTACTATCAGTGTTTACTATATACTTTGTGTTTTGGCAGACACTATTAACCTTTTATTGCGCTCTAATAATACAAAGATAAGTTTGGGCCAAGTCTTCTTTAGCTGGCTATGAAATAAAATCGACGTGTGAAGAATAAAGTTTCACTCTTTAAAAGAGTGAAAACATATTTAATATTATACTTGAGTCAACTGTTGATCCAGTGTAGTTGACTTCATCAGTGAAGATCAGGTCTCGGTGATATGTGATCAGTCACTGCACTGTAAACATATTTTTCTTTATATGTATAGATATGTTGGTTGGGCCCAGACACATTCAGGTATAACTGTAGGTGTAACCACAGCAATAACAAAGATCTTCATTGCAGCGTGGCATTATATCGTCATTGATTTTACAGTGTGACACATTCTGAAAAGTATTTGTTGCCAGTTATGCTGCCTTAGTTGGGTTGGACTTAACTGCTGGTGTGGTTAGCCACTTGTGAAGCTCCACATGTGAAATTATGAATAAGTGGTGACCTTATAAGCAGGACTTTAACTTCTAGGAGATGCCTATGACAAAGGGTTTTTGTTTTTTGTTTTTTTTTTATCTTTTTACCAGAAAAATATCCAAGAGAAAGAACTATAAAAAGCTTATCAATGAAAGCTAAGAAACAGATTTCAGGTCATTTTGTGAACATTTCTTTCCATAAGTCCAAATGTTCTTTCTTTCAGTATTGAGCAAATGCTGGCTGTGAATCCCGGAAAGACGCCCATCAGTCTGCTGCAGGAGTATGGAACGCGGATAGGCAAGACCCCAGTGTATGACCTGCTGAAGGCCGAGGGACAGGCCCACCAGCCCAACTTTACATTCCGTGTCTCCGTTGGCGAGATCAACTGCACCGGCCAAGGGCCGAGCAAGAAGGCAGCCAAGCACAAAGCAGCTGAGGCTGCTCTGAAGATGCTCAAAGGAGGCCTTGGAGGTCCTACTGGACTTGGTGTTGGAGTAGACGGATTCATTGGTGTTGATGTGCCTGTTGATGGAGACAGGTTGGTCGTTCAAAATATTTGTTAGGGTTCCACTTCAATGCACAACATGCAAGCATTAAGAAATGACAGATTTTCACTCGAGTCACTTCAGTTTATAGTTGTATTCATGATGGGCATCTGTTTGTCTCTGTATTTAAAATTCTCTTTTTTAAATATGATTATTTTTTAAATATGTAAATATTTTGTGAAACATAGATGTTTGCAACATCTCTGTCCAAATGTGTAGTAGGTTTATGTCAGGTTGACAGACCTGTACAGTTTGCACAGCAATTAAGCATCAAATAAATATGACATGGAGTTCCCTGTGCTGTGGTTTAATTAATTCCTTTTCTGTGTTTCTTTTTTCTTGTCTGTCTTTGCAGTTCCCAGCCAGATATGAAGACCTTGAGTAGTTCTCAACAGTCTGAATGTAACCCTGTAGGAGCTCTGCAGGTGATTTTTACAGAAGTTTACAGTTTAACAAATAATCAATTCTGCATGAGTACTTTCCATTTTTGTGTTCATATTTTTATAGCCTGAAGTTTGTTTACGCTTTTTTTTCTATGGATTTATCTGTCAGGAATTGGTAGTGCAGAAAGGATGGCGTTTGCCAGAGTACACTGTGACCCAAGAATCTGGACCGGCTCACCGCAAGGAGTTCACCATGACGTGCAGAGTAGAGAGATTTGTGGAAATTGGTACATTCATAATGTTTCATTCTCTGAGTGTGTGCCTACCATATACTATATAGTTTTTGTGCTTTTATTAAAATGCAAATTTTCTTTATAAAAGTTAAAATGTTAGCTGCCGGGGATAACAAATGTCATACATACAGTGTTTTGCAGATTTTTGTTTCTGTATTAATTGTCTGTGAATTACAAACACTTATGGGTTTTGAACCCTTATGCTCCAAGGACCTCAGAGAATCTTGCCATTTTAGGAGCGAAGTTAAAGCCACTGCCAAGCAATGAGTAAAAAATTTAATTAGTCACAATGCTAGTGAATGAAGATTAGAAAGTTAAACTTATCATCAATCTGTGGTTATTCCTTGCTCAACATTAACCACAATTTTGATCTTCACAGGAAGCGGCACTTCAAAGAAGCTAGCTAAGAGAAATGCAGCAGCTAAGATGTTATCACGCATTCATGATGTCCCAGTCGACCTGAGAACGAGCAACGATGCTGACACAGAAGATGACACATTCAACATGGTGAGAAAGCTTCAGATATGAACTTTAGGTGTACTGCACTGGGACATTTTTAAAAATAAATATAAAATCCACAAAGTTTTGTTCATCATCACAACACGGAAGTAAATCCCATCTGTCTCATTCAAAATTGATATTTCAAGCACAGTTTATTGATTTTACCAAAAAAAGTAAGATACACACGTGATGTGAATATGTAAATCTTAGTAGCGGTAAAGACTGAGTGTCCATTAACATCTATGAACATTCTCTTCACTGATACACAGCACATGGGGAGTAGAGCAGAGTCAGGTAAAAGTAAAGGCTTCAGCTGCACTTGGGACTCTCTACGCAACTCAGCTGGAGAGAAGATCCTCCAGCTCCGCAGCCATCCCCTGGGCATGCCATCTGACTCCAACTTCTGCTCTTTACTGACTGATCTGTCTGTTGAACAGCGTTTTGATGTCAGTTACTTGGATCTAGGTAACCACACATACAGAACCCTTCAGTTCTGCCTTAGCATCACATTTACACTTCATATTGTGTCTGAGATAAACATTCTTAAATGGATGACTTCCTTTTAATATGGAAATGTCACTGTTCGATCACGTTTACTCCATGTGTGAGTACATTTTAATTGCAGCATACCATACCTCACGGACATTCTGTGTGGTTACTGCTATTGTCATCAGATATGGAGGAAGTAGCTGGCAGTGACATGTTGTCACGGTTTATACTTTCAGCCTGCGGAAAAGTGGACAACAGCTTGTAACTAAATATGTGCTTAAAAAAGGTGACTCATGAAAATAAAAAGTAAAAATAATTCAATTTAAATTTGAAAAATGTTTAGCTTGGATATTTTTGAGGTAACTGTCAAGTACTCACATGAAGATTTTTATTTTGACATGCGAGTTCATATTTCAGAAACACTTGGCAACATTTTCTGCTTTAGCATTTTAACTTAGAATAAGCCTTTGTCATTTCTTTGCATTTTATGAAAAATAACTATTTCATAGAAAAATCACTAGTGATTAGGTATATATGTGATGTAGTATTACAAAGATGATGCGATTTACTATTAAAGAAGTATATTTGAATGAAGTGGCCAAAAGAAATGTGTGCAAGAACAAATATGATGGAAAAAACTACATTTTTCCATCATTTTTGGACTGAGTTTTGACTCTCAAGCAAACTGATGAAATCCATCAGTGTTGAGTAATAATACTAACATTCTTGTTTGTTGTTTGTTTCAGAAGAACGCAGTCTGAGTGGCCTCTGTCAGTGTCTGGTGGAGTTATCTACGCAGCCAATCACGGTATGCCACGGCTTTGCCCCAAGCATCGATGCAGCTCGTGCCAACGCAGCCCACAATGCACTTCAGTACCTCAAAATCATGGCTGGAGGGAAGTGATAGGACTTCTCATTTTCCTTCACAGAGACCAGAACACAGTGCCATGAGAAAAAAAATTGCACGGACTACAGAGGCACTTATCTTTATTGGTGAAATGGCCGTAACAATTTGTGATGAATTCTAATAACCTGAATTACCTCAGATTTGACAATGGTGACTTCTGTTCATAAATTAAACCCTGGAGTCCCTTTTTTTATTTATGCGGATTTGTAATTGTTGCCAATGATGTTTTTAGTTGCCCAAAACCTCATGCATCTTTTATTCGTTGCATATTTAGCAATATTCTATTAAAATGCTTTTAGGTACTTGGCGTTTTATTTTGTCATGTGTGTGCAGCTCCGTATCCTTCCACCACACCTTGATGCAACATAAAGGTGCAAATTTAAGGAGGTTTTTAAAAAATATCAAATGTGAAATCTTCACTGATTGGTGCTTCACTTAAACATGGATGGACTTAAAATTTATAGTTTCTGCTGCTGAAACAAGAGAAAAGGACTCTGCAAACCAAAAATGAGAAGAAAAGCATTTTAAAGACCCGTTTTATGGACGAGCCAACATAAGAACTGAAAACTCTTGTGTGTGAATTTGGACTCCAAATCTTTCTGTGATGTTTTTGTTTAGTTGTATTTGGATTTTTTTTTTATTCTAGTGTTAGAATTACTGTCAACTGAAATCCATCTTTAGTTCATTTTTAGTTTTATCAGTATTTTGGAAGTCATCCCTTGTTACAACTATGAAACTGCCAGGCATATCCTTGTGTTTAATCAGAAGTGACTATGGATATTACAAGAATTTTCAACAAACTCGTCTGACATTTCACATGTATGAACACCACAAGAAAGTTTTGTATCGAGTCTTTTCAGGTATAAAAATCCTCGTCAAATCTACTCTTAACCTCAAAATGTAGTCCTTGTTTTGGTTCAGACTTTTGCAGATGACATTGTAACGGTAAATGTCAAATCTTTACATGTTGCCGTGTATTTATTGCTCTATCTCTGATGTAATGTCTTAGCATGAGTTTTGAAAATTTCTTCTTTGTCACAACAACTCGGCATTAAATCATTTACACTTTTTTAAATTACTGATGAATTTTCAAACATGCAAAAAATCATTTGACTTCCAGGATTATAGTTTAGATAAAGATTCAATATATTTCGATGTTTCAATGTTGTTACCCCATGATTCAGATCATGCTTGTGTTAACTAGTGTTTGTGAATCATTTATTTTACTGTATAACAGGAAGCATTATGAGTTTTTGTGTTGAGTTGATTATTGTCTGTTTTGTCTCAGTGTAGGGCTTCAGTAATGCCTTGTGGTAGGAGCATATCCGTCACCTTACACTCAGTTCAAATAAGTCTCCAAATAGTATCATGTTACACTATTTATGTGAATAATGCCTTTTGAACAATAGAGGCTGTCCTGCTGTACGTTCACATCCACCGGTGCACAGTGCGTTCTGTTCTGTAACTGACCTCATTCTCTGGGAATGTTGACCTACGTATTGTCCATGTGATTATTGAAAGAAGGAACTTGGCTGTTATTTCAGAAGAGATTCAAGAAGTTAAATTCAGTCAATGTTATGGCTGTAAACAAATATTGCATCATTTAAAAAAAAAAAAAAAAAAAAAAAGAAACGAGCTCCATTTAAAATGTATCTGATTTCCAATAAAATGATGAATTAAACATGTTGCTGTTAAGGATTAAACCATTTATTCACAACTTTCTTCCGGGTTTATGTTTATGTACAGGCTGCTACGTTCACTGTAAACACACTATGTCCTAAAGGAAAACATATATCTCATAATCAGTCTTATTAGACATTCCACTGCTGAAATAAATCTGCACTTTATTAATCATTGATCCGAGGAGAGGGACTGACTTCTTCCTCTGCGTACCCGCTGCTGTCTGACTGCACACTGTCTCCACGGGCCACTTCACCTGGATAAGGACACACATGCACAGGTAAGACTTACAAAATATGAGGTTTCAGCAGCCTCAAGACTTTACCTGCAGCCACTCAGTGTGACAGCTAGAAAACTAGAATAATGCAGAAGCCAATATTAACTGAATCTCAAACCAAAGCTCAACTAAATGTATTTATCCCTTAAAGACACTGCAACTTTTATGTCAGTTTCCAAATGATTCTCTCTCCATTGAACCTTTCTCACGCGATTTATCACCATTTACAACATTATCTAATCAGTGATTTAGATCAACCCATTAACCTATCAGTGCATGTCTTTAGATGGTGGGAGGAAGCCAGAGGACTCAGAGAGAACCCACACAGACACAGGGAGAACTTGTAAACTCTACACAGAAAGGTCCCACCAGTGACTGGTGTTGGAATTGAACCCAGGACCTACTTGCCACTGCACCACCATTTTTTATTGTATTTTACTTTTTTATTTTTTTTAATCCATGTCTGTTTTCGTTCATATATTTTCTTTTAATCCACAGACCAAAAATACTGCTATGTTTTGGCACCTTTGGACCAAAATCACTCTGTGCATAGCTGACTTTATAAAACAACTTTCTACACCATATATGACTAAGACTGCAGCTGTTGTCCAACCTGTAATAACACACACTGTATGTTCCTCACAAGGTGATCACAGTCGGATTTTTCATTATAGTTTATTTACTTTTGACTTTTTTTTTCCTCTTGTTTAGTGTTAATTAGTTTTTAGAGCAGGTTTGCTTTTTATTAGTTTTTGTTTTTTTCCTAAATGCTTAGTTTTCGTTCAGTTTTCATATCTTTTATCTTCCTTCTAATTGTATTCACAAAAATCCCATACAGGACTCTGCTGCTTTCTTCCAACTTTAGTCTCCATGTTGCCAGGTAGACTGGAGACGAGAAGCTGATTCTAAACAACCAGTGACAAGTAGTGACGGACCGTAAATTGCCGTATGATGCCACCAGCTAAAATTGTTCAAAGGAAATAAATCGATTTCATGTCAAACTGACACTGAAAAAGACGAAAACAAAGGGAATTTTATCCTTAATTTTGATATGTTTTAGTTAGTTATAGCTTTTTCTTTTAATTATAGCTTTTATTTATTTCAGTTAACGAAAATGTTTTTTCAATTCTAGTTTTTGTCATTTCATTAGTTTTCGTTAATAATAATAATCTTGGTTTATAGTGATAAATTCACCTGGATAAAGCAATATATCTGTCAGAGATAGAAAAAAAAACACCTCCTCTTAAATCTTCACTTGTTCCTAAATCATAAAATATCTCATTGAACATAAAGTAATATAGTTATGCTAAGAAAATCCTCTGAATATGTTCAGATTACAGTATTCATTGTAGCAGTTACAGACAACACCTTTTTTTCTTCACACTTTTAGAACTCTTTAACCACAGTCAGCATGTACAGTATGGTTGTGAAACACTTAAGCACTTTGCTGGCCACACAACGATTCTAACAGCAAAAAGCTGTCTGTTTCATTCAGTTATGTTGCTTGTTGCAATATTGCAACTTTGGTGTTTAAAGGGTTAATTGAAAAGAAAGAAAGAAAGAAAGAAAGAAAGAAAGAAAGAAAGAAAGAAAGAAAGAAAGAAAGAAAGAAAGAAAGA
>JAQQZY010000023.1:15638537-15652332 GCA_030068375.1 Ostorhinchus rueppellii
GTGGGGTGCAATTTCTCCAGATTACCTCAACAAATTAACAGCTAGAATGTCAAAGGTCTGCAATGCTGTAATTGCTGCAAATGGAGGATTCTTTGACGAAAGCAAAGTTTGATGTAAAATCTTATTTCAAATCATTACAAATCATTATTTCTAACCTTGTCAATGTCTTGACTCTATTTTCTATTCATTTCACAACGTATGGTGGTGAATAAGTGTGACTTTTCATGGAAAACACAAAATTGTTTGGGTGACCCCAAACTTTTGAACGGTAGTGTGTGTGTGTGTGTGTGTGTGTGTGTGTGTGTGTGTGTGTGTGTGTGTGTGTATGTATATATATATGTATATATATATATATATATATATCATGAAAACGTGAGCTAGAAGCACTTTTGTTTTCCACTTAATCTTATTAATCAGCCTACATAACATTTAGCACATGTAATCTGTAAACCAGATAATTTCTAAAATAAATAAATTTAAAAAACTAGACTAGTTCTAATGAAAGCAGAGGCTGGGGAAGATGAATGTTCCGGTTCAGTTTCAGCCTTTTGAGGGGAAAAAAGGCATGTTTTTTTAAAGGCCTGCTTGTAACCACATAGGCTGCATGAATGGCTTAAAGAATGTGACTGCATACATTACAAAGACAAAGTTCATTTACATGACACTAAGTTCTTACTCTCCTGTGCTTGCAGCTCTATACCTTTTATGTGTTACCTCTCACAGTGAATGGCTTAACTGTTTCTGCTTCCAAAATAATTAGGTTGCTGGAAATATGCAGATTACTATGTAAAAAGTCTGTTTCTAGAATAATGACTCAATTCACCATATTTCCACAAGCTATATTTTTTAAAGAAAGCAAAGTCTTCTTATTTTGCTTTATAATGAACATCACACTTTCATAATTTTTGTATTTCTATTAAACTTACACATGTACTGTAACTACTTTGTTCCAAAGTAGACCTAAGTTTTTGAACCACAGATTGAAGAACCCACTGATGCTGTATTGAAACAGTGTACTTCAGGGCCTGACTGTTTGTGACTGTGAACATGAATCATAAGAGAACAGGTCGTGGATAGTTGAAGTTGCTCATCAGAGGGTTTGGCCTCAGATCCGGTCCGTGGCTGTAGGTTTGGCCTGAGGATGGACTCCACCCTCTGTCCTGTTTACATGGACACATGTGCTGCTTCACCGACGGCCCCCACACAACCCGGTAATAAAAGCCCTCCCACCATGCCTCCCACACGCAGACCATTTTCTCCTCCCAGCGCGGTTACAGCTGGGAGTGTGATGGGGTCTCCTCTCCCCCACGCAGACCGACTCCTCCCGCCTCCACGTTTCCCAGCCCACAGGGCGCCACCAGGGAGTGGCTAGTGGCCACGGAGGCAAGACTTAAATACCCATTCTGCCTTCCCCACCTCTCTGTTCAAATCAAGAAACAAGTCTTGGGATCGTCATACTGTGTAATGATATGCTAGTGATACTATGAGAAAACTAGACTCAAACGTTTATTGGCGTTAATATGTTTACTCATGGCGCCTTTTAAGCAGAAAACAGATAACCCAACGTCAATCATACTCAGTGGTGGAACCTACCATGCTAGGTCCCGCCCATCTCTCCGCCTCTGAACCTATTAGATTGGTCGATTGCTCACACTAAGCAGAAAAGTCCTCTTTTATTGGAGCAAAACAGCAATCCTTCACACGTATCTCGGAGAAGGGTGCGTTCATTTACAGTATCGGAGCAGTGCTGTGGTACGGTCACCGAGATATGAGCGTTACAGTGTCCGACACAAACCGTCCCGCTGAATAAAGTAGTATTTGTTACTTACTTGCTTTCTTGAAATCTAATCTTTTTTTGTCCGTTTTATCTATGACACATACTTGTTATGCTGACAATAAATGCATGTATATCTTTAAAAGAAAAGAAATAAGACGACAGATTATTAAGAATTGTGAGATGTTAATGAATGCCCTGAAAAGTAAATATAGAAATCTATTATCTATCATAAGGTAATGTGTGTAATTAAACTAACCAGAGGGTTAGTTGCTCCATGTCCGAAGGACAAGAAGTTGTGACGATATCCAAGTTACTAAATCGAACGTACCTGTCTTTCCCCTCCATAAGGGGACCTCGTCAAGTTTGTGTGAAGTTGTGAAAAGTTGTCAACTCGAAAAAAGACAAGAGAAACTCCTCCCGTCTTCAAATTATGAGCAGTAAGTGAACTTTTTTTTTTACTCAGTGGTATGTTGTGAACGAAGGATTAAGTTAATCTTAAGAAAGACAATTAAGGTACTGAGTTCTAAACGTATTCACCTTTGTTAGTATGACATTGTATTGTTTTTTGGTTGTCGTCTTAGGCACGTTTAGTAGTACTTAACTGCTAATTGTCGGTGCTTAGCTAACAACATTTAGCAACCAACGTAAGCTAGCTAACAGGTTAACTTTGTAACGTAACTTCTGCTCTTAAGTGACACGGCCAGTTACACTCAAATGTATATTTACGTAAGTAAGCACAGTTACTAAATATACTGTTTAGTAATACAGTTAATGTATTCGGACTTCATTCTTAATCTCAGTATTTTTTCCTCTACATGACTTGTTTGTAGTGAGTCCATGTTAGCTTAGCAAATAAGCTAGCTGGCCTTTCGAGCACTTGTGGCATGGATTTCCTTGCTTTTCTTTTGTTGACTGCTTCAGTGTAAATTCTTAAATTACTAACGTGGATAATCTTCTAGTACTGACCACGAGAAGACACTTTATTTTTCAGTTTCGAGTAGGGCTTCCGTGGTTGTTGTGTGCTCTTTTGAACTAACTTGGAAATACTTTGAGTGATCTTACAAACTCTTCTTCCGCAGATCAACAGCAGGGTGAAATGGCCGCTGTGGAAAGCGGTGGAGGCTTCAATCAAAAACGAAACGCAAATTCACAAGTAGGTTTACCGAGAACATTTAGTCACGTTGTAGCCACGAAATATGATTCACAGTTGGGAATCACCCATACTCTTAATTCGGAGCCACTGGAGCTGATAGCGGTCTTGTATTTTATTCGCATATTCGTGTCTAGTGTGTACATTCGGACGTGTTGTTGATTTTCTCTCCAGAGCACATGTCGCCGGGGTGGGGAATGGGCAGGTGATTTTCGCCCACACGGGGTGTTCCCGTCAAACCCCGGCACTTCATGTGCATTTTGCTCAGCCCATTTGGCTGGCCTTGGAGGGGGTGGCTAGAGGAGTGTGTCACTTTATAGGGCAAAATAAAGTGTGGGAGGGAGATGGGTGGGTTTGGGGGGAGGGGAAGCAGAGCCCGCCGCTTCTCTGGGAAAATGTGGTCCCTCCCATGTCGTCCCACCCTGTTTCCCCTTGGACTACTCACTCTAGCCCACTCCTGGGAAAATACTTGAATGAAACTTGCAGTGAGGCAGCACTATCCTCTGAAAAGAGTTAAGGGATTGTCGCAGTGTGTTTAGTTTACGTTGGATTTTCCAAAACCAGTGAAACAATATTCTTAACAAATGGTATGTTTTTGTTGTTGATGTGACATAAATTCAAGTGTCTATTAATGTCAATTTTAGATTTTTTAAAAGTTAAATCTGGTCTTTTTTTTTCATCCAGGCTGCAAAACATTTGAACATAACTTCTGAGGTTACATTTTTTTTCCAGTTTTTATCAATCGCCATCAAACATTTAACATCATTGGTGTCACCATGCTTTATTTATCATGAGTTTACTTTATCCAATTGACTACCTATTACTACTTTAATAGTTTAAATATCACTGTTTCCATTTGCACATTTAAACTGTTTAAATAAGTTTTAAAATAGCTCAATATATCTTTGGATCACAATTGTTGCTTTTTATCGCATATATTTTCGGCTTGTATTTTTACTTATTGACATTTGTCTCTTCTGTTTATAAATTTTCAGCAGGATTCACAGCAGCCATCTCCTCTTGCCTTGTTGGCAGCCACATGCAGTAGAATTGACACCCCAGGAGAAAACGATTCACCTGCAGACCAACAACAGCAAAGTCAGCAGCAACAGCTTGAGCTAAATCAAGGGGTTTTCACCTCCAGTGCCAACGGTTGGCAAGTTATCCCTCTCAGTGTTCAAGCATCCTCAGGCACCAACACAATCACTACCGATTCCCCAGGAGTGATGACAGGAGGTGACACAAGCAAGAGTAGACAGGTTCTGTCACCATCATCCGTTGCTGTGAGCACTCAGGGACAGCAACAGCAGCCACAGCAGTATGTAGTGGCTCAGGCTCCATCACTGCAGGGGCAACAGGTGCTTACCACCATATCGGGTGTGATGCCCAACATTCAGTACCAGGTGTTTCCTCAGTTTCAGACCGTTGATGGCCAACCACTGCAGTTTGCGCCTTCTCAGCAAGATTCTGGTGTACCTGCTGCTACAGGAGCAGGACAGCAGTTTCAAATAGTATCCTCTCCCAATGGCCAGCAGATCATAGCTGCAGCCAACAGACCTGGTGGTTCAGGAAACATCTTAACAATGCCCAGTCTCATTCAGGGAGCTATCCCAATACAGAATATAAGCTTAGGCAATAGCGTTCTGCAAAACCAACCCCAGTTCCTGGCAAATATGCCTGTATCACTAAATGGAAACATCACTATTTTGCCTGTCACTGCTGGATCAACTGGCCAAAGTGGAGAAGCAAACAGTGGGGGAGATGCAGGAGGAAACCAGCTTGTACAACAGCAGCAATCACAGCAACCAGTGTCTTCCAACAGTGGGGTAGCTTACATGACAAGTGCCTCCACTGCCACTACACAGGCAACCTCTTCTTATGGAATATCCCAAACACAAAACAGCAGTGCGGTAGTGACAGGTACATTTCAGCAAAACACAGCGTCTTCTTTGGGCGTCCCAATACAACCAGACAACAGAGATGGGCAGCAGCCACAGCCGATCCTTATTCAGCCTCAGCAGGTCATCCAAGGTGGAACACCCCTCCAGAGCATCCAGGGGGGTACTGTTACAACTGCAGGTGGTCAGGTGTTTGCTGCTCCCACACTCAGCCAGGAAGGGCTTCAAAACCTTCAAATTATGCCAAACACAGGCCCAATTCTGCTGCGCACCGTTGGCCCCAATGGCCAGATCAGCTGGCAGACCATTCAGATTCAGAGTCCAGCTGGAGCACAGATCACACTGGCCCCAGTGCAGTCTCTTCCTCAGCTGGGTCAGCCTCAGGGAGCCTCTGCCTCAGGAGGAGTGTCTGTCAACACAGTGCAGATCCCTGGGATCCAGACTATAAATCTCAACACGCTTGGGAGCTCAGGGCTGCAGATGCACCAATTGCAAGGTGTGCCTATCACCATCGCCAGCCCAGCAGGTCAGTCAACTGTGTGGGTTGCTCAGACTTTAAAATATTACCATAAAGTTTATTAAATCAAAAAATGGCATTTCAAATCCTGGAGCAATACTTTGTGGGGAAGCTTACTGAAGAGGGGCCTTGTCAGTATGAAGGCGCACTCGTCATGCATGATTGTATCAGTACATGTAAACAGAATCGATTCATGGCCATTTGACTTTTCTATGTTAGGAAGTCACTGAAGCTGAAATTACTTTGTAGGGCTGATAGACAAATACTTAACTTGGTACATAGTATTTGTACAGTACTAGACATGTGGGCTCTGTGTATTAGGTGAACCATTTGCTAAAACTTGGTTGTTCCTGGTATTTTTATGGATATTTGAAAGACAGCGGACCTTGTATTTCTAGACTGGTCTCTTTTGCTCTTTGTATGTCACATGCTTTCTGGTTTAACCAGTTCAACTGGGCTATCATTTTGCCAAGCCCATTACTGCACTCCATAGTTTGAGCCAATATGTTTGTTAGTGTTCAAGAAAATCCTACTGCTTGGTGATCTTGTATAGATGATAGCCATACAGCTGTAATTAAACTTGGTTGAAGTTTGCGTCTCAGGGGTGTAACTTGACCCCTCCCATCATAAATAGTTGCTGTGTTGTCTGAACCCTTGTTTATATTTCTGCCAGTGTATGTTTTGCCCAATACTAACCATTGTTTGGGATTTAATTACATTATCTTATCTTATGTCGTATACGTAAAGTTTGACCTCTTAAAGCACTGACATACTTTGCATGCATTGGTGTTGACAGAACCAGAATTTACTTTTGCACTGTGAGATCTTGAGGGTATGTGCTATCTAGCCATTTACAGTCTGTTACTTAAATTTATAAAGGAAAGTTCAATTACAGAATGAGTTTAATTTTAATCCTGTCATTTTCAACAAAGAGAAAAAGGTCTTTAACTGCTTCATTGATCAGTATTTCTTCCCCATCCTTACAGGAGAACAGCCGCTGCATACTGGAGGAGAGAGTTTAGATGACAGCACAGCTATGGATGATGAGGATATAAGCCCCCCGCCTCCAGGAAGACGCAACAGGAGAGAAGCCTGTACCTGCCCCTTTTGCAAGGATGGAGAGGGACGGTATGTCATTTAATTATAGTCTTAAACACTTAAATACTCTGTTTTTGCAAAGGTGAATAAATGGCACATTAAAGTTAAATTAAACTCTTGTTTGTGCATAAGGAAATAATGATCTCAGGAATAAAAAAAAACAAAAACTGAGCATCTCAGTGAAGGCAAATTGCTTTACTTCTGACATTTCATTCTTGTATGAATTCCCTAAACATAGAAGCCTGCTGCAGCTTACATGAAAAAATTTAACATGTCCTGTCATTTTTTTTTTTTTTTTGTTGCTACATTAAGCAGGGACCCCACTAAAAAGAAGCAGCATATTTGTCACATTTCTGGATGTGGAAAGATCTACGGCAAGACCTCCCACCTACGAGCCCACCTCCGCTGGCATACAGGAGAACGTCCTTTTGTCTGTGGCTGGTCTTTCTGTGGAAAACGATTTACACGTTCAGATGAGCTTCAGCGCCACAAGAGAACACACACAGGTGATGTTTTGTCATCTTTTATTCTGCACGTCAGGGCTGTACGCTTACAGTTTTTAGGTGGTAGCGTTGGTGCTAGCAAGTTTTAAAAAAAATAAAAAATAGTAGCACACACAGTTGGACAGTTGTGTTTTTTGGCCAAATGAATTTGATACAGAGAAATTCTAATGCTGAACAATTAAACTGATTCTTGAACCTTTATTTTTCCTCCACTTGAACACAACAGAATGAACTTAAACATTTTTAAATATGAAAAAACAGTATCATTTTCAATGCACATCAGTGAACAGTCTGTGCTGGTGTGAATTAGATATGGCTTACTGTCAAGAATCCATTCTAATCAGTCCCATAATTAAAAATAGGTTTTACTCAAATGTAAAGTTTGACTAAATATGCTTCACTGTGCTTAAACTTTGGGGCTTATATCGTTTGGTGTGAGAGGGAGAGCAATATGCATATCACTCAAATTCAATCAAGACAGATGCCACTATACCAGGGATTCTCAATCCTGGGCTGCTATCCTGGATGTTTTAGATGGGTCCCTCTTCCAACACACCTGATTCAAATGATCAGCCTATCAACAAGCTCTGCAGGAGCCTGATAATGACAGTCAGGTGTGTTGGAAGAGGGAAACATCTAAAACATGCAGGATAGCGGCCCTCGAGGACCAGGATTGAGAACCACTGCACTATACAGTACTTACAAAACAATGCCTTTTTGGTCTGATCACATACAAGCCAGGGGAAATCTTTTAATCACCGAGGGTTGAATCAATACATTTTTGTATCAGAGCAGACCGCCCAGTTTGAAGAAAAGATGTGTGATGAGGATTAAGCATTATGCTCCATAAATGCTTTAGTAGTATTGTCCTCCAAACGGCATCTTTTATCCTCGTCGTGACATGCTGAGGTGGAAACTACGGAAAAATACCTCTTTTTGCTTGAGGCTTCTTTTTCTAATGTGTAATGTAAGAATTATACAAGTGTCACAGTTCCCCGGCACACATTAGCGAATGTTTACCCAGAAATGTAGTTTTTGTATTTGGAAAGGACAATACACACGACACCTCACATGCAGCATTGTTCCAACAACTGATAAATAGGACGAGACAGTAATATAGCCTAGTTTTTCCCACTATTAGACATACCTGCGCAACTCCTTCGCACTTGTGCTAGTGGATGCATATTTCTCTTCGCACAGAATGATTTTTAGTATCAAATGGGACGGAAATTGTCGCACTGTACAGCCCTGCATGTAAAGTTTGTTTGTATAGATCAGTTTATCAGAGCAACCTTTTTTTTTTGGGTGTTCTCCATACTGCAGCAGAAAAACCAAAATATACCCAAAAAGACCTCATTTTGTTATGATCTAATAAATACTCTGCATTGACTTAATTGCAGTATGTTTTTTGCCACTTTTCAATCTTTGTCAGTGGTTGCTAGGTGCCCGTGACACTGTAAGGTTTTAATCTACATTAGTTGCCTTTTAAAATATGGTGTTATGACCTATTGCCCCTTGAAATATTTTTGGTTGAACTTTGGCCTATCAGCAAATAATTGAGAAAATGATCAGAATCTATACCGTGAAGTCAAATAAAGAAAAATATTCTTTGGGTCATGTAGGATTCAGTGCTTTTAGAGAAACTGTAATTTAGCCAGAGTTAACCATGTAATATCAGTTGTCCCTGCCATGATTTTAAGCAAATCTAGCATGCATTTCTGAAAGAATTTAACACTGATTTGATTTTCTCAACTGTTTTCAGGTGAAAAAAGATTTGTTTGTCCAGAGTGTCCAAAACGCTTCATGCGCAGTGACCACCTCTCAAAACACATCAAAACCCACTTAAACAAAAAAGCCGCTGCTGTTCCCACTAGCAGCACTACAGTTCCGGACGCAGCTTCACCTGCAGCAGCAACCGAAGCCGGTGCTGGGGCAGTGGCTGCCAGTGATCAGCACACCATCGTCACCATGGAGACCTTATCAGCTGAGAGCCTAGCTCGATTAGCCAGCAGTGGGATCAACATGATGCAGGTGGACCTTCACCAGATTAACGGAAATACCTACTAAGAATGGTAGAAGAACAGGAAGATGTTGCATTTGGATGTTTGGGTTAAAAGGGCATGTCTGACTCCAGACATACAACCTCAGAGAGGGTTAATGTTGTGACTGATGCAACACGACAGACACTATTGAATTTAAAAACTGTGTCAGGAAAGAGATTTCCTTCTGTATTTAGATATCTATGGCATTTAAGGGTCAGATGGATGAGTTGGATTAAAATGAACTGCATGAAATTAAATCAACATGAATTACCCCTGGATGGAAATGGCACAACACTAACATTTTGTCCCACTTACAAGACGCAAGTGTGCCTGAGTGGAATTGTCATAAATTACAGATCAGCTTATGTTTAACAAGTAGCTAGTAATATTCTGTGTTTAAAGAGAAGACACTACTATGTCCAACTCTCTCCCTCCTCTTGAGGGCTGAGCTTTGCTACTTGACCCTCATCACCTCAGGTTTAACTTTCAGGCCCTCATCACCCCATAGTGAAGTTCCCCTAAAACAAAATGTCATGATGTTGGCCTGCTGATTTTCTGTGCCAGGTTTCACACTTGTTAGAACTCAATTTGTTCACAAACTAACAACCCTATTGTAGTAGGAACAATATGTAAAGTGTGGACTACTAAAAACAGGGCTGCAAAACATTAGGTCATGATCAGGTTAGAGCCAAACACCCTAAGCAGTAAGGATGTAGGTGTGGAGGCATTGAAATCCTGAAAATAACTGTTTTAACCTCTTTTGTAGGTACACAACTTCAAGCCATCATGCTTTGATATGTTTATCATTGCAAACCTTTTGATTTTTTTTTTTTTAATGTGTATATATTTTGGTAAAGGCTACAGGAATCTTAGCTTAGGCAGGATCATCTTAAAGAACATGATTGCAAAAAGATTGCCTTTCAGTTGTATGAACCTCTCCTGCACAATCAATCTTAACCTTATGTTATTACTTTTATATATATGTAGATTACATGTGTAAACTCAGAGCCTGTCTGTCATAGCAGAATGTATTCTGTACAGTCCAGATCTTCCAGTACATTCTTTCCTGTGGTATTATCATTTGACACTTGCAGTCACATCAGTTTTTCTTTTTGTGGAAAACATTTACTTCATGAATAATTTCTGGTTTAAATATTTTGTAATACTGTCCAGACAGCATACATATGTAAGCTCAAAACCAAAGGTTCATACTCCTTTTATAAAAGAAACTAGAAATTCTTTCTTTGGTCAATGAAATTTCTAATATTTTTTACTCTTGTAATGCATATGTTAAAATTCTAACTGGAAAAGATCCAGCTTGAGGCAAACTTGGATGCACGTCCCTTTGTTGTCCCAATAAACAAGTTCCAAGTTATATAAAGATTTGAAGTTTTTCTAAATAGATGTGCTTTTTACCATTGTCCCTTTTGATTTGAAAAATCTACATGCGATTTTTGGAAGTGTTAGTTTCTTTTGAAACTCATTCAATGGATGGCAAGTGCTCTTACATTTATTTCCCATTCTAAAATAAGGGATTTCTATGTGTGTGTGTGTGTGTGTGTAAATTACTAATGCAAATGCCGACAGCTGGATTAAAGATCTGAATATACCCCATTTCATGTCTTTGCAGATGTCTATATCATACAGCAGTAAGGTGGTTAAAACTACTTTATTTCCTTAAAAATCACCAGTAAGAGCACTCCACTTAAAAACAGAACAGACACACAACTTGAACTGCTCCCTCTAGTGGCTTCAATTCACACTTCTTTGTCATCCTCACTTTTCAGTTCGTTATGAAGGCTGTGGAAAGAGGGGGGGAAAGTTCATTGCCAAAACTTGATATGAAAACATATTTGCTATAAAAACAATAGAACTAAAATGCCTGTTCCACAGAAAACTGTAGTGGGCTACTTTATGGAAGTATAGGACTATGTGGTTTAAGCTTTTGCTGAAAAGCTTTTTTTTTTTTTTTAAAAAAAAAAAAAAAGAGAAATTACCTGCTCAGGTAGGAGTGGACGTCAGAGAAACCATGGTACTGAGCCAGGGGGAAAAGGATGCCAGTGGGACAGCGACCTTCACGCTGGCGGCAGAAGCTGCAGTTGCAAATCCCTCGACATGGAGGGCATCTCCACTCCTGGAAAGAGTTATCACTCCATGGTCAAATTTCATATTAAATCATGGCTAAAACATTGCAGAAGACTAATATCAAATGTTTTAAATTAAGATTTTTCCATTACACAGGTTTAGAACTAGTCACCTCTACTCTTTCAATTTTTTTTTTTTTTTTTTACAAATGTATACCACCAAAATGAGGGTGGGCTTGTCATCGCAAAAGAGCCAGTAACTAATTTGTATGCGATGCAAACACCACAATAGAGGACATGGAGTCACCCTCAAAACTAATCCAGTGACATTACTCCCTTGCTCAGTAGGAACTGTAAAAGTACCTGGTACCAGGTACTACCACCTAATGGAAAAACCCTAAGCACAATTCAGGAAAAACCCTATTAGGGTCTTCCTTTTTTTTTTTTTTTAAACTTGCTACATTTACACACTACTTACAGCATGCATTGATTTCTTGACACCAGATCTGCTTAAAAATGTACTGATGTTATGCACAATCTTAAAGCAGAGAGTGAATGCTAAATACACAAGATGGTGTCTGATAACATCCAAGCTTCAAAATCTATTCATCATGAAAAAGAAAAATGTCTATAGTGTGCTTGAGGTGATATGGTGGTGCAGTGGAAAACAATCGTGCGTCACAGCAAAATGTTTCGGAGTTTAATTCCAACACCAATGTAGGTGGGACCTTTCAGTGTTGAGTTTACGCGTTCTCCCTGTGTTTGCACGGGTTTTCTCCAGGTACTCCAGACTCCTCCCACCATCTAAAGGGATGCACTGATAGGTTAATCGGCTAATCTATACTGCCCATAGTTGTGAATGAGAGTGATTGATTGTCTATATGTCAGCCCTGAGATGAACTGGTGACATGTTCAGGGTGTACCCTGCCTTTGCCCTTAAGTAGCCGGGATAGGCTCCAGCGACCCCAATGACCCAGGTGAGGATAAAGCGGGTTCAGAAAATGAATGGTGTGCTTGGATATTAGTGATGCACGGACCGGGTCAGGTTTTTTTTTTTTTTTTTTTTTAACCCGCAGGTGTCGCTTTTGTGGAATTGTTTGACCTGCCTCGCAAATAGTGATTCAACCCATCCCAACCCGACCCACAGGTAACCTGCCAAGCCATACGTCACTATTAGATATGGATCATACAAGACCGATTACCCTTCTAATATGACCTGCTGCCTCACGCTCACTACATAGTTCATTGACTGTGCTAGTCTTTTATCTTCCCCACATGCTAATCTGAAAATTTGGTTACAGTAGGCACTGAAACTATGCATTAATCTGTATCGTGTATTTGTGAGAAACTTACCGGATCCAGCAGCACCTTCCTGACATCCTCTCCATATCGGTTTCTCAGGCAGGGTCCGCAGAACTGTCCTTGAATCCCCCGACAGTCCTCATTGCGGCAGCACGTTTTAGTGTCAACCGTCTTCTGCCTGCATTGGTGGCATGTGGAGCCCTGAAAGCAGACACCGTCAAGTAGTCCAACATATTTTATACTTTTAAAAAAAATAAACTTGCCTGTATAAGGACAAAATATTGCAACATTAATATTCACAGAGCATCAAGAGGCATCAGCTTACAGTGATGCTGTTGTACACTTTATCTGTCATATTGTCTGCAACCAGCTGAAGATCATCCTCTGTAATTTCTTCCACCAGACGGACAATATGAGGCTTGCTCTGATGGGATCGTGTGGTTCCGCGACGCTGAGGAGCTCGTCGAACCTGGAACATTACAACTGACTACATTTACTAAGTTATTAAGACGTTAAGTGACAAGTTTATACAGATAAACCTGAATGTACAATACAAGGATGGGAGGAATAGACATATTTCTACACAAATTTTCACTGGCATGATACATTTTTATCAGAGGACAGGGGATTGGACCTCATCTAAATGCATACTTTTTCACAAAACTCGTCAACTATCAATAATAAATGTCCCAAACATATGACCAACACAGGAAACACCAATCAGGAAATAATACCCGAGGCACTCCTTTATTTACTTAAGGAGACAATGTCAATGCATTTTGTGTTTTTGGGTCATTTGTTATTAATAGTCTTTTCACCTTTCTTTGCTTTCATTCAATTGAGCTCCATTTTTGACAAGCATCTGGTTCTTTTTATACACATTTCTGTCATTATAGTGGGAACTTATTTTTACTGCAGACCAAGTGTAACACCCACTGCTAATGATTTGTCTTTGTAAAAGTATTTTTTTTTTTTTTTCACAATTTAAGCATTTAATTTCCATGTAAATTCCCTCAACTAGTTAAATTACTCCTACGCGTTTATTTTAATGATGGGAGATTTCAGAATAATAGAGAACTAGATATCTGATTTTACTTTTTTTTGCCAATTTCTCAAAGTACATTGTTCTTTTGTACATGAATGTCTAATTTTTCTTCTAAGATCTTGGCTGATGTTCTCATGACAAGCAAATCAAAACTTGTTCCGAAAGGAAGCACTAAACACAGCCTCAGGTGCTCAACTGTGACAATAAGCCAATATGCAGTTTCAAAAGTCATGAAATGAATTCATTCATTCATTTTCTATACCCGCTTTATCCTCACTAGGGTCACATGGAGCCTATTCCAACTACTTAAGGGCGAAGGCGGGGTACACCCTGGACAAGTCACCAGTTCATCACAGGGCTGACATATAGAGACAAACAA
>JAQQZY010000023.1:15675228-15698184 GCA_030068375.1 Ostorhinchus rueppellii
GTGCCTGAAGCTGTAGAACATCAACAGGACACTAAGAGAGTTCATCCAGAACTCAATGAGGCTGTGGAACACGACTCCCAAAGGAATCTGGGAGAAAAGCAGCTCTTTTTTTACACACAGCAAATTCACCCCAGATCCCTTGGCATCCCTTTTTGGCCCACGGGCCGCATGTTTGTCACACACTATAGAACAGGGGTGCCCAACCCTGGTCCTCAAGAGCTACTATGCTGCATGTTTTAGATGCATCCCTCTTCCAACACACCCAATTCAAATGATGAGCCTATCATCAAGCTCTGCAGAAGAATGATAATGACCGTCAGGTGTGCTGGCAAAGGGAAACATGTAAAACATACAGGATAGTAACTCTCAAGGACCAGGGTTGGGCACCCCTGCCCTGCTATAGAAGTACATCATGTCGTCAAACTGACTCTGTGATGTAACATGAGTCAGTTCATATTCTATTTTTTTCCTTTTGTTCAGACAACGCATAATTTTAAGTTGTTACCTGCTTGACAGTTTCGACTGTGACTCCAGTCTTCCTCAGAAGTGTACCTTGTCTGAACAAAAGAAAGAAAAAAAGAATATGAATACAGTAATGGAAGACAAAATGAACGTCTTTAGCCTGATGAGTCAGTTCAGCATGTGTCATGTGTGTCACAGGTAACCTCCGCTGGCTCCTCCTTCCAGAATTACGAATAGTTGTGAACATACATCATAGAAACTATTGCCACACTTAAAGGGTTAAAGTTTTTCCACATCTGTTGGACTTTTGCCATCCCATAAACCATGTGCGTGTCCTTTAACGACGGGCGTGGCTTTCTGGCGCAGCTTAATGCGGAAGACAAACATCCAGAAACACTCAAGTCCTGAGGAAGTCACCCAGAAGCCAAGCAAGTGTTTGAGGTGAGTCCATGAAACATAAACATAGTTAAAGTACATTAATAAACGGTACGATCAGCACGAAGTGCGTGGAAAAGAAAAGTGTCTGCTGATTTACATTGTGTCTGCGTGGGTTTGCGTCCTATTACACCTGTAATGTAAAAAGAGAAAGTTCGGAAATAAAACCAACTGAAACTGTTCAGGTATTAACTTAAACCATTTAAATCCCATAATGCCACATAATGGCGTTCGTGTCAGTCTGTACTCTGACGAAGCAAAATGTATGTTGGTGGATTAAATACTGAAAATTCAAGAGTGTCTTTGAGTTATTAAGTCTAATTTAGTTTTAACAACCCCTCACGTCTACTTATGAGGGGTGTTTTCAGTGAATTGTGGGCTAACCATAACCAAAATATGTAAACATCTGGTTCATTTGAAGATCTACTATGAGTAAACACGTTTCATTGTTACTATATCCACTGCTGTTTGATTCCATTTTGCACCTCCTCACCACCTGATCAGGTAATTATTGCATTAACACTATTGTAAATAAGTCTGAATGCTATACATTATTTTTAATTTTAGATTATAGTTTATACAATTCTTTATTTTTATTATTCTTATTCTAGTTTTTTTAAAACTATTTTAATTACATGGTACTCAATAATAAAGTGATAGTGAAACAGCATATTAATTCCACGTCCTCTGCATCTCCTAAATTGGTAATAATTTTAAAAAAAAATCTTTAAATATAAAATTTAGGTGTATGGAAATTTATTAACAAAATGGTTTGTTGTAGGTCTATATTATCAGCTGCTGAGTTTCTCAAAACCAAAATCATAGTTGACTGTACCAAATGGACAATCAATTTATTGGTTCAAATTGCTGTCAGAAGAATGTGATTTTTAGGTTATATGCAGTTATCTATACAGCAAAGTGTGATATTTTTGTTACAGTATAGTAAAGGTAGGCTTTAGTGCCTTAGATAACAAACAATATACACACAACCTATTTTTAAAAAAGATATTTATCAGGTGTCTTTTTTTTTTTTTTTCCCCCCCTTTGGCTATTCCAGGATTTGTGAGGGATTAAAACCATGTGGCCAAATCAAGGTAGGAGGTCAAACATAATATAAATAACTATAATTTTTATACTTTTTGTCTTGTCTTACTTGTTTTATCGAGTGGCATGTTTATGTTTTGTACTTTTTTGTATATCAGGTCCACCTCCTCCAGTAGGACCACCAAATCCTGCCTACCCTCCTGGCTACAACCCTGCTTTCCCTCCCGCTGCTCCTGCAGGAGCCTTCCCCCAGCCTCCACACCCAGCATACCCAGCTGGTCAGTATCCAGCTGGTCAGTACCCAGCTGGTCAATACCCAGCCGGCCAATTCCCAGCCATGGTTCCTAATCCACCTCCAGGTGCTCATCCTTATCCAATGGTTCCAGGTGGATATCCTGCTGTCCCTCCTGGAGGTGTTCACCCAGGTCCATATCCACACTCTCCAAAAGGAGGTCACCATAAAGGCCACCACAAAGGCCACCATGGTGGGGTGAATCCCATGTTAGCTGGAGGAGTGGCAGGGATGGGTATGGGGATGATGGGACATAAAGCCCACAAAAAGATGAAGAAAATGAAGAAGAAGGGACACAAAGCACACAAGCATGGACACCACAAACATGGTGGCAAGGTTAGTGTAAAGGTTTTATTTAAGTACCGAACACTGTAGGTGACATATGACAAGCTGCATCAAAGATAAAATACAGAGGATCAACTTGATTGAGGTGCTCTACACATGCAACTACAAACAATAGATCTACTAGAACGGTGACTCAGCAGGCGCATAGTTCAGCATAGTAAATGGGATGTAGTAGTAGTAGTAGTAGTAGTAGTTCAGATGATAACAGGAGGAAACTTCACACTATCAGCAAAATACTGCACTGCCACAAATTAAGATGCTGCTTAATAAATACCATTGAAACATGATGGGAATGTTGCTTTCTCAGTCTGTATATATGAAAGTCTTACTTAAATCTCAGACGTAGTTTTAGTTGCATTCAATCAAGGATGTTACTTCAAGAGACTAGCACATTTGTTGTAAAGTTGTCCAGTTTCCAGTGGCAGGAGACAGGGTGTTTAATGAAGGTCTGCTTGTTTAACATGGCTGAAATTATTTAATTAAAAATAATATGAAACGACACAAAGGCCTGATTAAAAATAAGCAACGCAACTTCAGCAACTTCTCTTGATGTGCACAGACAATATGATATTATTGTCTACTCTGTTAATTTTATGTCACCACAATAGCATAAGTTTAATACTAATTTAATCATGTATACACATTTTTATTTCTGTTTGTCATTTGTTTATAAGAACTGAACATGGCAGACAGGACATGGTTAAAATATACAAATTCCACTGAAGGATTCAACCAAAGCGTATGATTCCAAAAAAATAAAAAAAATTCCAGTACGAAACCAAGGCAAACTGCATTGAGATTATAGCAGAAAGAAAATTTTGGCACAAAATGATGTCATTAAAACAGTGTCAGTTAAACATTGGAAGATTTTGAGAAAATAAAGTCAAATCTCAAGTAATCCAGTCATTGCAAAATGCTGCTTGTGTAATGATTATGACAGAACCTACTTGTGTATTTTGTAAGAACTGGGCAGCTATTCCCAGCTGCAATCTACTACTGTAATCAATCTATTACAACAATTATAGTGTTAAACAGAACAGTATTTAACACTGTAGTTTGTCCACTTTTTGTTTTGTCTTCACAGTCTTCCAGCAGCAGTAGCAGCAGCAGCAGCAGTGATTCGGACTAAAGCCACCATTCCAAAAGACAGCTTTGAAGGAACTCATCAAAAGAGCCGTCTGATTATTAACAATTAACACAAAAATTCATTCTATCCATATTATGATGGCTTCTTCAAATACCAAGTATTTTATCATGCCCCGGATGGGCTATGTTTAACACTATTAGTGCAGAGCTTTAAAGGCAAAATGTTATCTTTTGAGAAAATCTAACACTGTAATTATGTTAGAGGTAATATGTAAAAATATGTATATTATATCACGTTATCAGTATCGGTTTTCCTCTGGGTAATGGCCAACTTTAAGATGATGATCTGGTCTTTATTCTCACCTGTTTTTCTGTCCACCACTACCACTACATGTATTCATGAAAAATTATATAGCCTTTAATGAATTCTGTCTATATTCATTCTAAGTGTATGTAAAAGGTTGCAGATTCTGATCAATAAACGTTTTGGAATAAAAATCATAACCGGGGTGCAATGCATTCTCGCCCACTAGAGGTCTCGTATATGAGTGTTGTACTGAACTTTCGAAATACAGATTTAAATCAACACTTTGCAAAAATATCTCCAAAATCTTTAGTAGTTCATATTTACTGGTGAAAATAAAAGACGTTACGGTTAACCATCCGCTTTTAAGTGACGATTTATCTGACGCAATGTTTCTATTGTGTACCAGTACTGACACAGTAAGGGATTTTACCCCCATTAATATACTTTATTTTTTCATTCTACGTTGTAGTATTATGACCCTAAACGTGTTTCAGAAGTTTAAAAAAATAAAAATAAAAACAGGATTTCAGGGGACCTTCCAGTGCGGCTCAGGGATTGGGGCTCGCGCTGGGTGAGAGGGCAGAGTTCAGAGGTTATAATTGTGTTGTCTTTGTGTAAAGGAGTGGAGCTCGATCTCACATCACTCTTCCCTCTTCCCCGAGTCCTTTCTAAACTCTCCCCCGGGTCTCTACCCTCCCGAACCTCTCCCCTTCTACCCTTACAACCCCAACCCTCCCCCCGATCACTTACCAGCGTACGACTCAGGTGAGTTTTATGTGAGTGTTTGGTGTTTTTGTAAATGTTGTTATGATCAGAAGTAGCGGAAAGAAAACGCGCCCAGCAGCTAGCGGCTGAGTGTCCAGCGTGCTAACAGGCCGCATGATGATGAGCACGCAGTCTCCGTACACAACTGTTTAGCTTCGCTCGCCACAGAGAAGTTTGATTTTTAATCTCACTTTAAACTATTACTACCAACTGGTTATCCGTATGCTTGAGAAAATGGCATCCAACTATCCTGGTGTGTAGGTTTATCACCATTTGCGCAGCAATTACTAACGTTAACAAATTAGGCTAATGGCTAGCTAAGCTAAGTAGCTCACGCATGCTCCATTCATTTTCCCAACACGGGAACTACTATGCTAAATGGCTAACGCACTTAAAACAAGCGTTAATAGTTAATTTGGTGTACATTAAACTAATAAAGTTGAACAAATCATCCAAATTTTAGTTGTTTCATTTCACGGACTCCTACACTTATCAACCGTAACCCCGTCTATTAGTAGGAATAAGGGAGATATCATATTTGCACATTTGTTGACAAACTTGATTCATAGCTAAGGACGAAGGCACCGTTAGCCAACCAGCTAAACAAGCTGTGTATGTGATGTATAATATAAATGTGATGGAGTTAACGATTGGTAAACGCTAACTACTTGTATGGAATTGGGTAACTTTGGGCTTAGAAGTGTTAAATTAACCATAAATGCGTCCAGCTGGTAGAACGAAGTAGCTTAAAGTAAGCTCAAATCAATTTTTTGTTAACATTCATCGTAGTACGCATCAGTCTTCAACATTAGCCTTTTGCTAAATGTTTCGCAGCTGTTCTGTGTAAGCTAATACTTTCTGTAGATGAGGATTTTGTACCACTGATGTGGGCGAAATTTAATTGTAATGTTTTTAAATGTCGGATAATCCAGGTGCGATTTAACTCCACTTTGGCTCTCCTGTATTCACTTACATTGAAGTCAAAGAACCAAGTCGAAAATGACCGGAAAACAGTGAATGACCTCGAAAGCTTTCAGCAGTACGACTGATAGTCATGAAGGTATTTCAGGAACCCCTATAAACTCTATCGATCGGAATAAAACAATATTCTAATGTCAAGCTTGGAAGAAAAAACGCTCATTAATTTTTAATTAGGAATTTCTGTTGCATAAAACTAGCGAGATGATATAATATTCCGTGGTAATCGCAGAGAAAACTAAGAAAATGGTGCAGAATCTTTCTTTTTGTGCACCACATGGGGTTATTTTTCAATCCAGCATGTTCGAAAATCTTTTAAGGGTGTCTGAAATGCCTTCTGCGTCCAAGTGTTTTTACTCCTCCTCTTGGACTTCTGGTCTTCTTTGACTTAGCTTTGTGACTGAATATGATGTAGTAAATGGGCCTAAAAGTGAGAATAAGGATCAACTGAGATGTATATTTTAGTTTATCGCCAGATTAGTCATTATTGCTGTGAACTTGGTAAGTGGAATTGATATTGTGCAGCATCATCAAACTTATAAAACCCCCAGAGGTCAAAAAGGTACCCTTGCTGAATGTTACAGTGTGGAAAATAAACTGTAGTAAAGCCATTGGTATTGCTGTAATGTTTACACTGCACAGGGATTTTCAAAGATGACTAATATAGGCCGACTTCTTACAAATCAGTGTTTACAGTTCAGGTTTGGTACAGACACAACACAGTATTTACTTTTATAAGCATCTCTGTTTATATAACTGTTTTCGTTTCACAGAATCACTATTTCAGGCTTGACACATAATATCATTAACTATACAGGTTTGTTTTTTTGGGCCTGGATATACCTTTAGATCCATCTTGGTGACCAAAGACCCAACTGAGTACGGAGAGCTACATTACAGTTGCAGTTATGGACTCCGGTGTGATTGAAGGAGGGCTCAATGTCACCCTTACCATTAGGCTTCTCATGCACGGAAAGGTAAAATCGCTCATCAGCAGCTTGCATCAGCTGTATAATATTGTATGGTATAATATTTATGGTAACGTAGTCTGACGAACTTACTAAAAACAAGGTCTTTGATGTAAAACAAACAGACTCTTTGATTGGTTTCTGTATCTCAAAGTGAGTGGTATTTGGACATCAGAGCTTTATCTATGGACCATGTTTACTTTGTTTTTCTTTCCAAACCAGTAACCATTTTTCCACCACAGAGTTTATAAAATATACAAGATACATGAGACTGCATTTGTCACCATAGCCAAACAGTCTGGCATTCACAGCATCAATATGGTCACACACTTGTTGCAGTTCAGGTCCTGTTGTTGTGTTACAGAAGGGTGAGATTTCATGAGGAAAGACGTAGTGTCTATCAGCCTGATTCTGACAAGTCATAATCCACACTATAAAATTACTCTTCAACAGCCTTAGCTAACATGTATGTCGCATGCTTATCCTTTTCAAGACCTTATCATTAGACGTACATTTGCAACATCCTAATGTTCTGTGCTGAAATGTTACTGTTGTCAGCAGTGCTACCTTTTTAAAATAGTCAAGAGTACTCATTTCATAATTTTAATGAACATAGTTCTATTTTAAAAGATTGTGCTCAAATTGAGCATTCTTAATTATTATAATGGATTAAATCAGTGAACCATGACCACTGAAGAATTTTCAAATGAGCTGCGCTGTGCACTTGTACTGACAGCTTGTCATCTTGTCAAGTAATGGGAAAGGATATAACCTGATTTATGGAATGTCTGATAAGCAAGGTGAACTGTAGGTGTTGGTTTGATTGTTAATTCTGAGGCATTAAATCATGGAGTGTAATTTAATCAAGAGAGTCTAACTCTCGTCTTATTTCAGGAAGTCGGAAGTATTATCGGAAAGGTAAGTTGCAATTCACCAAAAATAAATGCAATCGTTACCATTTTAAAATGTGCTCAAATTATAAAAAAAAATATAACTTTGCTGTGATTCTCTAATAGAAAGGTGAATCTGTGAAGAAGATGAGGGAAGAGGTGAGGTCTATTTTCCTGTGTCCCCCCTACCCCCCCCTTTATAGTTTTAAGAAAAGTGCAAATTTCATTACAGTTCCTAAGCTTTAGATTTTGCTCTCTGATTTATTTATTTTTTCCCAAGTAGTGTCTTCAGTTTTTCCTTTCTTATTGTCTCTAGAGTGGAGCTCGCATCAACATCTCTGAGGGCAACTGTCCTGAGAGGATCATTACTTTGGCAGGTCCAACCACCGCCATCTTTAAAGCATTTTCAATGATCATTGAAAAGCTGGAAGAGGTGAGTGAGAGGTTATAATAATGATATCAAATCAATGCAACGAATGGCTTCCAAAAATTTATAAGCACAATTTAGGTGTGAGGTTGATATTTATATTTTCTTTTTCTTTTCAGGATATAAGCAGCTCAATGACAAATAGTACAGCCACCAGCAAGCCCCCTGTGACCCTCCGCATTGTGGTGCCTGCCAGCCAATGTGGCTCCCTCATTGGGAAAGGTGGCTGCAAGATTAAGGAAATTCGAGAGGTACGCAAATAGACTAAAAAGACTGTAATTAAAAAAAAAAAAAAAGAGAGAGAACACATGACTGTCACCTTTTTACCTGTGAAATGATCAAACTGATGATTCACAGTAGGTTTTGCACTTGTATGACACTGCATCTCATTTTTGTATTTCAGTCAACTGGTGCTCAGGTACAAGTGGCGGGAGATATGCTCCCCAACTCCACAGAGCGTGCCATCACCATTGCTGGCACTCCCCAGTCTATAATCGAGTGTGTAAAGCAGATCTGTGTGGTCATGCTTGAGGTAAGTGGACTCATGAAGCAGTGAAGCAAACTGAAGTGGCAGATGTTGACTTGTAAGTAAATGGTGACATCTGTGCTCTGAAGGTTTTTGTATAAGAGTGTCTTCAGTCTGGAACTACCTCTGTTCTGTCTCAAAGATACCGTAAAACACAGTGTGGCACAATACATTATATGACAATCTAAGATTATTAATCAGTAAATATCAGTTTTTTATTTCTTTCTAATCTTTGCTGAAAATAATGGAACTGTAACACGCTGGGTATTTTCCACAGTTTTTGAATCAGTCAGTCCAGTGTAAATTATATTTTCCAATGTCTTGCATGAGATGACATTTTTCAACATTTGCCCTTTGTCCTTGGTGTGGATAGTAATATAATCACACTTTTTCTCTACAGTCTCCCCCTAAGGGGGTCACAATCCCTTACCGACCCAAGCCTTCAGGATCTCCAGTCATCTTTGCAGGTGGACAGGTACATACACGAGCTCAGTGGGGAATGAGGTTGATTGTTGATGTTATTTGTTGCTTTTGTTGTGTACCATTTGACCTCTAATGTGGTTGTATGCAAATTTTTATAGAAATCTTTCTGCTCATGTGATGGAAGGTCCCACATAGATCTTGGACTCAAACATAGTTGTATATGGATTAAAGATAATGGTTAAGGAACAGATGGAAAATATATTCTAGCTGGATAGAAATGGCTTTTTCTAAAGGTCAATGCAATGGTTTCAACTAGTCTGAAAATAATGACATTTTCCCAAGAGATACTCATGGGGCCTTCTCTTTGTGTTATTGCCCAGATTTTCAGTTCGGGTTTTGAGCATTAAGTTCCTGAAGTGACGTGGCCTAATTCCCACTATTGTTACGCTGAACAAAACACTGTCTGATGCTTGTTGGCCTAACAAGGACCTTTTATGCTTACTAAATATCCTTTATTCTTTGAAATAAATCTATCCTTCTGTTTTTTTCCTAATTCCACTGCAGTGTCTCTGAAGGTTTGTCTTTTCTCAGATATGTGGAGACTTTGGACAGATCATGCATGTTTTTATGCATAATATGCACCCCTAAATTCACTAACGGCTCTAGCTGTTGAGTCTTCAGGGATAGATACATCCAGAGGGATGAAGCTTGATGAGGGGCCTATGAAAGCTTTGTTTTCATTTGTTTCAGGCATATGCCGTACAAGGACAGCACGCGATTCCACAACCAGATGTAAGTGCAGTAGCCATTTTTATATGACCCCACCCCCCATAATTACAATGTCCCCTTCCAAAATGTGCGGCCGCCCATCCTCCCTCCCACCCACACCATACTGAACCGTTCTAATTTTATTTTATTTTGCCTACCTTCAGCCTAATATTATCAGACTTTGTAACCAGTTGAGAGTGCAGCACTGCATGAATGTATAGTTGCTCATTTGACTGGCAGTCAGTTTTTAATCAAACTGACACTGTTGTTTGTGTTTGTCCAGAATCTCCACTGTTCCATGAATAATAATAATAATCTGTTCCTGCTGCTCATTCTTTCCGTTTTTTCTTTTTTGTTTCATCTCGTTTCAAATCGTGTGTCCTAGATAAGCAAGGATTTCCATCTTCATTAACTCTTTGTTGGTACTCTGTGCTTTGCCACTTGTCGTTTGACATGAATAATCTCTCTTCTCTTTCTTAATGAGCTATAGATGTTCTGTCAGGAGCATTGGATAGATTTTATTAATAGTTTTCTCAATCACACTAACATTGAACAATGGCACCAGAAGGGGGAAGGACCACAAAAATGTAATATATGAAACTGTGCTATTTTAGATTTAAGCTTTAAGTATATTTGGTTGTTTGAATAAATTTAATTTTCAGCTATTAAACTCAAAATCTGTTCATAACATAAACATGTCATCTCTTTATTAAATGTTATCCAGCTACCAGCATAGTAAGATCTGGCATATTAAACAGTAGTGTAATGCCACGCCATTCCAGTTTTATTAGTGTTGGTCAGGCTATACCATGCATATTGAGAGTTTTCCTTGATCCTGAAGAGTGTGAGAAAACTTTACCAAGGGATGCAGCCTGCACTTTGGAGGAATACCTGCTGGGTACCTGTACAAAGACAAGTCCAACATCAATAATCCATAAAAAGCTTTCTAAACGGATAAAAGATTTGCTCAGAATTGATGATTCTACAGTCTGTCTGTTGATTTGGAGGCTCTTTGTGTAGTTGTCTGTACTGACAGTGTTATCTGTTTTTTCCCTCTTCCTGTGTTTTCCATTTCCTCCATTTCTCTCCCTGCCTCCTCTCTCACTCTCACAGTCTTCCTCTGCTGCTATCTCTCCACAGCTCACCAAGCTTCACCAGCTGGCTATGCAGCAGAGTCCCTTCCCCATTGCACCAAGCAACCAGGGATTTACTGGTATGCATGGCTTTGAAGTGCACTAATTTGTTGAATTCAGATGTTTAGACCCTGCCCATGTTTTGATTCCGTATTTATTTGAATGAAACAGATTTTACCTCAAACATAAAGAGTAGGGGTATCGGCAAATAATTTGCCAAAATATTAAAAATGGCAATATGGTCCAGGGTGATAACCAAATCTTAGGAGGTGTACATTTTTTTTTTTTTTTGAGACATAAATGCGGTTTAACATTTTAAGATTCCCCGTCCTAGAAATCATATTCTCTACATGCATAAGGGATTAGTTTTGTATAATATATTCCCTTTTTTTTTTCATTAGATTTTTCTCTAATAATTTTTTGTAAATACTGAGTTCTAGGATTGGCTGATTGATCCCTGATATCTTCCCGTATATACAAAGTAGAAGGTATAGATCTCAAATCATCTATCATGCACCATGGAAAGATGCGCTATATTTTGCTTTTATTTTTTTGAGTTTTCGTCAGTTTGCTTGACATTTTATGGAAAGATTACTAGTTGGTCGATACAGGCTGGTGACTAATGACCCATTGTTGGTTATGATTTCTTGTTATTATTATTTCTTGTCTGCCAGGAATAGATGCTTCTGCTCAAACCAGTTCCCATGAGATGACCATTCCAAATGACGTAAGCCGGTTTTTGTTACAAATGTGAAAGCATGAATCCAAACTACAGCATTTAAACGCAGCATTAGAAGCATTTCTTTCATGTTCATCTTTTCTTTAGCTCATTGGATGCATCATCGGCCGCCAGGGGGCCAAGATCAATGAGATCAGGCAAATGTCAGGTGCCCAGATCAAGATTGCGAATCCAGTTGATGGATCAACTGACCGTCAGGTCACCATCACAGGCTCTCCTGCAAGCATCAGTCTGGCAGAGTACCTCATCAACGCCAGGTGAGATAATTTCTTCAACTACATTACCCCCACAGCTGAATCATTCAGCTTCAGCTTTAGAAAATGACAAAACCAGTATTCCACTGGTGCCAGCTGTAGTCTCATTTTATTTATAGTGCAGTTGTTTATGCGATGAAATCATTGTTTATTTAAAATGGAAAAATGTGTTCCAATTAAGCGGTAGGCCTATCTGGATTTTTGGTTTGTATTTTTTTTTTTTTCCTAGATGTTGGTTGTAGGATTTAGCAGCTGTGTCAGACAAGCACATCTTTAGGTGCTGGAAATTCAGCTCTATTTTTATGAAATCTGAAGGGCTCTAGTATTGGTGTGTTCTCAGGCATTTTAGCTGTGTTGACCAGATTTAATATAAATGCAATCAACCAAAATAAGTTATTTACTTCTATAGTTATTAAAACAGTTGCTATAAATAAAAGATTATTAAATATATATGGACGATGTATAACATTAAAGTAGTAATCTATCATTGGCTACGCCCATATGCTGCTTGTGCTTGTACACTGAGGAAACAAAATTCATTTAATTACGTTATACACAAATGCTTATCATCCACTTTCGTTGTGGTTTCTTGTAAAATACTTAGTTAAATGACTCCCACTACTGCAAATCGTCAGTTTTGTGTTTGCTGTCTGTCTGCACTTGTGTCTTTATCTTTACTTCACTCTGCTGCACTTTGATCCATCACTGGAAGACTAATTTTGTTTTGAGTTTAAATTTTTTTTTTTTTTTTAATTGGCACATTAATTTCTAATGAAGCTTTGTGTCCTGTGTTTTGATCACATCCCTGAGTGACCTCTGTCCCCTTGACCCCACCCTGACCCCCGTACCCGTTCCCTCTCATTGCTCACCAGCCTGCCCTGTGACCCATCCCGACTGTGTTGTCCCTCTCTCCTTGTCTCTCTTTCTACAGTGTAGAGTCCTCTAAACCTCCTCCCTCCTCCTCCTCCTTGAACCCTGAACAGACCAGCCTGTGCCCTCCCTCCACCTCTACTACTACTACTACCACTACTACTACTACTAGTACCACCACCTCCTCTGCTGCTACCTCCTCCTTCTCTTCCTCCTCCTCTTCTTCCTCCTGTGTGGTGCCCCCCTCAGCCTCCATCCCTCTATCCTTGTTGGCTCCAGTTCCGCCTCCTCCCTCCTCTTCCTCCTCCTCCTCTTCCTCCACTGACTCCCTGCTTCCCAGCTCTCCTGCCTGTGTGTCAAGTCTCCTCAGTCTCAAGCCCCTCCCTCTCCTGGCCCTCCATGTTGTCAGCGGGGCCAGTAACCCCACACACCCAATCCCCTCTGAGCCCAAAATCGCCTCTGAGCTGGGCTCCAAGTCTAAAAGGCGAAGGCTCTCCCCTTACTAATGATGGAAACATAAGTCATCTACTACTAAAGCACTGACGATGCTCTTTGTTGTCTGTACCTGCACTTGCTTTTGTATCTGGCTGTGCCATGCCACGCTTACTACAGAAAACAAATGCACACAAACAAGTGTTATACAGCCACAAAGATGGTTGCTGCCATATTTATAAAATAGATATATGTAGCTTGATTCGGCCTGTCTGACATGTTGAGTGCATTATATTTTTAAAAGACTTTGAACTTAGCATGGACAGAGAATTATTTCACTGATATACTGAAGCATTTCTTTGTGTAAGCTCTGCTCAGGTAGCGGCTCTCTTTAAGATGTCACATTGTATTTATGAGAATAGTTTTCTTGTAGTGAATTTTAAGTGACTGTTGTTAGGTGTTATTGATTAGAATATGTATCTTTTTTCCCTTTTTTATTTGGGTTTGTTTTTGGCCTATTTAAAGGTGCAATATGCAGCATTTATTCATGGTTGTGTGCTTATGTGGAGTTAGTTTGTGGGAGCTGGTTATTTGTTGATGTTGGCTAGCTCCATTTCAAAGATGGCAACCTCCTGGTTAGGCTTTTACTGGTGTTAAAGTTTTAAAGCCAATTTGATATGAAGCCAAACCGGTCAACTCGTACATATGATTATATGATGAGGTGTTTCACTTGACAGGAGAAGAAATGAACCTACCAAAGTCCATGACTGTGAGTGTGGTTACTCCAGTCCACCTGATGGCAATAATGCACCTCTAAAGCTGCTTCAACAATCTCCAAAAACCACTAAATAATAGAAGTGAAACGGCACAGTTTTTAAAATGAGGCTGGCTATCTGAGGCTAAAGTTGTATCATAATCAAGTTTTCCAACTTGTGTCTTTTATCTATTTCAAATTGGCCAAGTTGCTTTATTGGTGCAATTGTAGTCTCTTGTTACCCCAAAAGCTCGTGAACTGTCACGGAAACAAACACCATGTTCAGTGTAAATCTCCACCCTTGGCAGGAAATCACTTATTGTGTGTCAAATGCCAGCGGCCTATTAACTTGTTTTATAATATGATCTGTAACCAGTATAATAATTTTCATCACATTGTCATGTTGCTGATGCACATGTTGGATTTAGCAACATGATGCCATTGACACTGGTAGGTGATGTTTGACAGAACCTGTTGTATTGACAAATATCAGTTCAGCTTGATTTATTCATACCAGGTTTTTTTTTTTTTTTTTTAAGCTTCTACCTTGGATCCGACCTTCTTTTAGCTTAGAAATGTAGTCTGGTAATATCCTCAAACAATCAGCTCCCAGCATGAAACGGAGTCTAACCATGTAAGCACATGGGCACGAATAATGCGTCCATATTATACCTTTAAGAAATAATTGTAATTGAAGTCCCCTCAGGTACCAGGGATACTGAAAAATGGAAAGGCATTGAACGAATTCAACTTCAATTTATGCATTTCCATTATCAGATAGTCTTAAGAGTTTGAGACCTGACACTATTGGTTAAATGAAGTTGACATGTTTAACAATAGGCCATCTGGTAACCCTTTTTCTGCTTTGAGAACATATTCACAGGCCACATGGTTTTTAAAAACAGTATTTTGTTATTATAATGGACAGTATATGAGTTTGACATTGATCTTGTATGTCTGATTGCATGCCTTATTCTCTCTCCCACCCTGGTGTTCTGGTGTGTCTCTATCTCTGTCTCCAGGCTTTCCTCCGAGGCCACAGGACTGACAGCCAACTGATAAGACACTGCATCTGCACTAAATCTCACTTTTATACTATTGGTTATCGTAAAGCAGTCAATGCAACTATCCAACTTAAGAGTTTATATATTATAGCGCCTCTTTTCATTTGAAATCATGTCAACCACCACTGAGTTAATTCAATGAGGTTTATATTTATTTTGTTTTTGGGTTTTAGTGTTAAAGACTCATAAAGTTAGAATTTTTATTTCCCTTTTAAGTCAAGTTGGAGGTTTTAATGTTCTATGGTTAGATTCTTTTTTTTCAGATCCCTCTCTTCCCTTTTTCTTTCTTCGCCATCACAAAGGAGTAGAGTTGGAAAACTCTGAATAGGTATATAGATTTAGTTCTGTACAGTCAGTTTTTTTTTTCTTTAAAAGGAAAGACAAAAAAGGAAACAAAAACAGAATAGAGTGACTGTTTTACTCTGTTTATATACCCCATTATCCTCACACAGTTCCAGTCAGTCTTTCCATTTCATGTGTCCACGCTCAGATGATTTAGATATACATAGCATTTTTCTCCCTTGTCATGTTTTCAATACAAGTGCTTGTGTCATGGATTACACTCGTGTCACTAAGGAGAATACGTAGCTGTACATGCACTGTCACTGGTTATATTTAGTTACAATGACAAAATGTTCTAACTCTCACAATTGAATTTATCCAGATTATTTAAAATGTTTATTACGATGCATGTCACTTTTTCTCCCTCTACATGTCATTCCTGGGGGGGGGGGGGGGTCATTCCTGTCCCCCCCCCCCCCCCTCCTGGTCCTGAGATCATGTGTTGATATTTTGCTGGGATGGGAGGTTTTTGGGGTTGGGCTTGGCTCTAGGGATCAGAAGAAGAGGGTTGCCCTCGCTTTTTTTTGTAAAGACTGATATATACTAAAAATGTTGGAATATTTGTTTTAAATGGAGGAAATATTTTTTTTTAACTACCAAAGGGGATAACTCCTGGACACTGACTGATCTGTCTGTTAAATGTGATGAGGATGAGGATTGAATCATTTAAGCTCTGAAAATAGACAAAGAAAGGGTTGTGAGTTAACACTAGTTCCTGTTTTGCTTTTTTTTTTTTTTTTTTTTTTTTCTCCTTTGCTCAAGTCAGGATTTATTTTATTTTATTTGCAGGAAAGAAAACTTTGGTGCACATTTTTGAGACCGTAGACCGCCACAAACAAGAGTGCCACAACATTGTTTAAGAAAGGCAAAGCCACCAAATGTCCACTTAGATGCTGAAAAAATGTGAACGCATCAAACAAGTGCAGCTTCAATTTACTGCATCTCCATTACCAGACGGTCTGTGAATTTCAGACCTGACTATTGGTTAACTGAAGTCGACATGTTTAACAATAGTCCATCTGGTAATCCTTTTTCTACATCAGAGAACATATTCACAGCCCAAATGATTGTGGGAAAAAAAAAACAGCATTTTGTTCTTATAATGCACAGTAAATGAGTTTGATCTTGTATGTCTGATTGCATGCCTCATTCTCTCTCCCACCATGGTCTACTGGTGCGTCTATCTGCGTGTCTCCAGGCTTTCCTCCATGGCCACAGGACTGGCAGCCAATGGCCAGTTTAAGTATTTTCTTTTAGTTACCAAAGGGGATGAACCCCTGTATACTGATTGATCTGTCTGTTAAAAGTGAGGAGGCTGAGGACTGACTCATTTAAGTTCTGGAACTAGACAAAGGGTTATGCGTTGACATGAGTTTCCTGGTCTTTGCTTTGCTCAAGTCAGAATTTATTTTATTTTTTATTTTGCGGGAAAGAAAACTTTTGTGCACGTTTTTGAGACTGTAGACTTGGGTGCCACAACATTGTTTAAAGAATACAGAAATAAAGATGTGAAATGCTCAAACCACAAATTGTCTTGATGTGTTTTTTTTTTTTTTTTTTTTTTTCCCCCAAAGGTAGTGAACACACAAATTAGACTCTTTAAGGTTTGATTATTTTTTTTATTTTAAACTTTCTTAAATATATTTATTATACAATTACAGTAATGCAGTATAAAAAGCAAATTTCAGTTCATACGGACTTTCAATCAGCATCATGGGAAATGAGTACCTCTGTGGTTGAGACACTAGAGGGCAGTAGTTTTGCTTTTTGGCAACATCTCATCCTTCAGGAGGATTTCTAGCATTAAATCCTGGGGTGACATTCAGTTTAAAACATTTGAAAGCTTTTAACAAACATCAAATAACAGAAAACAAAGAAAAGTCAAACTGAAGCTGCCATTTGTAGCTTATTAAGTGGGACCTGATCAGTAAATTAAAGAACAGATGTGATGTGCTGTTGCAGTCACACTGAACCACATGCACAGATGAAGGCTAGTCAAGGGACAAAAACATCAACACCGGGGTTGTCTGTATCGTAGTGCTTACCACAAATGAGCCCTCACAGACTTGTCAAACTGTCCAGCTTCAAAACCTAACAAAAATGCTGTAGTATAGTATCATTTTTTTGTCTTTGAATGTTTCTGGCACCGTTGAAGCTTATGATTTGTTAGTGGTTTATTCACAAAACCATCATAAATAAATGAGTCTACTGTAATTATTCCACACTGTAAATATACTGCCAGTTTCAGCGAGTAAGTGAGGGCACATAACGCATACTATAATTAGCATTTTTTCTGACATCCTTTGACTGTTTTATGTCCCTGTCATCCATAGGCCTTCAGTCATTTAATTAATAGGTTTTCCATACTTTCATGCTTTTTGATGCTATATAAACCCCTCAATGCTCAGAAGGATTTGTTCTACTGGTATTGCATTTTAAAACAGTAAACACTGCAATACTTTCAACATCTGCCCAGCACGAATCGGCGCTCTTTCCTTTGACCTGTGATGGGGCCAGAGCAGACATATTGCTTCTTTGTTCACATGTTTTTCCCTTTTTTTTTTTTTTTTTTTTTTCTGTGTTCTGATGCTCAGCAGGTACAAAGGTACATTCTATGACCATGAGCTTCTAGATGTTTAAAAAAAAAAAAAAAAAGAGCGCCACTTAATTAAAAACATCAGCACCTTTAAATTATACAATCTCACATTTTAAAAATTTGTTCATTTTACAACATCACATACAGTATTTATATTGATATTAAAACATACAAGTAGAAAATGGCAACATACCAGTGATAAATGACAGTAATAAATAAAAAATGTAAACTCAAACTGATAATGTAAACATTGTTTTACAATGATCAACAAATTCCCTGTAAAGTAACAATAAATTAGTCAGTGCATGTTGTTCTGAGGGGAAATGACACACTGATTTTGTGGAAATCAGAATTTAACATGAGTTAAGTGCAAAAGCTTTATCAGTGGTTCCTGCACTTAAAGACACCCTGAAAGGATTTTATGTTTTGTTCACAACAGAAAGATTTTGCAGAAATATGACACAATTTAAAATGACATGACACACATTTTCCTGACAGAATAAAAATACTAACCGACATGAAACATTAGTTGGTGATTGGTGAGGGCCTCGTCTGACTGAGGTGTCTGTTACTGAGGTGTTTTTTTGATGTTTTGCTGCAAAGCTGATCTCGCGCCTGTTACTTTGTCGTTGACGATAGTACCCTTATTCAGTTTCACATCCCTGTGATGCATTTATGTCAACAGAAATGGGATTTTCCTGTTCGGTCTGGAATATCAGGTACATGAAATCAGCACCCACTGGTTCTCTAGTTTCTTTTTTGTTCCTCTTTGTCATAAGGTGACAGGTGAGTATTTTCTGCCCCTTTGTGAGGCCCCTGATTAGAACTCTGTCTTTTATGTTTCCAGGCAGGATAGTTTTGGTTTGTGGATGTCTGAGTGGAGTAAAGTGATGAGTTTTCACCAGTTGTTTGAAGGTTGGTTTGCCTCTGCACTGCAAGAGTGGTCCAGCTCAGCACTGTCACAGTCCGAATCATCATACAGACCCTGGTTTAGGGAAAAAATATATCAGTTTTCAGCATTAAACTCTTAAAGTCTTTTTCCACTGTTAACGACTGATTCCTTTCTACATATCCAGTTATACCAGTGTGTAGGGTGTGTGCAGGTACCAGCAAATCTAATATAATCTTTTAATGCTCTTTTTAATGCCACTTTAAACCAATTTAATACCCATGTCCAACAAACATACAGTTTTACACCGTTTTTTTAATTTATTTATAGAAATACGGTTTACCATCGACAGGCTTTAACCAGGTTCTGACTAGTTCCTCCTCCAATCACTTCTGCTGAAACTTGCATCTTCCCATTTTTTTTTGACTGTTGCTAATATTCCCTCTGCTCTTTGGCCACAGCATGAGCACATTCACAGCCCATTGCATTCCAAGCATCCAGTGCTGTGATCGTGCATCGATCATAAACAATAGCCAATTAAAGGGTTCCGCCTATCAATCATCATATATTTTTGATCAAAATTAGTAAACATTTATATAATCTAAATAAATCGTGAATAACAATGCTTTCTTCCATCAAGTCTATTCAATTTTTAATGCTTCTGGACATCAAATGTAATGCTTTTTAATGCCATTTAGGTCCTTCCTTTTCATAAAATCTATTTGATGACTTAATGCTTTTTAATGACCTGCAGAAACCCTGCTGTGGTGTGTCTCCATTCACTTACTCACACACTGACTGTATCTTACCTCATAATTGTGGTCATTTGTAGCCAGCTGGGTCTTGACTTGTCTGAGAGCAGCTTCTTTCTCAGATAACCCATCAGAGCCCAGCTGGGTCGGGTCAGACGGGTCAGCGGGGATCTCGGAGCCCTGAGACAACAGGTCATCGCTCTTATCATCCAGACGTTCATCTGTGTTGGTGCTGACCACATCAGGTGTGCCACTGTGAGAGTGGTCTGTGGTGTTCCCCTCCTCACCGTCTGAGACTGACAGATTCTCTGAACTGAAGGTGGACAGGGACTGACACTTGGTCATGCTCACAGGACGCCTGGAGTTGGACACGACAGGACAAAACCGATACATACATTCAGTAAGAGGGTATGAATGGAATTAGATATTCATTTTGCTTCATTAAATGTGATTAAAAACATAAACCACCAGGTATCACCAGGTCATGATGATACATTTTAATCAACCATATAAGTAGATATTTACACAATGTGATAATAGTGATAATATTATATCTATTATCACATATTAGATGAGAATATTATAATAGTGATTGAGGGGGGGACAAAATATTGATACAGGGATATACTGTATATTACTTCCTCTTGATATATATTGATACACGAGTGGCAAGTATCAGTAATTGTATTAAAACATACAGTAAAGGTACAAACTAACAGTAAAATCAACAGAGACACTTCTCTTGGATATTGTTAGCCTCATGGCAAAATGGCCTAAGTTACATTTTTGGCCAAATTATGATCTCTATGTAACTTTACTTTTCTAACACTGCTGACTGATTTTTCATCAGTGGCTATGAGTTGAAAAAACATGACAAGACTACATGGGAGTTGTAGTCTGTGTCTGAGTTAAAGCTGAGATGAAACTAAGACTCATTTCATCTCACTTGTCTAATTCTAATTGAAACTATCCAGAGGTGTCAAGTAATGAAGTACAAATACTTCATTACCTAGCAGAAGTTTTGGTTTGCTATACTTTACTAGAGTAATTATTTTTCAGCTGACTTTTTACGTCTTAAATTTTCACACAGTTATCTGTACTTTGTACTTCTTACATTATAAAAATAGCCTAAATTCTCCTATTTTATTCCACCTTGTCATCGTTCAAATAAAATAAATAAATAAATAAATAAACTATCCAGATAAATGGTGCCATCCAAATAGAGTGAACTTGACTGTGGTTGGATGAAAAGTATAAACATATACCATTCTGAAACCCTATTGGTTTGTGACTTTTTGCACCATTCCAATACTTATATTCAACTGATCATCATATCTTCTGCTCCACAAACCATGTTAATGCTCAGTAGGACACATATATGGTTCTTTAATACATTAACATTGGACTAAAATGTGTTCATATTCAATGGCCATATATGCGGCTGAAACAGGTAGACTAGTGCATCCTAAATGCTTCAACATTAATATTTTAACATAACATTATAATAATTATGGCCTTTAAAAAATGTTTTTGGGGAGGTGGGGTCGTGCACTATAGGCTCCTGTGGCGCCGCCTAAGCTTTTGTCCTGGTGACGTTTTTTGTCTTAACATTTACTTTTACACATTAAGTAGTTTTGAAACCAGTACTTTTACTTGAGTAAAAAGCTTGAGTTGATACTTTAACTTCTACAGAAGTCTTTTTAAGCCTTAGTATCTATACTCCAACCTGAGTAATGAATGGGAATACTTTTGACACCTCTGAAACTAACACCACAGTGTAGTGCACATACTACTTTTTGTGGATTGTATGGTATTTTTTCTTTTTCAGTTACACAGTAATTTTGTCTTGCAATTTACAGTCAGTCAATCTTTCATGATTCCCATCAGAATTTTGGGCAAAGTGTTAAGGTTTGTGATTTCTACTCTTCATACTGATGCTGATACGATGGATTAAAGGCCCTCTAAGTTTCTATAGAAAGATAAGGATAGAACTTTAACATGACAAACCCCAACAGATGCCAAAAAGGAGGTGCAATGAAATGACACCTAATCACAAAAGTAGGTAAAACATCTGTATGTGTGCACTAACGGAGTGGGGGTTCAGAATATGAACATATTATTGTTTTGGATGGATTCACGGATGTAAATGTCAAAAGGGAGATGATGTAATGGATGGGCTTAACATTGCTTACCGTCTTCTTGGTAACTCCACTTCACTGTCCACTTCTCCTTCTTCTTCCTCAGATGACACTCCACGTCTCTGTTGAGGAAATAAACATGTTGGCCGTCAGTGGATACTGTGGGCTTACTGATGAGATATGACCGTGGTTAGACACTGAGTGCATACATTTTTTTTCACCTAACACTCCTGGGTCTGGGTCTTTGGGTTCAGTGGGTGAATACTTCCTCTTTGAATTGAATGTCTTATCCTACATACGTATATTTCTCAGTCTCACCTGACTCCGTGTGACTGCTGCCCTGTAGAGCAGTGCTGAGGGCGTAAGGCGTTGACTCCTGGGTGAGCGTGTGATCACCGTCCCGTCGTCCTTCTCCTCCCCATCATGAGGAACACGGGTACTCCCGATCACAGAGGCCCTCCCTGCAGCTGCTCCCCGGCCGCAGGGTGAGTCTGGGCTGCTGGAGAACGGAATAGATGCTGCATCTTCGCTGGGCGTGTCACTGCGTGGAGGAGTTTCAGCCAGGTCATCAGTCCCTACACCCACATCTGCCCCCTCCTCCACCCCTCCAGTCCTGCTCTCCTCCAACCCAGCTGAGGCGCTCTGACTGCCTGCTCTGTCCAGCCCCGGCTTCATCTGTCCCTTCCTCCGACCTTCAGCCTCCAAGGTGGTTGAAATGAGATCGGGGCTGGAGGAGGACATTTTCTTCAGCAGCAGGTCGTGCTGCAGACCCCTGAGAGCGGCACTGGGGTCTAAATGCTGCTTGCTGGTGGGAACAGAAGATGTGGCGCTGACCATTGCTAAAGAGGACGACAGTGTTGCCTTTAGCTGAGCCAGGTCCCCGCTGCTGCCTTTGCCGGCCTTCCTGTAGCGTGGTTTCCCTCTGCGGGATCGGCCAGGGGACGTAGAGCCCTTGTTGGGGATTGTGACCTGGGTCATGGATGAGTCCAGTTTGGGGAGGATGACTTCTGACTTAAGGAGGTCTGGCCTGAATGGAAATTATAAGACATTTATTACCTTAGCTTGCTAACTCATTTCCTGCATGATTTACACAGAAAGAAAGAATAAACTCTATGTTTTTGTTATTTTATAGGTAACCTATTAGGTTTGTAGCTCTCAGTCCAACTACTGCTAATGATGCAAATTCTTATAAATGTCAGAAATAATAACAATAACAATAATAATAATAATAATAATAATAATAATAATAATAATAATAATAATAATAATAATAATAA
>JAQQZY010000023.1:15732533-15761489 GCA_030068375.1 Ostorhinchus rueppellii
CGGGGGCAACAGTCTAAGCAGGGATGCCCAGACTTCCCTCTCCCCAGACACTTCCTCCAGCTCCTCAGGAGGGATGCAAAAACATGTATTCCAAAATATAGAAATGGCATATATTAAATTCAATACCAAGTACCTTAAGGTGAGACGAATATTGGTATAGATGAATATTGAATACTAAAATTAGATAATTAGAACATGTTATTAATGTAATGGCCATTCAGTTCCTGTACCGAAGGAGTGTGAGCCTGGTCCGCGTAGCCGGTGGTAAGTCAGACCTGTTCCCAGTGAGGGTTGGACTTGGTCGAGGCTTCCCTTTGTCACCGGTTCTGTTCATAACTTTTATTGACAGAATTTCTAGGCGCAGCTGGGTGGGGGAGGGAGTTGAGTTTGGTGGTGGGAGGATTTCATCTGTGCTTCTTGTGGATGATGTAGTCCTCTTAGCTTCATCGAACAGTGATCCCCAGGTCTCGCTGGGGTGGTTTGCAGCACAGTGTGAAGCAGCTGGGGTGTCTGAGGCCATGGTCCTTAGCTGGAAAAGGATGGAGTGCCCACTCTGGGTTGGGAGGGAAGTCCTACCTCAGGTGGAGGAGTTTGTGTATTGTGGGATCTTGTTCACTAGTGAGGGTAGGATTGAGCAGGAGATTGACTGGTGGATCGGGGCAGCATTCGCAGTGATGTGGGCACTGGTCCAAACCGATCCATCGTGGTGAAAATGGAAGCTAAGCCAAAAGGCAAAACTCTTGATTTACTGGTCGATCTACATTCTGACTCACCTATGGTCATGAACTCTGGGTAATGACCAAAAGAACAAGGTCGAGTACAAATGACCAAAATGAGTTTCCTCCGCAGGGTGGCCGAGCTCAGCCTTAGAGATGGGGTGAGGAGCTCGGACATCCAGGAGGGACTAGAGCTGCTGCTCCTCCACATCAAGAGGAGCCAGCTGAGGTGGTTCGGGCATCTAGTGAGGAGGCCTCCCAGGCTTGTCCAACTGGGAGGAGACCTCGGGGTTGACCCAGGACACACTGGAGGGATTATTTATTATTTGATGTGATATTTAAGGCAGATTTTTAAAATAAAATAAAATAAAACAAAAAAAAATAAAGCACATTGACTGTAAAATACAGTTGAAACACTCAGATAATTAAGGCTTTTATTCAGCAATATAAATGAAATTATTAATGCACATACTACTCTTTTAACATTTTTTGAACTTCAAGTGCTGCCCACTGGTACCTGATGAAATATCTAATAACATTTTTACTACTGATCAAATATCGACTTTAAAAAAACAATTTAGGCAGATGGCTGATATTGAAAAAAAATCCCAATATATCGGCCAGCCGATATATTGGTCTACCTCTATGCTGCCCCTGTGACCTGAACCCGGATAAGTGGCAGACTACAAGTTATTAACGATTCAAAGAAAATCATTATTTCTAATTGAGACATAATCACTAGTTTTCCCTCAACAGCTTGACATTTGATAGTATGTCAGCATTTTGCCCCAGTTGTAGAGTTTCCAGGTGCATAATTTAATAATCATTAGGTTATCGTGCTTAAAAGACATTGTTAGTGAAACAAAAATGCTTAATAGGTATAAATATGTTTAGGTAAACATACTACAACTCAGTGCAGTCTAATGGCTTCATGAATGAAGTTTAATGGCTAAGAGGCCATTTTTAAGCATGCCCAGAAGTGAGTATTACTGTGTCTCATTAGTGCAGGAGGAGAGTGTCTGCAGGGGAACAACACCTGCTTTCTGCAGGCTCTCATGAGATGGCTTCAACCTAGCTTTGCATACTGGATGTTGACTGAGCCAACAGTTTCTTTCCCTGTCATTGGGGTTGTCTCACTGGAGTAGCTGGCCTATTTGTTTAAATCACATTTCAGCTCACGATTAAAATTCTTTCCTCGCTTTCCTCCAATTTCTTTACACTTTTACTCACACTTGCGCCATGTGGCAAAGAGCCCTTAGAGATTGGAAAGTGAGAAAGATTTGTACTGAAAAATGTTTGGCAGACAGCTTGATGATGGACTGACCTGCTGAACTCTCAAAAGTGGCTGTGATAATTGAAAAACCTAATGGATTTTTATCATTTCCATCGATGACTGTTGGGAAGCCGACTCACCGCAGCTTCGTCATTCAGATTCACACAGATTAGACTTCAATCTGGAAAACAGTGTGTCTGCAAGCAGAGGTGGTGTTAAAATCTCTTGTTTGTGTCTGTCTTGTGTTTCTGCTCCTAAGACCTGAGGTTCATGCAGGACATGACAGGAAGTGGGTGAAGCAAGAGTGTTATAATTAAATGTGACATGGTTGTACTATACTTCATCTCTGACAATTTAGGTTTCTGCTGTCATATGGTCCGTGATGATGGAAGAAACTAAATATGTGGAACCACACTTATTCAGAACCGTTAGATTTAAAGGTTTGGAATATTACTTTTCAAACCAAAATGACTGCTGTACTCAGATGACGAACTGTAGTTCTGCATTCATGATTTTCATCTTAATGTTGTACACTTTTGTTACACATTCACATCTACATGTTTGTTTCTAGGAAGGTTTCAAGAAAGCGATGGTGATGGTTGGGGAAGAGTTCCTGGACCGTTTGGATTTTTACAAGTCCTCCTGGTTGCCAGCTCGTGAGGTTGTGGAGGAAGCTGTTAAGGAGAGGAATAAGGTACAAAACTGTTTAAAGTCTGCATGTTTAGCTTTTAGTTTTATTCCTTTATACATTGTGATGGTTTAGCTGCAGCTGTTTATTTTTGATATAATGTACAGCGGTGTGGAGTAACATCACTATGGAGCTGAAAAGACAAAGCCATTAGCTGTGTTTCCATATGAATTAAATGAATAGCATTCTCAGCAACTGGCATGAAGTAAGGAATGTACACAGTGTGCATGAATTCACAGTTTTCTGTTAGTTATTGTTACTTTGACTTTGTCATTATTTTCCAAACATATCCGATTTCACACTACTGCTTTCTCCATCTCACCTGCCTGTCTTTTTTTTGCACATAATAACCCACCGTTTCCTTGTTTTTCTTCTTGTTTCCAGGTAGATGCCAGTGGGGAGGTGGTGCTATTCTCTCAGGGTGGATGTCCCTGGAAGGAGCATTTGTTTGCCCTTGAAAAGGAACTCCAGGTAGAGACGCCAATCAAGTTTGTCCTTTACCCCGACCAGAATGGACAGTGGAGAGTCCAGTGTGTCCCTGATGGACTCAACACCTTCCAGAACAGGTTAAAAAAATCTATTATTTAAAAAGTTTAATGACGTGTTTAAAATCCATTTCAATGTCATGGTGGACAATTGTAGTTAACGATTAATTGTCATACAAATTAGTGCGATTTCATTGTCATTCTGTTTCTTTTAACCCTTAGAATAGTATAAACCTTAGGGTAAACATTTTTGTTTGCCTCTTACACAACTTTAGAATTTAATTATTATAATTATGCAAAATTATTAAGGTTAGTGCCAATAATTACAACAGACAGTTATGTAATATTTGTGACAGGCCTAGTGAGGATGAGGCTCCTTGCTTGAGTTGATTTGAAGCACCTGTCTGGTGTGATAGGATTCTAACTGAAGATAATCATCCGAAGAGGATTTTTTTTTTTAAGTTGCGGAAACACTGTGACAGGCTCAGCTCCAGAGTCTCCCTGAAGTGTTGAGTTCTAGTGACTGAGATGTTCCACAGAGTATGAATTAACTTTCATGCTTATCGGGGCGTTTGACAACCGTTCACACATGCCATCCAGGAGGAGATATCCTATTGGGACAGTCATAGCTGTTTGAAGGATTCAGGTAATCCTATGGTTAAAAAGAGGTTTTTCTCTTGTTGCTCTCAAAGGGGGTTGAAAGGATGTAAACACACCCTGTAACAACAATAGAGCCACCTGAGCCACGTTACCATAGTGTTTCCCTCCTGTTTCTAATATCGATTGCTTCCTTTGCTCTAAAAACAGGAAGCTTGAGGATACTATATCGTGTTGTGGCAATTTTACAAATGTGATCATTTGTATTCGGTTACCTGTCTTTGACGTGGGATGAATATGAAACTCCCTTGATGCCTCTGCAGCATCATGCTCTATTGAACAACAGTACCTGTTGAATGTCACTGATTAAATTGAAACCATGACCATAATGTCTTAATAAAGACACTGAACTGATTACTGGTTTGATGTTATAATACTTTCAATTATAGAAAATGGCTGCTAATAATAAATAATAATTACTGGTCATAATTAAGAAAATAATCAGTTAAGATGTCAGATAAAACAGCCAAAAATGGAAACACATATTTAAGAAAAATAAAGGAAAACAAATAATTTGTCATATAAATAGATTGAAAGCACATTTATGTTTGTCTTAACTGTGGTGTGTAGCTGCAGCTCATTCAATTGTCATTACTCATTTATTTATAAAGCACTAAATGGCCCATAAACTATTAAAAAAATATGCTGGATCTGCTTCTATATTCTGAACTATACATCTCATCATTTTACCTATATTATTATACTAATTTTAATTTGGGACATTAACATTTTGTTCTGTATCAGAATTTTAAAGCTATCCTTGTAAATAGCTTAATATGAAGACAGAGTTTCAAAACATCTTCCATGTCATTTTCTCTTGAGGATGAGCCTACATTACACTTATCACATATGTTATACCTTATATTGCTACTCTGAATTACATTTGAGTCATACCTCTTCTATTTTGTACTGCTGTTTATTGACTTTTTTTTTTTTTAACACCCAAGCCTGGTCCTTTTTTGAAAAGTGCCTCATTAAATCCTAGTATTGTTGTGTTGACATTTTCTACATAATGACAATGATGAAAAGATGGAAACCTACTGTGTGAGTCTTTTTAGATGATTAACATCTATCAGGTCTTTGTTTGTTACCGCTAGAGAGGTATTGTTTACCTGAGGAGCATCGTGTGCTCCGACCGACAATGTTGCTTCAATATCCCCTGTGGATTCCTGACGTTTGTGTGTTGTTTGACACCTGCCTCTAAATCCCAGCATAGGAAAATTATGGCCACGGAAATGAGCTCCAAGCTATTCATGCACCTTCTGTCGAGATACTCGAATATATCTTGTTTGTTTGCCTTGCTTATATGTTATGCAGTCAAAGTATTAATCGAGGATTTTAGATGGCGTTGGTCAGTTTTGCATGTCATGTAAGCTGTTTGATATAGTCTTTGTGTTTTACAAGCAGCGGCACAGTGTTTTTACCATGAAACATCCGTGACTGAGCTGGAACTACAGGGTGTCTCAAAAAAAAGAACCCAGAACACTCCAGGTTCTTTCAAATAATAAGAAAACTACAAAGCATGAAATTAAGTAACATGCATGATTTAGAAGCTAGTTACCAGGTGTCTCTATAAAAATTCAGACCTGTCACTTCTGTGGTTGGGGTGGGGGTGGGGCTTCAAAATGGGAATCCCTCTTCATTTTGCAGCTGCATGAGTATAGTGCTACACCAATTTCCAGTTTCATTTAAATATTGACTTTTATATTTATAGCTGGATAATGTTCTGTATATAAGCAGTGACTCACATTTCATTAAGAACAGTGAATGAGCAATGGAGTGAACTTTGCGAGTACATCTCTATTTTTTTCCCCCGACAAAAGGCAAACGTTTTCGATATTTTTTCTTATCTGGAGTTCTGGACCATATAAAGGGCTGCCTAACTGTGATCACATTGCTGTAAAAGTCATATTGACTTGATTTGCTTTTGGTTTGAAATGCCACACTCACAGCAGATGGTTTCTGAGACTCTTGATTCCCATGTTCTTTAACTGTTACCTTTGACAGTATATGCCCTTATTCTTTTACCCTGGGTTTGATATTTCTTATTACTAATACACCGTAGGTGGCCTGAGAGCAGTAGGGGGGCCCCCTGAGTACATTATGATTCCTTCCTGGTCCAACTATTGGCTACTCTGTTACTTTCTATTTTTACCACTTCACCATTAGTGTTTCTTTCCGTCTGTCTTGTTTTCTCTCCGTCTTTTACTGTATATGTGTCTCTGCCGTATAATCACCCTCTTCCATATCCTCACCTTTTTTCCAATTCGTCTTGCTCTTTTCCCATTAATCCTATTTCCCCCTCCCCCTTGTCCACTCTCGCCTATCTCGGCGTCTCACCTTTCACACCTTCAGCCCCTCCCTCGCCTCATCCCCCCTGTTAGACATTTTCCACTCCGCTGCAGAATCTCGTCAGGCGGCAGCGCTTTCAACTAAAAAGACAGGCACCTGTTTTGGTCATGGAGCACTTCAAAGATTTAATTTAATGCAAACATGGCAGTTGGTTTGGAGCTACTGGAGAACAATGGCTTGTGAGGATATGGAGGAAAAACATAGCTCCAGATGGCTTTTTTCTCCTGGTGGCCTGTTTCTTCCCAGTAGGCATGTGCCGACTTTGCGAAAGGGGTGTTGTTATCACCTGTGTCCCCGCAACTGCACCTGGGGGGGAAGGGGGTCTATTTTTATCAGCATCACATTGCTAAGGAAATGTGAGGAGGGAGAAGGAAGAGAGGAGCAAGAGATGTGCTATATAGGATAAGACTGTAAGTTGACAGCAATATGAGGCGAACCACAAAATATACATGTATTCCTGGTTTGCTGTCAGTTATTTTCTGATAAAAAGCTGTTGTATTTCTGTCTCTAACATGCGGAAAATGAGAATTGTAGAAAAGAGTGTTGGGATAGAAATAATGTGTTGTGATTTTCTTCCAAGAGCGGCAAATTCATGCATCCTCCCCTTGGCTGTCAATCCCGAACAGCTGAATCATTGGTACGGATCATATTGACAGTCTAAAATATATGAAGTGTGTAAAATGTTTTAATTTGTAGAGCTCTAATGACAGCTTGGAATAATTTGGCTGAACACATGCAGTGGATCTTCTGTGATTTAATGAACTCAAGTCCCCAGCATTCCTATTCCCGAATAGAATTTCCCGCCAATTAAACACTAATACCTCTATCTGTCTCATTATGGTATAGTAAGGGTCTGGGGGACTGTTCACCCAAGAGAAAATAATTTGCTAATTGTAAGTGTATTTTTAGACCGGTCATCTTGAGATTCAGTGCTTCCTCTCCTGTCATAACAACAATCATCTCCTCCTACTCCTTCACTCATTATCAGCCCTGTTGACCTTTCTTTGGAGCTTGTTTTCCAGCCATACTGTGGAGCTATCGATTGGTTGATTCATTTAACAGGGATTAAGGGTTGCCATGCGTTCCTCCCCATGTTGTCCTATGACGGTCTAATAGCAGTAAGATTGTGCACAGTTGAGATAATGGCATTGAGAGCAGAGTGAGAGAAAAAGGACATGTTCCAGCGCTGTGGTGAATGTGAATTGTCTGAAATTATAGTTTTGCATGACTGCTGAAGGCTTTTTATCTTGCAAGTCACACTGAATCCCATACTTTTGGAAGCAGTCATATTTAAACGAAGGCAGGAATGTTGAACAAGAGAAAACACTTTAATCACTTCAAACTGCAGTCGGATTTGACAAATCACTTTATTACTGACAGTTTCGACTGTACCGTTCCATAATTCATTTCGTGTGACAATGAGGAAGAGGAGCCTGATGTTGTCATGGAGTTGTTTTTGAAATCCGAAGCTTTTAGGTTTTATTCAGTCGATTCAAAAAGCAATTTAAAATCTGAGATTTTCCGGAAAAAGTTAGAGGTGAGTGATGAATCACAAAAGAAGAAAAAAACTCTTGAAACGGAATGAAAGGTGGCTAAATATATCAATACTTGAAAAAGAACTGTGGTCTGAGATAATGGAGATAATGACTCCATCAAGGTAAAAAATGATACACAGACTCATGCAAGAAAGAGTATGGTAATGCGTTCTTGTGTGTCTGCAGGGCTGTAGACAGGTCCACGGTACATGCTGTGTGTGGCAAATGAGCTGCTCTACATTTTTATGAATTTGTCGCCTCCACACTCCACACCCCAAGACACTTAGGTGAGGTCAGCTCATAAAGCCTCACAGAGCCAATCTTATCCTCACTTTTGTAAGATTGCCTGTTGACTCTAGTGCCACCATATGTTTCTCAGGCAATTGTGCTGTGTGATTTTCCACGTTACTGGAGAACAATAAAGCTGATTTTTTATTGGTCTATTACTGTGGCTGAAGTGTGTGATGTGTGAGAGTTACTGCTATGAAATCTGAAAAAAAAAAGAAAGAAATTCAACTGTGTGCGCTCAAATAACAGCCGAAATGCAGTATTATCCTTAAATCCACAATTTCAATGTAATGTCACTTGAATTAGAATTTTTTCTTTTATTATCTTTACAAAAAAAGGGAAGAATGTAGTGAAAATATTTAGATTTATTACGGTAATTTCAAAGTCGACTTATAAGATGCTTCACAAATGAGCAAATTAAATAAAAAAAGAATCTGTGGCTCTTAAAAGCAAATTAATTTTTATGAAAAAGTAATTTAATAGATCAAACCCAAAAATATGGCAAGGCGCTTCAAGGAAATTAAAAACATGAAGAAAGTTTCTGTTTTTTTCCCCTCTTTCACTGATATTGTTATTGTGTTATTGTTTAGTTTTAATTCTCATTTATAGAGCAATTCTTAAAATGCAGTTTACGAAGACAAAACCCAGTAAAAGATGAAAGAAAAAGCAGTTGAAGGAAATTAAAACTAATAAACGAACTAATTTAACATTAGGAAAATTGTTATTTTTCCGATGGTTGCAGAGACATGGAGCTCAGTTTGTTTTGGTCAGATGATGAGCCAATAAGCAGCTTGACCGTGCAGTATCCGTCTGAATGCCAACTTGCCCTTCTGTTTTCCGGTCTCAGGCTGTCCCTGCTGGAGGAGTGGCGCGGCGTTCGTGACGAGGCGCTGTCGGAGCTCAGCGGGATTAAGGGCTGCATCTTCGTCCACGCTGGAGGCTTTATTGGCGGGAACAAGACCCAGGAAGGAGCCTTGGAGATGGCCCGGAGGACACTGCAGGCCGCTGCCCATTCGTCTGCAAATGGAAGTAGCTGAGCAGTTGGAAAGGACGGCCAACGGTGCATTTTGCTTGTTGGGGTCAATCTATAGAAAGGATAGGAAGGATTAAAATGTTAATTCGCTAGCTTGCAGCCTGTACATCCCAGCCAGGGCTAATGTTGTTTTGTTCTTCCATGCCAGAGCCACACCAGTCTGGAAATGGCAGCCAGGTAACCTTGGACAAACTCTCTAAATACCTATTCTGCAAAATACAGGCTCACTTTGAATCATAGCATTAACTCATGCTATTTTTCATCTCTTTTCCTGCACTTCTTAGTGTGTAGCTGTTGGCATTTACAAGATATATGTTTGGTTTTGGACTCTTTTAAACATTTCAACATTATGTTCCATTCGACAATTAAAACCGATTGTTTCTCAGCTGCTGTCTCATGGTTTTTCGGTCGAGATAATGTGGTTTAGTCTGGCTGATTGCCTATGACACTTCAAAGCCTGTGAATACTAGGGCCTTACAATTCAAGGGTCCATTCATATAGACACCTGGACAATGATTCAACCTTTCATTTCCCGTGCGATGACATTAAATGTAGCACTATAAAGAGATTCAGAGACTACTTTGCTGGCTCTAAGATCAAAGTGTCAGTAATGAAGGCCTGGTTAATTCTGAGAAATGAAATTTAACGGCACAAAAGAAGCGCTTCTTACGGCGGCCAGTGTCGTGACAAGGTTACCGACAGTGGGACGAGCTGTACAGTCAATTTACTAGTAATAAAGTAGGTGGATGTGCCTTGAATTTTCTCATTAATTTTCCACTTTTTCTTCCCTGCTATCCCAACCTGTTACTCGTTCCTTATTGCATTCTCCACAAGACTGCCCTTCTGCTGCTCTTGCCCTACGTAACATATTGCGCTATAATTTAATTGCTGTGCACCGGTTCATTTTATTTCCATCAATGTCATTGTGCAAATGCCACAACATTGGAAATATTCATTTGTTATTACAGCTATTAATGCAGCTCTGCATATTTCATCTTCTGTTGTAATTTGTTGCATTCACTGATGCGGTCTATTAATCTGCATTTTAAATCTGGCAAGAACTTATTTCTTTTTTTAGAATACACAAGCTTTGTATGACTTAGTACATATAGTGAGGCATAAAAATCTCCCATCATCTAATCTAGATTTAGTTTCATGTTTCAACTGGAGCTGAATTTTTCTTTTTAATGGAGAGTGACAGGTTTTAATAGCTTTGGAAAGGTATTCTTCCACTCTTGGATCTTTATTTCCACAGTACAGGAGTCTCACAAGTGCACACAAAAACACACAAATTTTTAGTGTTATTACTCTGCTCCCTTGTGTTGGACTTATGCCAAGGTCTCAATCCAATCTATATGCATTCGTCAGCCTTTTGTGGTCACGTGGCTCATATTGCAATCACTGCCAACCAATGCTGGGTTGTTTTGGGAGATGCAGACGATAGCCCGGCTTACCTCTCTGAAAGGAGCTGAAGACAGCAAAGGTGTATTACGCACCACAGCAGTGTAATTGCACTCCCTGAGAGATGCATTAAATTGAGAGGAAAAAAAAAAGTGCCTTGTTTCCTAATATCTATTGATTTGAATTTCCAGCCACTGGTTTACTCTTGAATACACAATTTCAGGCTTATTCATGATCAAGTGCACTTGCCTGATTGCTGGGCTCAGGAAAACACAAGATGCTGTTGACTGTTTTCTAAAATTCTATATGTACTTATAAGCTTTCTCTGCAGTTTTTGTTAGCTTTGAACATGTCATATTTAACCTGTGCTATATTTTTTTGACATAAACAGTCAGCCAAGAGTGGACAAGGATAAGCTCCTTCCCGTCTCCCAAATGACCTGCAAAGCAAAAATTTTTAATACTTTGTTTTGTCAGCATGGATGAATTTCCGTCTGCGTAGTAGTTTCTAACGATAGCAGCAAACCAAACCTTTGTGCCGGCCCTGTGTTGTAAGCATTTTTAGACAACTACAGCCTAAGCAAGTCCCAGCTGGCCACACTCTGGAAAAAGGGCTACGGAGAGCCTCAACAGAACACCTGCCCCCAGCCTGACCTGTTGTTAGTGGATACAATCCCCAGAGAATGACAGGCTAGTTACAAGAAATGCTCCACTGCTTTTTTATCTCTCTTTCTCCCAGTCCATCAGGCATACCCCACACTCAGCCATATTGATGTGCCTGCACTTTCTTGTTTTCGACCTGTCTGTGTTTTTGTTTTTTTTTTCCAGGTCTCATGGCTATGACATGCTTGGATAATGCATGTCACAATAATGCCTACCCTTCATCCCTTCATCTCTGAAGAGTAGATATGTCTGTTGCTGGCAGTGAGATCTTTTCCGCTGCCTCAGTTCTATTTGTTTGCAAATTTGTGTGAGGTTCATTCATTTTTCTCCTTGGATGACTATAGCCAGAAAGAAGAGATCCCAAACAACTCTTTTTGATAGTATAACTCATGTTTTACAATTCTCTTCTCCTTCCTGCATATTAAACATGTCTCCCGTCAGCTTTCCATTTACTGTGAGGGACTTGGACAAACAGACAATATGTGTAACCATTTTGGAATCTGCTGTCTGCTATCGCTTGCTTTCTCATTATGCACTCCTTTGTTCTGTGTTTTGTGTTGGAAAAAACACAAAACTCAAATTGTCTGCAGACCTGTCGCTGGAAACCAAGGAGTCAATCAATTTCCAAGGACAAAATTTCATAAAATCCAACTGTAAGGAAAAAAGGGTAAAATGCATTATACGGGCAGCATTTGTCAGGCCTGGAAATGTCATCATTTTTAGCAGGTTGACAGGAGCAGGAGAGGAAGGATACGAGGTGCCATCACTGCTGTCAGACCTGTATTTTTTCCCCCAAGGGGGTCCTCTGTAGATCGGCAGCTACTCGCTGTTTGTGGTGGTGGAGAGAACACTCATCCTATGACTAACCCTCTATGAACAACATTTGTACATATGCTCAGTGTGTGTGTTATATTGTCTCTGATCTCTGTGTTTGTACATGTTCATTTTATTTACATGGGCATTTTTGGCTTTGGAAAGTGTGAGCGGTTGTTTATCTTGTCTGCAGACGTACGCATTTATTTTCCTGCACATACATCTTTGCTGATTTTTTTTTTTTTCAAGTAAGGATAAGCTGCAGACACACACTCAAATCAAATTACATATCAGTATATTCATCATTAACTCTATTTTAAGGTATTTACAAACTGGTCAGTGAGGTCTTAGTTGAACATCAAACCTGAAAAAATATTAATCTAAATATTAAATTAAAGGAAGTTCATCTTTTTTTAATGTTGTTTTCCTGCCTTTGTGTTGTCAACACTCTTGTCTGTCTTGTTGTGATGGCTGAATGGGAAAATCCTTTTTTTCTTAACATTATTTCACAGACATTATAGGTTTAACTCATATATTTTGCGGGTATCAAAAAAAAAGAGATGGGCTGATCATCCATGACCAATTACATCTGATATTTTCTCCCTGATTGCTATCGGTGCTTTTCTTTTTAATCCAATATCTGGTAAAAATAAATGCAGGTGTTCTGGTGCAGCTGCCTCTGTCATAAAGCATAAAGTCATCAGTCTGAGGAATGTCCCGCCTTCAGCAATATCTGATTGGTGATAATTAACAGTCAAAGGAGACAGGATCTTTAGTACTTACCTATCATCTAACCAATGTGAAAACTGACAATACATTTTTTTTTTCTATTTCTCCAAACTGCTATTGTATTTCTTCAAGTGATCAGTTGTTACATCATTGATAATATTGGTCCAGTTTTCAGGAATAAATGATCAGAATAAGCTGCATTGGCAGAGTTTGTGCATACAAATAAGAAATTTGACTCTGGCTTAACCATAGCTCTCATGGGTTTTAGAATATGTATAAGTTTTTAAAAAATTATGAATAAAGAATAGAATTTTAATAAAACTGTACAAATAGTGTGACACTAAACAGACGGAGCAATAATGCAAATATAAAAAACCCCCACAGTACATTATATGCGGACAATAGTGCACATTTACATGACATATCTGCTTCAGTGTTAAATGTACTTTATCTTACATATATTAGTGAGTTGGAACATCTTACATTAGAAGGGCATGTAATGTGCAGACCGCGTAGAACTCATAGCTCAGACTAACACTGCTTCTGAGTAAAACTAATGAATAGAATTTCACTTTTTGACCCAATACTGTCATGGAAACCACAAGCACTTTGGACTTAAATATTCTTTACAGTAAATTTTCATTTTCACTTTGATTGTGGAGCATTTTTCTTGCAAACAAGTCCTTGTTTTGTATTTCTGTAGACTTTTACCCGCCTTTTTTTCTTTTTTTTTCTTTTTTTTACTATGTTTATGTAGAAAAATGACATGGATGGATGAGTAGCAGAAGACAGGACTGTTGATGGTGTCATTGATTTTCCTAAACACACACACACACAAAGAGAGAGAGAGAGAGAGAGAGAGAGAGAGGGAGCAGTAGTAGGGGAGGGGGGACTAATGCCTCCGGTACAACAGTCAGTGATGAAGCCATCCGCAGGCAATAAAGCACAGATCCACAACTGATCCTCCTCAGGTCCACATAAACATGCTTCTATTTGTCTCACTGAGAAGATGAAGGCAAGTTTTCCTCCGGGAAAACCCTGAGGACCTGCGAACCGGAGTCTAAAACCTCTTTTTACGCACTTATTGGATCTGAAACTTCGCAACAACCCATTTCATCCAACTTCATAAAGAACACCGGCTTCACGGGTGAGTTTTGACGCGATTATAAACCCTATGCATATGTATTTAACTGAAAAATAAATGACCACAACTTATTACTGTCATGCATTTTATGAAAATGTCGATGTATCATTCATTAAATTGGGAAATGTTTTTTTTTTTTTTAATAATGCATAAGTTGTATCCACGATGTCTTATTAAACAACCGCATGTTTTTGTTTTTTTGTATTATTTTCTTGCATGCAGCTTTGTGTTCTTTCGGATGGTCCCGATGACCCTTCTCACCCAGACTAATGTTATTTGTCGACAGAATAAATTGGTTACATAAATGCTACGACCTTAGCCTGGCTGGGTTTGTTCAAAATAAATGTATAGTCCTGGAAAATGAAGTCAGTACAGCAGAGTATGGAGGGTTATTGTTATTGTCTATGTCAGCTTTACTTTAAGACAAAAAAAAAGAAGAAGCAAAAATACAACTGTGTGGCTCCTGTCTATCTCCATTCTCCTTGCTTTTGTAATTCATGAAGCAGATGACTGTTCAATTGATTGGGATTTGCATGAATCTCCATCCAGTATGGTAATAACTAGCTCTTGTCCTGTGGTTCCACTGGACCACTTGATGGACATGACAGATCTGTCACTCAGTCAGACACCTTTAGGCTACAGGCAAATCTAGGCCACTGTAGTCTGGGATTGTAGCCTTTGGAGTATACTGTTTTAGCAGCACAATACACATGGTCTGATTGCATTACGAATAAGGGACAAAACCTGAAAGTACTTGACATTTACAGGGACGGTCTGTTAATCAAATTCAAGACGTGTGATTTGTACTGTGAAACAAGAACATTATTTGGCTGCTGTTATCTCAGCATCTGTTAAAAAAAATATTGGATTACCTGGAAAACTAGCACCACTTACAAATCGAAATATTTGAGCAAAAGACCTGCAGGCAGATGAAATAGAGTGATTCAGTTTTGAGAGTGTTTAAAATAGCTTAACACATAAAACATGTCATGTATTCACCAGTGGTTTGACCATGTGATGCATGACTTCTCCTTTTTTTTTTTTTTTTTTTACTTTTGTCTCCTAACTGCAGGCAAACAGATGCTAACACTCAGACCACTGCTGGGTTATTTTTTTTCCAGCTCTGTCACATATTGACACTGTTGGATACAGGCAGGATTGATGTTCTCACTGTTAATAGTCTAGCAGACGATACTTGGGCTATCGATCCTACCTCTTTCTGAGCTCCATCTCTACAGTGCACACTCCCCTTCACCCAGGGAGTATGATTGAGGGGCCGTGGCAACATTAGAAAATAAATAGATAGATAAATGAGATGAACATGTATTGATGATTATAAGATGATGCTTTCCTACTGGTTTCCAATTACATTTGCAGGAAGAACACAGCAGGAAAGACAAGGAGAGCTCTTCTAATAGTGCCCCATGATTTATGCTTTTCAGATCCAGAAACACAGGAGGTGTTTTTAAACAGTATTAGATTACTTCAGTTATTATTACTGCTGCTGAGACTGTAATCCATTTGCCAATTTTATAATGAGATGCGTTGTTACCTCTTTTAAGCTATTATTAACAAGCACCACTGCCACATGTGTTTTTGTCATTGTACAATATCAACAGGATAATTCCTTGCCCATAAAACATTGGTTCATATATTTTCTGTTGTACAGTGGCTGTCCACACAGATGCGCAAATCAGATAAGCCAGCCTAAGCTCATTTCATTGTCTCTCTTTACCCACTGACCTTTTTTCTCCTCCCCCTCCTCCTAAATATCATAATCTTCTCTGTCAGCATTGATTTTGATTGCATGTGCTGTTTGAAGTAAAAAGAGAGGGAGGCAGAGACAGTAATCTGTTCCACACTGACCCTTTTTTCTCAACCTATCAGATCTTCGTGGTGCGTCTGTGTGTCGGTTTGGGACCTGGTGTGTGTCAGGGGGCTATGGTGAGGCGATGTGCACAGGCTGGTGTGAGGAGAGACGTACCAGCATCAGTGCAGGAAGATGGAGGGATAAAGGAAAAGGGCTGGATCTTCCTTCATGGGTGTGCATGTTGTTCTTGTTCCCGGCTCTGTGGGGCCAGGTGTCCCCTCAGTGCCCCGACAGCTGCCACTGTGCCTGGGACACGGCCACCGTGCTGTGCTCGGACGCAGGGCTACGGGAGATCCCAGAGGGAATCCCCCCAGAAACTGTTTCTCTCCACCTGGAACGCAACTTCATCCGGAACATCCCAGAGAGTGCCTTCAGTGACCTGGTCCACCTGCGGGACCTGTACCTTTCTCACAACCGCATTGACTCACTCTCATCGGGGGCCCTGCGGCACCTGGGGCCCGAGCTGCGCCTCTTGGACCTCTCACATAACCAGCTGAGGCAGGCCAGCAGAGAGGACTTTGGGGCCACTCGAGCAAAGACACGCCTCTATCAAAACCCCTGGCACTGTGACTGCACACTTCAGGAACTGATGGAGACTCTCAACCTGGAGCCTGAGACAGTCAACGGGATCATTTGTGAGAGCTCTGTGCGGGGGGTCGGCGAGGGCAGCAGGTGGGAGGACCCCGGGTCTCTGGGTGAGCATGCAGGCCAACCGCTGGTCAAACTGTTGGATTCTGGGGTGAACTTCTGCAGCCTGCAGAGGAAAACCACCGACGTGGCTATGCTGGTGACAATGTTTGTGTGGTTCTTCATGGTTATTGTGTATGTGGTGTACTATGTGAGGCAGAACCAAGCTGAGGCCCGCCGGCATTTGGAGTACCTGAAGAGTTTACCCAGCCCACGCAAGACCCCCACAGAGACCGATACTCTCAGCACTGGTTTTTAGCTCTCTAGGTTGTAATTAAAATGAAATAATGACTGAGAAACAATGTCATTTTTATGGAAAGTGACAAACTCCAAAATGCTGTGAGAAGCTACTGTACACCACTGTGGAGAATACGGATATGAAGGAAATGAACCTTTTACATCTGTGTTTTGTGACTGCACAGTTTCTTCACGTTTGTTACGATAAAGCCATCAATGTTCGGTTCATATTTTTTCTAAAACATTTCGGTGAATTCAGTCAAACTCGAGGGATGGGTACGTGTTTACTTATTCTGCCATCTGCCCTATAAAACAAAAAAGCGTGCAGGCTGAAAAAAGATGAAAGGATAAAATATTAATGTTGAGAAAGTACAAAAAAAAAAAAAACTTTGATCCTCATGTAACCCTCTGTTTCTCTCTGTGGTCCTTTTTCTTTTCTTGTCCCATCATGCTTTGCTTTTATCTTTCATTAAGCTCTAATTAGAAGTCTTTGACCAGCTGACCCATAATGAACACTTGAAAGGCTCTAAACAGGCCGAGTGTGTTTATCAGGTCAAACAGGGGTGTGCAAACTCTAATGGGTGTTCTCACCTAATCTGTTTTATGAGTGTGTTTTCAGCTGGGTGGAGCACGTGGTGTTTTTGTGTGGCTGTAGTTACTACGATAGCTTTGATTTGCACAGATTCTATTTAATGGCATTTTCCCATCCACGGTCACTAAGCCAGTTGTTTCAGTACCAGCAGAGAACAGCTGAGCTAAATTTACTCTCAGGAAGCCATTAGAGCTGAAAGTGAACTATTTTGTCTCCAAGCTGCAGCAATCAGCTCTGAAGTATCTGGACCAGTGTACATACAGCTGTAGTTGACAAATTATAGTCAGTTTCCAACTGGATCAATTGTTAAGCTGTTCTTAAGAAATTAGATTAGTGTAGTCATTTACCCTGAGACAAACACTCTTATTTTGGGTTTAATTAATCTCTTGAGTCCTCATTTTTCAATCTCTGCACTGTTCGTTGTGTACAAATTGTTCCATCTTCTACTTACAAAACAGTCTGTGTCATTATACATTTTTCTCAACCCGCTATGAAAATAAGAAAAACACTTTAATAATAAATAGAAATGTCGTCTCAGCTGGTGCATTTAATGCCTGTAATGTAATGATTTGTCCCATTACTGACAGGCGGTGTGCGGATACCGTGTGTATTCTTTAGGTACACTAAAGCTCAGTGTTTATCCTTAACAGAACACGACCCGACTGGATTAAAAGGTGCTTCTATTAATTCCACTTCAGTTTACTGTAATCATATTTACTGTGGCACTACCTGTGGAGAAAGGGGAGGAAGCACCATGTGATTAATGTAATAAATATTTTCATTCTTTTCAGTTATAAATAGAAATAGTGTGTTTGAAAACTCTACATCCAGTCTGTTTTACACACCGGTTTTCAATGTGGGGATCAGACATTTAATTTGCAGGGATGGAAATGATTCACAAGATAGGAAAGGAGGAAAAAAAATGTTTGTGCTACACAAAATTGGTCTCAGTTTTTGTTAAAATTGCCACTAATACCAAATGAAATAGCTCCTTTTAAACATTTTATTCAACAAGGGTCACAGGCTTCTATTCTTTTTTTTTTTCCAAGGGACTCACAAGTCAGAAATGTTTCAGACGGCTTATTTAAAAAGGTTGTTCAATGTCTTTCATGTGTCTTCAATCTGTTGAGCGACAGGTTAAAGTGCATAAATGTTATTCTCTACATACTGTATATATGATCAAACATTTCTGTATCATGTCCCTCATCTGAGGACTGGATTAGTAAAGAATAACCTGACGCAAACCCTAGAATAGATTCACTTTCTCTATACTGTAATGTGCTATATGTGGTGTGTGTTTGTTATGGTATACAGAGAAAAGCTGGTTGACGTTGGTGTTAGTTCAGGATAGAGACAAACTGTGAAGTAAATGTACGAGTCAAATGGTGTTGACATTACCATGGTAACTGAGTTGTGTTTAACGCATACAGTAAATATTGCTTGGCTGACCACAGGCTGAAAGTTCAGACCCAAAAGGTAGATGGTGTCTAATGTCTTAAAACTCTATGTGTATAAATTTGTGAATATTTCAATATTTCCTGAATGTTACATCATCTTATGTGGATGTTGGCAGAATCCAGTTTCCCAAAATGCATCGCAGCCACTAACATAATCTTTGCCACCTATAATGATTCATGAAGGTATAATGATACTGAAATCCCAAAACACAATAACCAAGCATGTCATCTGTGTGTATTTTTATTTTTATTTTTTACTGTATGTATTTTTTATTGGTGATGTTCTTCTGCCTTGTTGATTTGCTTTCTTTGTTTGTATAGAATAAAGTCATGGGTTGGAAACAATTACATTAAATAATAAAAGTGATTTCAGAAAAAAACAACAACACATAAACAAAAATTAAAGAAACATTGCTGTACTTTGTTCTTAGAAATGCTTCTAACTTTTATTGCTACTGAAGATTGAAAAAAGCAAGAAATTAAAGACTGGTAAGAAAAGTAATAGAAGCACAGGAAGGCATTATCAGTTCACAGAATGTGCAGATCACGGCTGGCAGTGTTTCCTATTTCTACTCTACCATGCACAAGACTAAAGGAAATGACTGAGAAGATATTTTATATATATATATATAAAAAGTACATGATATGAAATTTCACCACCTCCTTCAACATTTTCTTGTTTGTTTTTCATCACCATCCAACAAAACAATCAAAATGGCCCCGCATTCATCCATTTCACCGCTGCCTTTTCTTGAGACGGGAGCTGTTTCTCCCCCAGGAAATGTATCTGGCCATCACCACAAAAACACACAGTGAAAGCAGGGCACAGCAAAATGGTTTGCAGGTTCCATTTTTAGGGGTAATTTTTGCACATTAAAAGTGAAATCCTTAGGGAAGAGTCAAAAGCATTGCCCCAGATATTCAACATGGGCGAGAACTAACAAAAGAGAATATAAATAAACAGCAACTTCAGTCTGTTACTTGGTTTTGTCTTTTATTTCCAATTTACATTAATTAAAACGTAACAAAAACAAGTCAAGATCATATAATAATATAATAAGGCTATTATTATTAATAATAATACTATTATTAATAATAAAAAAAATATACACAACCTCACACTACTGAACCCTCTGTGCTGGCTGAAGAACTGGAGCAACAAATCTAACCACACCCAAAATCTTCAAATGCATGTGTGCGATTGTGTACGCCAAGGCAGAGGGCACGTCATGTGTGAGGGGACTGATGGGAAAATGTAGAGAGGAACGGGGGGGTCAAAGGTCACAGCAAATGGGGACGGGGCAGCAGAGACTGGGCTTTAATGACCAAGCTTCTCACAAAATTGGTCATTTTAATATTTTGGGCTTGTAAACAAGGAGTCTGGGGAAAAGGCATTACTTTGCTTTATGAAGTTGTTTTTTAGTGTGAGGTAGCTTTAAAATATAAAAACAAATGTTAAGAAAACTAAAACAAATGTATACGTTCCAATTTGGACATGCCTTGTTTGTAAAAATGAATTCTGGGCATGTTTGTTTCTGTATGCATGTGGGGTTGAAGCAGGAGGGTGGGGCAAAGCAGGGACATTCATCACCCTGAAATCCAAAATCCCAGGAAGAAATGCACTGAGAAACTGTATATATATGTATACACATATACATATATACAAAGTCACTACATATGAGTATCTGTTTGTTAAAAAATACAGACTGTTTTACAACAATAGCACCATTGACTTTTATTATAATACACAGTAACTTTTTGATACACACTGTGGTGGTAGAAATAGGAACACCTGCAGTTTCTATTAAGCTAGATTTTTGGTTTCAAAGAGATATTTATGCTTTAACGGATATGGTACAGGAGTGAAGAGGTCCTAGGTCTGAAAAGAGGAGGATGTACGAGTAGGAGTTGGTGCATAAGGTTTTTTCTTTAAATATGTGTAAGTGGGCTTTTTATGATTTAGCAAAAAACTCCAACAACAAGTCCAACAACCACACCTGGGACCCAACACTCAACAATAAATAAATAACACCATCACATTTTTCTCTTTCTAATTCCTTGGTGTGTTCCCATACTCTCCTCATACTTCCTCCTTCTTATTCATAGGGCGGGGTGAAGATGGCTGCTCACCCTGAGTGAAGTGGGGGTTTTAGGGAATAGTCCATAGTTGGGGGTAGGGGGGGGCGAGTTTACTGGAAGCAATGCTGGATGAATCACAGATGACAGTTGCCGGTGCCATTCAGTGCAGATATCCTACGGAGTTCGACTTGGAAAAAGCACTTTTTACTTAGAAAAAAAGTCCCATTTAAAAAAAGTGTCTTGATTTTTCTTTTTCTCTTTCTTTCCTCCTTTAACTGAAGTGTGCTCCTCTTTCATTTTATTTTTTTAAATTCCCACTTCTTTTTTCTCTTTCTATCCCTCGTTCTTTACAAGAAGCAGACTGGCCCGACATCAACTCCAAACTCTTGGTCTGCTCCTCCAATATCCATGGGGGCAATGTCCACAATGGGCAGACGAGAGGTCTTCTGTGATCTGTATTCAATCACTGTCTTGCCCCACTGTCCCGTGTGTCTCTGTACAGAGAGAAAAAGCACAAGAGCTGTTAGATGACCCATGACTTCTACAAAATGGCCGAAAATTAGATTAGATTGGTGAGTCTGACTGAACAGCACAGAGAGAGAGAGACAGCATTAACTATGTGTGCTGAGCAGGAGAATTAAACAATATGCATACAATTTTCAACATCATCCTTTTGTCTTTTACAACCTCCTTCAAGGAGAACAATCCCATTTCCCCATCTGTCTCTTATTCAGCTGAATTTTGGAAAAAGTAGTGTGAGGATTTTCATTCAACTGGTCAAGGCCAAGGACAAAACCCTTAAATTTTGGAGCAAATCTATAAATCGGGTGGAGGCTGAAGGTTCTTCTAACATTTTGATATATTTCTTTAACATGAGAGAGCTCCAGGTTGGAATTAACTGACCAGTGTTGCCACGTAACTCAATGGACTCTGATGATTTGGGGTTTGCTTTTGGTTTAATATTGTAAAAAGAAAGACGACTGGAAAGTTGGCCTTGGAAGACATCTGTGCACTCTAGCTATATTGATGTTTTTTAACTTTACTTTACATGGGGTTTAGTTTGAATTTGATGAAATATGCATGTATTTTTAAGCGAATACCAAATGTGAAGGCACATGGTGCTCAGCCCAGTCTTACCGTGCAGCCATCTTCCATCACGCTGTAGGTGAAGCGGCTGTTGCCCTCAGCTCTGATCTCCACATCGTTGGAGCCCTGCAGCAGCACAGCCTTCTTCAGGTTGCCTGTTGAGGCATCCATGTAGGCCACGCTGTTCTTACAGTGGTAGGTGAGGTTTTGAGCAGCCTCGGTGGACAACAGTCTCAGGAAAGTCATCTGAATGGCAGCTGTGTTGGGTGCCAGGCTGTCATCACCATAGCTGAACTGCACAATAAGGAGCAAAAAGGGTTGAAGAACTCAATTCTTATTCCTTACTTTCAGTGAAACACTCATTTGTCACCAAACAAGACAAAATGGCTAATGTGTTATGAAGTGACTTACGTGGAATCCTCCATTCATTGTCTCTGCAAACCAGACGTGTTTGCGGTCTTTGCTCTTGCTAGACCACCAGTTCTTGCGAGGGATGCTAGAAGGTCTGGGGTAGACACACGACTCTCCGGTCTCCATGTTGCAGAAGACTTTGATTGCGTCAACAGTGCAGCCCTGGTTGGGGTCAATCCAGTACTCTCCTAGAGACAGAGAGACAAGGACGACCGGAAATCAACACTTATACCTTGTTCCTCATCTTTTCAAAAATGAAAAAAACCTGATGAGCAAAAGTGTAAATATATATTGAATAAAATGATGAGATCTTGTGTAATTTTGACATCCTGAAACAATCCTGACATTCCCAGACTACACAAACTACATTTAACGGCCGTCTGGACTTTATCTAACCTGAGCTGCCATCTAGCAGCTCAGGTTTGCTTCACGATCTCACCCCAATTTGACCAATTCCTCTCTGTGTCACTCACCGCTCTTCCAGTCGGGATGGCAGAGCTTCAGGTCTCTGCAGGTGCGAGCAGGGTTCTTCTTGGATCCCTCAGGGCTGCGGATGTTCTCAATCTGGTTGTTGAGGGATTTGAGAGTGGCGTCGACCTCAGCGTCATGCTGGCGAAGGTTTCCGGAGGCCTGGTCGGCCCTCATATACCTGAGAGGATCAGGGGACTTCTCAGTCTGACCCAGGCCAGCGAAGGCAGACATGTCAATGCCAGGGCCAGGGGGACCGGGAGGACCAGGTGGTCCAGGGTTTCCTGGGGGTCCCTGAGAAAAGGAGAATCAAGATGATAATATGTTAAATATAGCACTACAAAGTTTGAAAGTTACTTTAGTCATCGTCCTATTTGTGCAGTCTGGTTTCTTGCTCACAAATGGTGGATTATTTCTTCTCCTGTTTGAATTGACAAGTCCCCTTCATGACCATAAAATGTTTGTGGGAAATGTTGCCATCTGTTTTGCAATCTGCTGTCTCTCATCATTTCAGTTTTCCTGTCTGGGGCATTCCTTCGACAATAGACAAATGCAAACAATGGCTAATGATGCCAACCAGACACCTGCAATTTGTATTTTTTTTTATTAGTTTTTTTGCACTTCCCGCTGTTCATGATTCTTAGGATAACTTTTAATGCCTAACATTTTACTGGATAGATTTGCATAATGGTTACATCTGATTATTGTTGGTGTCAATCTTTTATTATCTTATTTTGTTAATCTTTTTAACACAGTTTACTACACATGACTGAATGACGGAAGAATTACACATTATCCTCGACACTAAAATAATATCTGACATGATACTAGATGTAAAATGCATTTGTAGTGTTCATTGTGCTGTATTGGAAGTTGGGGTGACCACTATATTCAGTTTGCATTATCAACGGCATCATTTATCATTGACGCTCTTATTACTATTACTATTTTAGTATACTACCATATCAGTACACAGTATACTGTATGTAATGGGCAGAGTGCTGACTAAGCTATTACTTTACATTTAATATTAGAAACAAAATTTAACATGTGGAGAAGGCTTGTTGTGGGTACTCACAGCAGGACCGGATTCTCCTGTGCGTCCACGAGGTCCAGGGGGTCCAATGGGTCCTGGGAGGCCATTGTTTCCGTCCTTTCCAGCAGGGCCAACAGGTCCAGGAGGTCCCTAAATACACAGATGAAAACGATTTCTTGATGTTAAGACATAAATGCACTACTTAACTATGTCATTAGTGTCTGAGTTCAAAATGATTCTTCGAATTCAGAGGCTCATTAATGTAAGCTCTAAATGATTTGGTGAAAATGGAACTCACTCTTTGTCCAGAAGGTCCAGCAGGTCCAGTAGCACCCTGGTCTCCAGCTTGACCCTAGAATAAATAATGATTACATTTATACAGAGACAAAGGTGGGATATAAATATACTGAAATGAGCTTTTTTAGATTGATGTAGAATAACACAGTGGTGTGGCTGCAGATTCATGCTGTCTTGATGCTTACTGGTGGTCCGGGGAGACCCTGCAGACCGGTGAAGCCTCTGTGTCCCTTCTGTCCTCTTTCACCACCCTCTCCAGCCTCACCCTTGTCACCACGGGGTCCTTGAGGTCCCTGAGAACAAGTAGGTAATATCATAATTAGAAAAACTTTCACTGATTTCATGAATCTTTGTTTATCCTGCTGTATTTTCGGCATCATGAAATAAATTCCTAAATTTAGCAATGTGTGTTTTATCACAGTCTTAGCAGGTTTTGGGTTGTGGTATAAAAGACAAACAGAGCTCCAAGGTCTATTTTTTATTTTTGCAATGTATAACCTAAATCTGTCGTCACTTTTGTGCACACCATCAATATTTTACAACTCTGCTTGTGTGCTGAAAGATACATACTGGCATTCCTCTTGCACCAGCAGGTCCTGGGGGTCCAGCGGGTCCTTGAGCACCCTAGAATCAAGGAAAGGTCATGATGCTACAATAGAAACATATTGTATGAGTCACTAGGGAACTATTCCTAATATTGCTTTTACAGCATTGCAAAATGTTAAGCAAATGGGCCATAAAACTGTTGGTTTTATCAACAACTAGTGGATAACAGCTTCATTTCATTATTCATCTTTCTCTACAACTTTCTGTTTCTCTTTAATTTTCAGAGCATCACAGACACGTGCGTGACTTAACAGTAACAATTCACATAACACTAGTGGGAAACCTTGATGAAGCATTTCTCAGTTAATATCATGTAAATGTTAAAAACAAGCTTTTTTGATGCAGGTCAGTCAGTCGTGGACGAAACACTTGAGACATACTCCTCTGCACTTGTGTGGAATCAGCCAATACACTGATTGTACGCGAGTCAAACATCCACCGGCTACAATCAACGCTGCTCTTTATCTCGGTTTGGCTGCTTTTAGAGAAACATCCTAGGGCTTTAAAAAAGTGACATCATGGTTTTCAGACATATGCTGTAATTACTACTCACAGATTCTCCTCTGTCTCCCTGTTTGCCAGTGGGACCAACTGGGCCGGAGGCACCAGGAGCACCTGGAGCACCAGGAGCACCAGCAGGACCAGTGCTACCACGATCCCCCTATAACACAGAGAACAGCATTCTAGAGTCACATTTCACACACATGTAAACACTATTATACAATGAAAAAAGGCAGATTCGATGCACAATCAGTTTGTTCTATGTAGATAATTTAACATGAATGATAATAAGATACAACAAAAATGGTTATTTCTATTAAACTGACCTATTTTTTGTAAATAAAAATCCAACTCCACATTTCTTACCTTAATTCCAGTAGCACCATCTCTACCAGGAGGTCCATCAGATCCAGGGTTGCCCTGTCAGAGTTACACAACAATATTAACTGTTCATACAGTAGCTTCTCCCTCTCCAAAGCCAGATGTCCTGCTGAATAATGATCAGCTGCATAATGATCATTACTCCAACAAAACGCATTATGAATAATGTGTAAACATGATGCAAATACATACATGGCAAAAATAGCAGTGCATTTAATTTCCATGAAAATTTCCAGTTTAATCACGTAAGATGAACATATGTCAATCAAAATAAACATGTATGTTTCCTCACCTCTCTGCCAGGTTCTCCTGCAGGTCCAGTGAGTCCAGGTGGTCCAACAGGTCCAGGGGGTCCACGGTCTCCAGGGCCACCAGAAGATCCCTGTTTTCCAGGCTCACCCTGAGATAAGAGACAAAAAAAATCCATTACTGTATTGAAAGGGTTGCAAAAATGTACATAATTGTAAAAAGTCATAAATTACTGAAGATACAATTAATGAAGTGATTCAACCATTGATGATATTCTGTTTAAGTATTTACTCTAATGTCCGGAATCACAAGAAACCCAAGAGTAAAACCTGATAGATCACCTCCTTATAATGGGCTACTACTTTAGAAACAGATACCATAACCCAGTGGTTCTCAGCTCCGGTCCTCGTGGCCTACTGTCCTGTATGTTTTAGATATGATCCTCTTCCAGCACACCTGGAAGCCATTACATCATTATCAGGCTTCTGCAGAGCTTGGTGATTAGCTGATCATTAATTGATACAGGTGTGCTGGAATAGGAAAATATCTAAAACATGCAGGACACTGGGTCACAAGGACCGGATTTGAGAACCACTGCCATAACCCATGGATAATAGACATAATACAACTTTAAGTTCTATTTATTCTTAGAATAGGTATTGAGGTTAAGGCTACATTTTCATCATAAAATGACAACAATACCACAATAAATACAATAATAAAAGCAATACAGTAAAATAATACAACTTTAAGGCAAATTTTAATCATTGAAGTACAAAACATCAACAGCCCAGATGTAGAAATTTGAATACCCTAATGATAAAAACAAAGTGAGTTTAAGATCTTGCAATTTGTTCCAAGTTCTAATCTTGCTAAAAAATAACCTTGATCTGCAACATAATAGGAATGCACAGAAGGCGATCTCATTTACGAGACCAGCTTCATAAATGAGACATTATAAAATCAGCAGACCTGGATTATTACAGTCTAACAGGACATGTTGTAAATCTGATGGTCTCAACTTGTTTCAGGTTTTCACTCCAAGGCCTGAATCACACACACTTTATCTTCAGCTTTGTTTATCCAGAACATTTTCTGAGACCAAACACTAAGGTATTGAATGGCATCAGTCAGACAGGTACCAGATCAATAAGAAAAAGTTTCAATTGTAAAATGATTAGAGTACACTCTCAAACCTCATTTAATCCCATCAAAACATGATTCTGCAACTGCAGGAACAATTACTCCCCTCAAATGTATTCAGAAAAAGATTTTAGCCAATAGTTTCCAGAGAAGCTGTCATACTTGTTTAGTCTGAAAATTGAAAGCAAGGACGTATCACAGCCACGTTTAGACAAACATGCTGCGAATGGTGTGTTTGCCCAGTCAGGTGTAGGAAGGTTTCATGTTGATGTCCTAGTGGAGGCGAGAACTGTCAATCACGCATTAAAAAAACAAAGTTGAAACGCTATTCATCCAAAACAAAGTCCACAGAAATTGAGCTGGAAACTACTACACAGCTGCACTTTATCAAATACCATCCCGGGTTTAATGTCTTCTCTTTATGTTGTGCATCTGAATGAGAGCGTCGAATTAAAAATTATTACTGAGGATAAAATACTAGGAAGGATCTGCTTCAATGTGAATATTCATATGAACCGAAGTAGCAGAAAATAACAAAGTTCAGACTTTTAGAAGTATACTCCCAGATTGAAACAACATTAGGGTGAGTCTGGCATCACACTACTTTGTTGGCATCCCTTTCATGTGTCCTGATGAATAATAAATGGTAAGGACATGCCCACTGAGATGCTGTAAGTAGGGGACATGACTTGTGTCACATATCAAATAGTGTAAGATGTGAGCTGTGATGCCTTCCTGTCACATGTCATGCTGTACATCAGACAAAATCTGTTCACCAGGAGAAAAACTGTGGGTCATATGGGATTTTGATTTCACTGTGATCCAATTAGGTCACAGTAGAATGACAGTCTGGATGCTGCTTGCGGGTTGTCTACGTTTGTGTTGTTAAGGCGGATTCATTAATGGAGATTTAGGTACAACGGCCTCTTCTGTTATTTTAGGTCAGTGCACAGCAGTGAATGAGAAACAGCTTGAGATGGACTGTCAAAGTTGTAGGAAGCAGCTCTACCGTGACCATTCAATATTTACTAATCTTGCCTTTCACAAAAGATCTTCATATGTGGAGCTCAGCCTCTCAACTATGACAATGCTTACTTTTTCTGTTTAATATAATATAAATATTAAATGCCAGACAGTATTCATCTATTATCGTATTCAACTATTTCAATTCCAACAACTTCTAATTACAGACTAAATAATTTAGCAACAGAAAATTAAGTGATTATATGAATATTTAATGACAGTGATTGTTAGTCACAGTTCTAATTTGCATAATGATTATTTGATAAAGTGAAGTCATACTTACAGAGGGTCCAGGCAGACCAGGGAAACCTCTCTCACCACGTTGTCCAGGTAGACCAACAATACCACGCTGTCCAGCCAAACCCTGAGGACCTGAAGGACCAAGAGGACCCTGACGGAGGAGAAGAAACACAAAACATAATTAGTATGTGGCTAAGGGTGACTAGAGTTTTCTATCCTGTAATTATGCTCTCTAATCCAAATGGAGTTGAATGCAACTGTGTGTAGTGTTGTATAATCCAATATAACTTATTATTTGTATTAATGAAAAAAAAAACATTGTTTTTATGTCCTTTGTTGTGATCTTCCATTTGCTTAAAAAAAACAAACAAAAAACATGTAGTAGTATTCTGACGCAAATGACAAGACTGTAATCTGTTTCAAAAATTTATGAAAAAACAAAACCACAAATCTTAATTTACATCCTGTCAAACGGTAGAAAAAACTATATCCTCATGAGCTCTGTACGCTGTCTTCTTCCAGATTCCAGAGGGGCCATACTATGCACATTACAGAGCAAAGGTGAGTTAAATGGCAATGAAGAAAATCAGAAATCTGCAATCTCAAACAAATCAACTTAAAAATTCATCCTTATTAGCCATTATGTTTGGGCTCTTACACCCTTAAAATTATTCAATGTATGACCTTTGTTAACCTTTTTCTCTATTGCCTCCCCTTTTATTTATTTATTTATTTGTATTTATTTTTTATTTCAATTTGAAAATTTCAATAAAAAGAAAGTTCTAAAAAAAAATAAGATTCTACATGACATGACCTT
>JAQQZY010000023.1:15775879-15786074 GCA_030068375.1 Ostorhinchus rueppellii
TCTATCTATCTATCTATCTATCTATCTATCTATCTATCTATCTATCTATCTATCTATCTATCTATCTATGCATATATATAAAACCTATAAACACAATAAAGGTGAAACAGTGAACTTATCAATGCACCACTGATATGTGCTTCTGTTATTTGTTGTCATGAAGACAGCTGCTTCCTATCTCAATCCTAAATTACAGCCAAAAAAGGGGAAAAACATAACAATTTATTTCCTTTTTTTTTTTTTTTTACTTAAAAAGACTTAAAAAGAATGTCACCATTTAACACAAGTCTGAAAATAACAAATCTGAGCATTAGAGTTCATAAACCAAGCGGTTTTGTGCAATGTATGAGTTTCATGAATGCACATATACAGTATATGCACTGAAGTAGAAGCTCTCTTGTTTTCATGGTTGGAGTTTAACATTACGCAGTGAAACCGAATACAGTTTGTCAATGCTGGTTTGCAGTGGCAGAGAATAACACACTAATGGGATCAAGGGATTTAGGAATATCATGTTGTCACTACAGTCCAAAACAAAAAAACAAATCAAGACAGAATCAGGATTTAGTTATTATTAAGGGGAGTTATAATATACAAAGAGGCATCCGATACAGCAGGTTACATCAACTGTCTGTGCTACAGATTTATGCCACAAACTATGTGTCAGCAGCATACATTAAATATTTGTTTTTATTCTTTTGCCATATTTGGATGGGCTGAAAAGATCCCTGATCAGTTTGTATTCTAAAACATTTTTTTTCCCACTGCAACAAAACCACTTCTCAGGAACTGTGCACTGAATCTGTGATAATACTCACCTTGGGACCAGCTAGACCATCCTGACCAGGGAAACCACGGTTACCGGGGGCTCCCTGCAAAGAAAACATAAAAGCAGAATCTGAATTATGATCACATCAGAACTGTTTATTACCTAGATCTTATATTATATGGATAAAGTTCTTAGTTAACGCTCATAAAGACACAGAATAGTTACATTTTATTGTCATATCATGGTTATAATTATGAAAACAACTGCATTAATATGAATATTCAAATACGTCACACTGGCACACATGCAAAACTTAATTTTCTGAATTAAACAAAATGCATCAAATGGGCTGTGACATACGAATATTAATAGATTAAGTATCCGTAAAGTACACAGGAGGAAACTAATCACTCTGTCTCACTCTCTGAAGTGTTACAAAAAGACACATATTTCCTTCAATCATAACATATTTGATGGCCCTCACTCTCTCTCCTGGAGGTCCAAGTGGTCCAGCAGCACCAGGCTCACCACGGGGGCCTCTCTTGCCTTCTTCTCCTTGTGGGCCATGTGGTCCCTGAAGACCTCCTGGTCCCTGCAAAAAACACCCGTAAAAGCACATTAGTGGAGAAATAAAAGACTTTTTCTACTTGTGTTCTGTAGATTTTTATGAAATCATCTAAAGTATCTATTTTCTCATGGTTTCACAATTCATAGATACCGAGTGTACAGTATCTATAAATTCTGTTTTACTGAAATGGGTGAAAAATCTGAAATACACAAAGGAAAACAAAACTCACAATTTCTCCTTTAGGTCCAGCTTCACCCTTGAACCCGGGAATACCTGGATCTCCCTACAAAGTAAAAGATAAACAGACGGACAAAAGAGACCGTGAGAGAGAAGCAGAAAATTCAGTCAAATGAAATGACTTCAAATGCAACATGCAATCTGGTAAGAAACCCGTAAATAAAGCTGAGTGCTTTTAAGGAGCACAGTTCTCGTCTACAGGACAATATAGATAACGCTCACATCTGTGTCTGTTACATGAACTACTCAGTAACTACGTACAGATGTTCCTTTGGGTCCGAGAGGTCCAGTTGCTCCCTGAGGGCCTGGAGGTCCACGGGGTCCGGGAAAACCAGGAGCACCAGCAATGCCAGGAGCACCCTATAGAGGGAGATTAAAAACATTGCACTCATTTAGTTATTAACCTTCCACATCCACATCCCATAGACAAACATCAGTGTAACTTATTTATTTCTCCTGGAGCATCTTTAGCCATAACTGTAAACGCATCCATGGTAACAGTGGCTATTTTATTTTAGAATTAATTTTATGATTTATAAACCCAAGTAGAGTATGTCGACTACTGAGAAGTGTCATTTATATGTACAACACAAGAGACATGAGAATATGTCTGCAGGGATCAATAGCATTACTGATGTGAGGAAAAAACACATTTCTGTATTTTAATGATGGATACTTTTTCATTTGGACACAAACTAGTGCTTTCTACTTACAGCTGATCCTTTAGCTCCAGGGATACCATCAGTACCAGGGTTGCCCTAAAGAAAAAAGCAAAGCAAACAAGTCAAAACACGACAACAATCCTAACTGGGCCTGATTTATTTTATTTACACAACTTTATTTATTTTCATTCGTGACTTTCACCTGAAAAATACTCAATTATTTAGTCATTTATTTGTCCATTAAACAGAACATGATACATGCATACAGTACAGTTATGATTTCTAGATTAAATATGGGTAAAAGGTGTAGGCTGAAGCAACAGCTTATTTATGTCTACCTTATTTACAAAAAGGAAAGTTGCATAAACAAAACAATAATAATGTAAATAACAGATTAGGAAAACTGAAGGATATAGTAAGTATCAAAATAATTACAGATAATTACAGATCAACAATGGGAATGGAAGTGACATATTCCAACATGTTAAACAACGACAAACACAAACCAACAAAAGTAAGAAAGAACAGAAGATGAAATACTGACACCGTGTTTCAAAAGCTGCTGTAAATGCACAGATATGGTCTTTGTTAATATTGTATCCCTGGTGTACAGCGTTACTCACAGAAGCGCCAGAAGGTCCAGGTGATCCAGGAGTGCCAGACTCTCCACGAGGTCCCTGAGCACCCTCAGGTCCACGAGCACCTGTAGGACCAGCCTCTCCCTGTCAGCAACACAGAAAAAGGGCTGGAGTTAAAAGTGATAAAAACAAAACCACAAAATGAATAACTCTAAGAAAAATAAATACTACTGGACAACTTCATCTACAGCACAGTCAGCAATCATTCCCCAAAACAGCAATAAAAATATCATAATATAATAATATAATAAACTGTATATACATCAACAGACAAAACTCAGATAAAGTGGATTTAAAAAAAAAAAATTGTTCACTAAACCCAACGTTAGACAACTAAATTTTGTTAAAAAAAAAAATAAAAATGTTACAGCCATAATTTCATATTTGTCATGTCCACTTCTATTCTTCCTGTATTCTCATGAAGACACTGTCAGTCAATCCTGTTTATAGTCTGTTGTAAACCTGGTCTATAAAAGCAGATCAAATTAAAAACTGAATTAAAGCTGAAGATTTTTTCCCCCCCACACAACTTATTCACCTCAACAAATGTACTGACAATTCACTTTAATCTATTTATATCGTAGCATCAGTCATGTCATAACATGACTCTTGTTTTTATTTACAACACAAATTTCTGATTTATCATCAGCCACTCTTAAATCTGACTGCCGGCAGCAGATATTTACCAGTTATTTAAAGACTTAAGATGCTTTTACAAGATATAAGAAAAACAACAAACTGCTATTGACTAGAACAGTAAAACTATTCTTTACGATGATGCATTTATTGTTATTATGATTTTACTTTGTTTTTAGTGTAAGTTATCATCTTATCTTATCTTATCTTATCTTATCTTATCTTATCTTATCTTACCTTACCTTACCTTACCTTACCTTACCTTACCTTACCTTACCTTACCTTACCTTACCTTACCTTACCTTATCTGTTTTTCTACTGTCACCCCAAAGTATGCAGTCCAAACTCAGGTGTATAAAGGTCAAACTGGGTCTATACTCCAAGCCCCTCCCCTTTATGGCCACATGACACAGACTGTACCATGGTGATTTTTGGTACCTAAGGGAATTCCTTTGCTATTTCTCCAACATTGTGCACTCAAATGACATGATAGAGTTTACAAATATTTGCAAAAAAACAAATTTTTCTTCTTCCCAAGTCCATTGTCCTAAGGTCAGTGCTTACTCTGGAACTAGTCTGAATACTACATCAAATGAGGAAACATCTGCCAGTAACATACTTGAGCTCTTTTTACTACATTGTTCGTGTAGTTCATGCAGTTGAAGCTCAGATACCTAACTGTGTTGTTTCCGTCTTGCTAACTTTTTTACTCTGTTAGTTCTGGGTCTTTTAACTGTGCAAAAGCTTACTATCATCTTCAGAGAGGTAGAACCTTAAAAGTCTTTGCATTTCATGACTCTCTCAGAGAGTTATGAGGCAGTTTTAACCCAGACAGACAGCGCATCGCAACCTGAACACACTGTGAGATTTTTTACTGTTTCTCACCATGGGAAACTTCCTGGAAATGTATCTTTACATCTTAGAGAATGCAGAAACACACCCAGGAGTACAGACATTGTAAACAAATATACAACTCTAAATGACGGTGAAACCTGAAAGTGAGACGCATATACCGACACATTTTTCAGACGAGTTTGCTTTGGATAGTTCATGGGAATCTGTTTTGTGGAGAAGTGCACATTTTGTTGCTCTTAAAAGAATTCCCTAACTATCAAGAGACCCTCAGAAGAAAGCAAACCACCAGCACTGGACCCTTGAGCACATTGCAGAGTATGTCTGCCATGCAGGAGGAATAAATCAGATACAAAGCACAGAGAAAAGAAAAAAGACAGCAAGCGAGCGAGAGAAGAGAATAACACTTTTATACCCCCTCCTCCCTAATTTTCCACACAGATGGAGCCTTAAACCACTTTTCAGAGCGGTGCAGCCTTCTCTGGTTTCACTAAAGCATTTCAACTTGTCCCCACAAAATCCTCCCTGAGCTGCACGCTGCCATTTTTATTTAACATTCTTATCTGATTCAAGCACGTTTACTCTAACAGCACATCCATAACAAAACCCAGGTTTCTGCACCTGTTCTACACAGAAATGTGTCTTACAGAGGAAAAAAGTTCAGAGCAAGAATCCAGTTGAATTATGCTGACTACTTTTTTTTTAGGAAGACACACACAGATGCATTCTTACTCTTTCATTCACAGGTTAAAGAATAAACATAAAGAACGGACAGAGCAGGTGGTTCTTATAAAGCGTAACTCACCTTTGAACCAGGAGAGCCGGGGAAGCCAGGAGCTCCAGCAGGACCAACGGGGCCCTGCAAAGAGAAAACAGAGGCTGTGAGTTCAACGGTTAAACGCAAACGTGTACAAACTATCACGGATTCACCTCAGTATTCCACTGTTTTTCTAATGAAAGCACGTATGTTACCTGGTGACCTCTGACCCCTCACATTCATGTGACATTCTACTGAATTTTAGACCATTTTATTTGGATCATTGACCAGAATAAACTGATCAATAGCAGCATCAGTAAAATAATCCACACGCCTGAGATTGGAAAAGTTGTTTGATTAGTATTATGACAATTTTGCCTAATGTCACTAATTTGCATCATAGTTATTTTAAGTGCTGTATTTAATGAACAGTCTCCACTCAATTTAGGATCAGCGTCACAACAGCAATACAACTATATGTATTTTTTCTATGATTGTAAATACATTTTGGCAATAAGGGGGTAGTGACTACCATCATGCACCATAAGTAGTAGGAACTGATGTTCATAAGTGTGGGACTCAAATCAGATTAACATGTCATGGCTTTAATTGTCTCCATATTTTACTGACAATTGTGACTGATGTGTTGTGTATTAAAAGCATAGACACATCATTATACAACAATAAAGCAATAATTAAAGACAGTCATCCATCTGTCTATTTATGTATTAGCTGTCAAATCCCTGTAACCCATGTACTGATCTAAATTGTTTAATAACTTCTGAACTGTTGATCACCAGTAAAAACAAAACAAAACAAAAAACCCCCCAGTGACTAGGAAATGGTTAACTCATGAAACGCTACCCCTGTCAGCAATAGACATTTACAAAATGGAGAAAATACGTGCATTGGTACATCATATACTAGAATTTTTTGCTTCATGTTGGGAAAAATGGGTTCAGTACGTGTCATCCAGATGCCTAATTTTATTTTCTATAACTGAGCCATCACAGCTACATGGTCACTCCTAAACATTTATTGTTCAAGACTTGTGTTTTTTTAAAAAATGTTTTTTCTATTACTTTATTTCAACTTTTCCTTCCACTGATGGTTGAGAAAAGGATATATTAGAGATACAGCCTTGAGAAAATGAGCCTACAGCACACATGTAAATGTAAAAGAATGTACGATGAGTCTGTGAACATGTGTACATGCCTAAGATGTACATTATAAAAAGCAATAAATAAATCCATCCATCCATCCATCCATCCATCCATCCATCCATCCATCCATCCATCCATCTTCTGAACCCGTTTTATCCTCACTAGGGTCACGGGCGGGGTACACCCTGGACATGCCACCAGTTCATCACAGGGCTGACATATAGACAAAAAAATCACACTCACATTCACACCTATGGGCAATTTAGATTATCCAATTAACCTATCAAATGCATGCCTTTGGGTTGTGGGAGGAGCAATAAATAAATACATGATTATTAAATAAAAAAAGGAAATCATCTGAACCTCTAATCCTATCAATACACTGAAATAACAATTGAGGTAAAAAGCAGTTTCTTTTCAGCGTCATCAGTTATGAACCCTTTGGACATTCAGAGGCTCCCAGTGAACAACACTTTCATCTTCTGCAACATCTATTCACTGATAAAACCCATGTAGTTTGACACATGACGGTAATTACATTATTTTTTGTTCAGATATAGTTTTGCTTTAAATGAACACTGAGCTTTTTGAAATATAGGAAGACATCTGAAAAACATAAAAAATGCAGAGAATGATATGATAAATTGAAAGAGATCGATGGAATGGACATAGAAAAGGAATAATAAAATAAAAATAATGAATAAAATATAAATATATAAATAAAATAATAAAATTTTAAAAAAGGATATAGAAAGGAATCGATAGAATGGAGATAGGAAAGGTTAAATGTAGAGAATAAAAACATTTGTAAGTTGCCACAAAATATCTTCAGGTCTTTTAAGTGTTAACAGGGATCAAAAACTAAAATTATACTCACTGGGGGACCAGCTGGGCCGGGCAGTCCATCATTTCCACGTGCTCCCTGGATAGTGCCAGCAGATGTAAAAAATTACATATTTTTCTCAACAATAGAATATAAAAAAGTTTTATTTAAAGGAAAATGATTGAACGTGACATTACATTCCTCTCATCTCAGTAAATCTGATGTTTTTTTTTTTTTTTTTTTGCATTTGCATTTGCACTATGAGGATACGGTCCTAAACTGTGCACAAACAGTAAGACAGTCAATTCTCTGGTCCATCTGTGAATCAGATGTCAAGTTTTGTGTCCAAGTATTTTATCGATGGAAAGAGGACACTCACAGCAGATCCACTGGGTCCAGGACGTCCTCTCTCACCGGGTAAACCACGAGGTCCCTATAAAGGTGAAGGAGTGGAAAAAAAAAAACCTTTACAACGACTTAATGATTTTAACTGAAATTTGACTTCACTGGTTTTTTTTGTGTTTAGTATTTATGACAGAGATATTCACCATGGGTCCAGGGGCACCATTTTCTCCAGGAGCACCAGACTCTCCCTAAATAGAAGAAAAGAAAAAGCAAATCAACTTAGATAAGTGACAGTAGCTCATTTTAATTCTGACCGGTTGTTGATTTAAAAAAATCGATCAATGCCAACAATTTACTTGTGGTTACATAATGATGCGTGCTGATGGTACCACACAGGAGCTAGCTAAAAATGAAATAAAATAAAATAAAATAAAATAATTCATTCATTCATCTTCTGTACCCGCTTTATCCTAAAATAAAATAAAATAAAATAAAAAGTCCTACCTTAGCACCAACAGCTCCAGTCTCTCCCTTTGCACCATCAAGACCTGGATAACCCTAAAAACCAGAGGCCACAGGTGCACAATCAGAAAATCAGCAATAGAAAACAAAAAGATGGAGGAAAGAAACAAGACAGTAAACTGCCAACAAATAAACATGGAGACAACATGGAGAGCAAACTCACTCTGTGTCCCTTAATGCCAGGCAGGCCAGGGGTTCCTGGGAATCCACGAGCTCCCTAAGATTTACCAGGAGAAATGATGGGAGGCGTTAACGTGCAGATATAGGATGAACATGAAACATGAAGATTTGAGCCAAATGATCCCCTTCAAGTTCAGAGGAAGTGAAATGTGACATTCATTTTTCAACACATATCTCATTTATTGCACAAACACTTCTTAAATGAGTCCGTCGATCCTTTAAGTCACATGGTCCTTAGTCTGAAACTCACCTGAGGTCCAGCAGGTCCACGCTCACCTCCTTTACCAGGTTTGCCAGCTTCACCCTAAAAAAAAAAAAAAAAAAAAGACAAATATATTAGTTTTCAAATATTAAACCTTACATTTGGTTTTCTATAACTTATATAACTTATGTAAAATTGACAGTTCCTTCCAAACTAACATGAACCAGCTGCTGTACATTGGATGTTAGCGCCTCTAGTGGTGACATGTTAACATGGCATGTCTACTGCCACCATGTGGCTAAATGTAGGAGTTGCATTTTTGGGGTCTGAAATCTGTCTCAGTCAAACATGCAGCATAAAGGTCATTTCATACAGTCAAGACTGAAGAAAAAAAATACAGTTTTGGATGATTATAATGTAAATTGTGTCCCCTGTCACATGTTTAAGGGCCATGTTTACAAGCTGAGGACTGCTTCGGGGGGTCCTTTTATAAAATGTATCTTGTAAATGAGTCGATATTAATTGTTTGTAATAAATTGATTGATTGAATGATGCGTCATCTCGAGAGTGATCTATCCTGGAGATAAGGTGCACATTAAAACTTCTTAAAAAATGTATTTCAATGGACTTATTTTAAAGTGGTTTTAACATTTTGCCTGTATTTATCAGTTTACTCTGCTGTTTGAGTTCTTATTTTACTTTTACTTACACAGTTAAATATGACTTTTCTACAGTCCTTTCCGTATTTTTATGTTTTTTCTCCTGTAATTGCTTTTATTCAAGTGATGTGATATTGTCTCCCTTCTCTTTTGGTCTTTTAATACTTATTGCATTAACTATTTTACTATTGTTTATTACATCTCTCTTTTCTAGTTAATTATTGCTGCTGTTATTTTCATTTTGCATTGTATCTTTTCTGGGGTCCACTTTACTTTATCATTATCTAAGCTTTGATTTGTCTGTAATGATGGCACTATTGCACATCTAACTATTGACTTCTCTCAGCTTTCTGTTTTTGCTTTGTATGTCACAAGTTTTAAACAGCTGTTTTTCATAGTGTTGTATAAATAAATTTATCTTTATTATTATTAATAACATACTGCATATTACCTGACAACATGGCATAACAAAACGTATCAGCTCTTTCATTTTAAAAGAACTGGTATGTGAAGCAGATCGATCGATCGATCGATCGATAGATAGATAAATAGATAGATAGTAGAAACATATAATAAAGTTAAAATAAAATAGAATAAAGAATAAATAAATACAATAAAGACCATAAAGACTAAAAATATACAATAAGGCCTAACCTAAGAAAAAGAGATATGAGATGTGAAATATACAGATGTTAATGAATATGATATACACAAATGGAACTGAAGTATATACATGACTGTATAGATAAGGAGCTAGCATGAACTAAAAAACAGTGTGAATGTATATATATGGGAAAAAAATCTCCCTAGGATGGAATATTTAGATAATAAATAAATAATACAGATATAGATAATAAATAATACAAGACAGTAAGACAGAAGTAAAAACTAACACATCTGTTAATCCATAAATACTGCTGTCTGACATTAGGAGTAAAATTACAGTAATTTGGTGAGAGGTTTCTATGTTGAATGAATGCAGCATTAAGAGTTATCTGATGTGTTACCACAAACTATAGGTAACTGATAAAAAAACATACTATTTCACTGCACCTTCCCGTTATAAAAAATAAAAATAGAAATAAAAACACTCCCTAATGGTGTTATGTGGTGATAGATAGATAGATAGATAGATAGATAGATAGATAGATAGATAGATAGATAGATAGATAGATAGATAGA